>OU015757.1:9638259-9655895 GCA_907169655.1 Acomys percivali | reverse complement strand
GGTGGTTAGTCCCATTTCCTTAGCTTGACTTGACGTCAGCACCTCCCTGATGCATACCTCATTCTGCAGGAAGGGCACAATAGGTGACAGTTTTTCTAACCTTTTCCATTCATTGATTGAGTGCACTCAATCAATGCACTGTCTACAATATGCCTGGGAGTGTCTTATAATGCCAGTGACATTGCTATGTTATGGGATCCCAAGCTACAACCAAATGGAGCAAGGAGGTCAAGGTCTTTAGTTACAAGGGTAAGAACACCGTTTATGCATTAGAGCTAGTGTCGAGTTTGGGAGAGCTGGGTAGGTGGATATCTGAAGTGATTCCCACCCCAACACACACACACACACACACACACACACACACACACACACACACATGCACGCACACCAAAACACAGACCCAGGGTGATTTCCTGCACCTCCATGAATATTTCATTGAGTATGACAATAGATTCAGGCCAAGGTTGGGAACTAGAAGAACAGCTCATTTCAACAAATCACTAGGTAAAACTTAGCAAGTTCCAGGCCAAGGGACACTAACATCTCTTTTTAACACAAATTGCCAAAGCCCCCATCTCCCTAACAGCCAACAAATACATAGCTTTTCCAATATGTTTGTCCATGGGCCTCTCCCAAGGACAGTGGATGCTTGGGGATAGAGAAACAGCAAACATTTAAAAGGCATCCCTCCCCACCTCTTTCTCCATCATCAATTACTGCTCCAATTATGCAGAAATACAAACTTGCAGCTCATTGGCTTGCTCCAACTCTCCGATTCAGCACTTGCCTGTTGGGGAGCGTGAGAAAAGTCACTGAACCTCTTCTGAGATTTCACACTCCTCTCAGTCCTCAGGATGACCACACCTTCCAGGGCCGCCGTGGATATTTTATTCACAGCAATCAATGTTAGGTTTGGCATGGAGCCCTAAAAGTCGCCCAATGAGAGGTGACTGCTCTTCTTGACCAGGAGAAGAGCAGTGACTTCCATGGGAGGAGGTCTGGGTCTGAGACATGCCCCCTCCTTCCAGGCTCTCCTGCAGACAGTGGAGTTGTGTGCTGGGGAGGAGCTTAGACAGAACAGTGGTCACAACCACCACCTGACTTTGGCCATTCAATGAGCCAAGAGAGGCCAGAAAGCTGCTTTCAAACCTTGAACTCCATAGGGAAAAGAGCCAAAAGGGCTCTGCAGGTGAGAGCCAACACTAAGGTGTGTTTCCTAATTGCACCACTGACTCTCCCTCTCCTGTGGGCTCTTACAAACAGTCATCAAATGTGACTGGCAGAAGAGGCAGGCCTATCAGATTTTTTTTTCATTAGTCCTGGGAACAAGGCGTGGGAAGTGGTTACGGAGAGAACATATTGATGGATTGTCACTGAGCCGGTAAAGCAGTATCCAGACTCCAGATGGGTCTTCCTTTGAGCCTGAATCCTTGGAGGCCCCCAGGTACAAAGGTACCAATTAGAATCACAAGCAGAACCAATCATCACGCTGGGCACTGGCCTGTGCCAAGCACTTGGCACTTTCCAAAGTAGCTTCAGAAATCCTCAAACAGATCTTCGGGTGGGAACTGACAGTGTGCAGTTCAGAATCAAGTGCACTGAAGCCACAAGACATAGGATGCTTGTCTAGGTCTATGCAGATTTAAAAAATGAGTTAATAATACTATTAATAGCTATATTATCATTATTATTATTATTATCATTATCATTATTATTATTATTATTATTATTATTATTATTATTATTATTATTGTACATGGATGTCATGGTGTGAGTGCAGAGGTCAGAGGTCAAGGGGACAATTCAGGACTGGGTTCTCTCAGGTCATCAGGCTAGTTTGGTGAGTGATGGATGTACCAGTGAGCCATCTCACTGACAGTCCCCACAGTTCAGCCTGTCAGAATCTGCTATTCTTCAGGGCATATTCTACAAGCTTAAGGAAGTCAGTGGTCTCATCCCTCCCTCCCTCATGTCTCCAGGCTCACTCAGTGTAACTGGCAGGACAGGTTCCTGCAGAGGGAAGTTTCTGTGTTTACTGACAGGGCCTGGGGATGATGAGGCAGGAGCTCTAAAAATACAGGGAAGGAGCTGTCACAGTGGTTCCCAGCCTTCTTAGTGCTGCAGTCATTTAACGCAGCCCCTCTTGTGGTGATCCCAAGCATACAATTAGTAAATTAGTTATCCTTTCTTTCTTTCTTTCTTTCTTTCTTTCTTTCTTTCTTTTTCTCTTGGCTGTCGTGGATTCGCTTTGTAGACCAGGCTGGCCTCGAACTCACAGAGATCCACCTGCCTCTGCCTCTCCCAGTGCTGGTATTACAGGCATGAGCCAGCACACCCAGCTCATAAAATTATTTTCATTGCTCCTTCATAACTGTAATTTTTTGCTTGTTAGGAATTATAGTGTAAATATTTTTGGAGATGGAGGTTTGTCAAAGAGGGTGCCCACCAGTTGAGAACCGCTGACCTAGGAGGAGGAGACAAGCAGTCATTCCCAGTGCCTTCCTGCCTGTCACTCAGTGAGCAGCTTTCCTTGCAGCAGGTGACCGCCCTCCCCCAGGTGTCAATGCCTTTGCTCTAGCCCAGATAAGGACCAGCTCCAGGTGTCGCCTTTTCCTTTCCTTCTGAGACACATGCTCCACCTCTTGCTCTTTTTAGCTGAGGCTACAGACTCTGGGGACAAAGGGCTGGCTTAGATATCCATTCTTCAATGATCAGCCACGTGGTCTTGGGTTTTTCGTCTCTCAGGCCTTGTTTTCCTCATCTGTAAAGGTTCTAAGAGTAGCACCTACCTCAGATTGTTGGCATGCTTATGGAATGAGTCAGCTTGGGGTGGTGCATTTGGACAGTGGGAAGCAAAATCAAGACCTAGCAACATGTCTGAGCACAGCATCTGAGTCTAGAAGGCCTTAGAAATGCTACTCACAAGTCTTATCTCCATCTCTGCTTCTAGGAATCATGTCCCCTGGACACCCCTCCCCCACAAAAAATAAGTCCTAGCGAGGAGCCAGACAGTTCCTGCTTCTTCCCGAATAGCAAGCCCTGGTTCCTTGTCAGCCCATATTCAGCTCTCCTTGGCTGTGTGCCCCAGCCCAAGGCCAGGTGCCTTTGTTCTGGGTGGCTGTGAATAGCATGCACTGTCCTCTTCCTGGATGACAGCATCTATGACGCATAAACTTGGTGCAGGGTTTCACATCACCTATGGTTACTCTCGAACTCCGTAGTCAGAATTCCCTCCCTCAACCCTCTAAATCCCTAGATCAGGAATCCCTCTCTTCATACTGGATGGATAATATACAAGTAACATATGTACCCCACTACGGTGTTCTCCTAAGCACTCCCTCATGGGCTGGAGTAAGTGTGGGTGGGTGGGCGGGGAGGGGGGGCAGTGTCAGATCGTGTCGCTAATCCTGGAAGCTGCTGCTTCTCTGTCTAGCTCCTAGGTGTGGGTAATGGAGGGAGCAGAAGAGAATGGACCAGAAACACACTGCGTGAGTAAAGCGACACTGCTGGTGCAACCTTCCTTCATATCCCGGAAGCTCACTAATGTGCATTCCCTCCCTGTGGTCACTAATAGTGGTCCCAAGGGATGTTCTCTCTCCACCCCACGTGATATGAAGCATGCATATGGCATCTTCACTATCAACCTGATTGGACTTGGAATCGGCCAGGAGCCATAACTCTGGGTGGATCTAAGGGAGGCTGCAGAGAAATTTCACTGGAGACAGAAGACCCACCCTGAATATAGGTAGCGCCTATGTGGTCCGGAGTTCAGAGCCAAACAGAAAGGAAGAGGAGAAAGTGAGCTGAGGAGCAGCATTCATCTCTTTCCTCTTCCTGACTGCAGATGCGCTGTGACCCGCCGCTTCACACCCCTGCCTCCATATCTTCCCCCATAACAATGGGCTGCATCCCCTCAAACCATGAGCCAGAGGAGACCCTGTCTTCCTTAAGGAGATTTTTGTCACTCACTTTGTCACAGGAATTTTGTTATCCACATAGTGTTCCCATCAAACAATCTCTCGAAGCACATGAACCCCAAACCTCACCAAGACTTTGGACCCAACAGGGACAAACCCAAACCAGACAAGCAACAGTGAGAAGGAAGCAGGGAGAAACTAGAAGCAGTAGCTCAGTGACCAAAGACCAAAAAACACAAACCAAACCAAACCACCTCCACAAATACAACACGCATGCTTTGACTGGGCGGTCCTAGGTTTAAAAAGATGTAGGCAGTAACCTCAAGGATAACTGGGTGAACTGTCACATGGGAGACCGCACTGGACGTCAAGTGAGAAAGGAAGGGCAGGTGTCCTTCGATGCAGTGAGGGCAGGGCCATGCGGAAGGACACTTCCTGTGCAGAAGCGGTTGAAGCTTCCAGGGTGCTCAGGAGCACGGCGTGTCAGCTACTTACCCACACAGGTGCTCAGAAAAACAAACTCCAGGGCGTGAGGTGAACGGGACGGACGCCGACAACTGCTAACTCTAACTGGGGCGCACGGGGACCATTCTACTCTTTGATTGTTCTGCATGCCTGAAGTACTTCAGGATGAAACAGTGGCACAGAAAAGCCTAGAAACAGCACCTCGGAGGTGGAGGGTAAGTAGTGGGCACGATGGCACAGAGCTGTAACTCCAGTACTTGAGAGGCCAGGCAGGAAGATTTTCAGTTTGAGAACAGCCTACATAGTAAGTCTGTGACTCGAAAGAAAATATCAGTGGGAAGGAGAGACTGCATAGAAGAGTTGCTAAGAAAGATGGTGGGAGCTCCCCTCTGAAGCTGAAAGCCTCCACACTCTTCCTTCCGCTTACTGCTGACGGGACTTTGGGCAAGGGGCTCATCCTCCTCGAGTCTGGTAAACGGAAGCAGTAGCTCTGCTCACCAGGAGAACGAGGGCAAGGAAAGGCAGAATGGACTTCGCTTAGGGCTGCGCCACCCTGCTCCGCCCAAGTCCCTTCTCCCCGGGATTTCATCGCCAGCAGCAAGACCATGTTGCAACTGACCAAAGCGCAACACACATTCACGTGTGCTTGCGGGAAGCCAAGCATGAGCTCCCGAAGCTGAGCGTGCACAGACACAGTGTGTGGAAACCATACAAACTGCCAAGATGTCCAAACACTCAGGACGAAGCTCTTGGCAAATGTTTCCACACTGGGTACCCCACAGAAGATGGGAAATGCATCCTTGGCATGGGTCCAAACATCCCTGGTCTTCAGGAGCCCAGACTACAAAGGCTGATTCAGGAGGGTCTTTTTAGGTTTTCGTGATCTCTTCTCACCAAATACTCACCTCCCTCATCTATAAAACGAGCAGAACACCCACTGCAGGTGTGACAGACATTTAGCCCAGTCAGCAGGACCCAGGAGAGGAACTCAACCACTGTATTACCCATACTAGGTTCCAGAAAATTCCAAATTACAAACACCCTGCTGTTGATGATATTAGCAGGTGCAAGGGGTGCTGGGGGAGGTTAGTTATTTTGTTTACTGTTTTAGTTGACTTTGTTTTTGAAGTTCTTACTCATTCAAGCTAGGTAGTGAAATACTTACCTACAAAATGGTGCCATGTCTGGAATTTGCCTTAAAAGATGCCACGTGACAGGGGGAAGAAGGGAACAGATAAAGTGAGTGGGCTGGCTGCTGGTAGAGGGTGTTGGAAAATTTCCACGATGAGTTTCTTGTTGTTGTTTGGGCTTTGTTTGGTGAATGGTGTGCCCAAGAATGACCTTTAATGACAGCACTCGGGAGGCAAAAGCAGGTGGATCGCAGTGAGTTCAAAGCCAGTCTGGTCTACAAAGCAAGTCCAGGACAGCCAAGGCCACACAGACAAATCCTGTCTCAAAAAACCAAAAATATAAAATAAAATAAAATAAAATAAAATAAAATAAAATAAATAATAAATAAATAAATAAAATAAGAATGACCTTAAACATGGTATATATGAAGGATGGCTTTGAGTCCCTGATTCTCCTGTCTCTTCCTCCAAGTCCCAGGGTCAGTTATGTGACCATCAAACCTGTTCAACAATGTTTCATAGAATGCTTTTGCTAAGGCCCACTGGGGCACTATAAAAGTATTTATATCTGTCAAAGCAACAGCTTACTCTTGGGAAGCATTTAGTTCCAATTGCATTTCAGTATAATATGATAATGTGAAGAGAAATGGAAGAAAAAAACAGGGAAAGATGGCAGGAAGAGAAAATCAGATGGCAACAGGGGAGCCAGAAAGATGCAGAGTGTGCGTTAAATGAGTCACCTTAAACAATGCAGGTTCTGCCTAGGAAGGTGGCTCTGTAGGTACAGTGCTTGCTGTGTAAGCATAGGGCCTGAATTTGATTCCCAGAACCCATACAAAAAAAAAAAAAAAAAAGAAAGAAAGAAAGAAAGAAAGAAAGAAAGAAAGAAAGAAAGAAAGGATGAACCTGGTTAACCAAACTTATAATCCCAGAGCTAGGGAGGTAGAGACAGGAGGCTCCCCGGGGTTTACTGCCCAGCCAGTCTAGCCAAAATCAGTGAGTTTGAGGTTTAGTGAGAGACCCTTGTCTCAAAAAACAATCTGGAAGACAACTAAAGACAAAACCTCATGGGACTTGGGAGATGGCTCAAAGGTTAAGAGTGCTGTCTGCTCTTCCAAAGGTCATGAGTTCAATTCCCAGCAACCACATAGTGGCTCACAACCATCTATAATGAGATCTGGTGCCCTCTTCTAGCATGCAGGCACACATACTGGCAGAATACTGTATATATAGTAAATAAATTAATCTTTGAAAGGAAGGAAGGAAGGAAGGAAGGAAGGAAGGAAGGAAGGAAGGAAGAAACCTGACATAGACTTCTGGCCTCTACACACACACACACACACACGCATACACACACACTCACACTCACACACACACACTCACACTCTCACACACACACACACACACACACACACACACACACATACACACACACACACACACACCCCATACCTGGACTCTGGAGTCTGGTGAGGCTAAGGAGTCTCCTCCCGGGCTGGGGCACTCTGTGGAAGGCCATAGAGGAGTTGCCTAACACCCAGAGTGAGGAGGGGCTGGCAAAGTGAGCCACCTAGTGGCAGGGGCCTGAGGCACACCCAGGACAGTGGGTTTCCAAAAGACTCAGAAACCTGAAATCAGATTCTCAGAGCCTGGACCTCAGCCCAGCAGAAACAGGCTGGGATTCCTCCCCAGCAGGACCCGAGCACAGTGACCACCGCAGGTGGAATTCCCCTCTAAGGCAGACAGGTTTCCCAATGATGGAGGCTACTTGAGCCACCTGGGTGTGTATGATGCCCAAGAGAGCAAAAGTTCACCAGAGAAAGAGCCAGCAGGAGACAGATAAGGGAGAAAAGTGTCCACGTCCTTCCAAAAGACTCTGTTCTCTCCAACAACCCTCTGACCACAGTGCCCAGTGAAGTGTCCATCCCTGTACCAAGTGGGACATTCTACAAAGACACCTTGATCCAGGCCACAGCATGAGCTCAGGAAAGGCCACTGAGCAAGATGGAGCTTTGTGCAAAAGAGAACTCCACTCAGCAGTCAGGGAAACACGGTGAAGAGGAAACTCAATTTGAAGGGGTTTCTGAGCCAGTTTTAATGAAAACATAGCCAGAGTGCACCATCTCTGTCCAGCGGACTGGGCGACATATCTGAGCATTTCTTCCACTATAACCTCTGAATTCTCCTGAGACCACTGGTCAGCAGTGCAGGTGGCAGTAGGTCTTCACACTGCTGACCAAGATCTCTCCAAGGTGCCTGAAACCAACACCATCATGTCCTCAGCCTGAGTGTCTCTCCATGACTTGTCACCTCTCCTACCCATGGGAGGTTAAGGCTGTGTTCTCCTAGCATGGTCTTTGGGATAGTACATGCAGGAATAGCCGTAGGGCAGAGGGACCAGGCCTGAGGTCAGCCCACAGTCCCACAGGAGGGTGGGGCGAGGCCACACGGCTGATGACAAGCAAGTGGGAGGCAAGCCTTGTGAACCAAACTCTCCATCTGAGAAATACCTACACTTGTAGTTTCTAGGTGGGGAAGAGGACCTCACACTTGTCCCTCACAAAAAAAATTAATTTTGCTTATATTAAGCATCACTCGTTTATTATAGCCACCCTCAGGCAGACTCAACTCCTCAATGGGACATGTGAAAGGGAGACATGGGCATGTGGACCAGGACTTGATGGAGGACAGCTGGAGACATCACCCTGCAGGGTGGCTGTGACCCAGAGCCCAAGTCAAGGCTGAGCAATGGCTGCAAGTTGATACGACTGGGCTCTATGGCTGAGGCTGAGTGGCTCACTTGAAATCCTCCAACGAGGATAGGAAATCACAAGGCCACTGTCGCTGCTGCAAAGATTCAGAGCCATGGAAGAACAGTACTTCCAAATGGATATTTACCTGTATGTATGATGTATATATGTATGTATGTATACCACACACATGCCTTATGTCCACGGGGGCCAGAGGAAGGTATCAGATCCCTTGGAACTGCAGTTACAGATAGATGTGAGCCTCTGTGTGGGTGCTGAAAACCATGGAGGATTCTCTCTAGCCCATTTCCTGCTTCTGACTATAGCTGCACCACTATTAATTAGCACAATGCCCAGACCATAGTAGGTGCTCAGTAAACAGTTGTTGAATCAGCGCCTTAAGAAATTAGTCCGTTATAGGCCCTCCTACACAGATGCAGCCAATGGGAAGCTCAGGCTTCGTGTGGGTCCTCAGGAAGGGGAGCGGGAGCTGTCTGTGATATGCACTCTGACGTCAGCTTTTTGATCACACCCCCATGGTGGAACTGCCTTGCCAGGCTACAGGGGAAGAAGGACACACACAGTCCTGATGTGACTTGATTATCTGGGGTAGATGGAAAGGGGGTTCCCCTTTTCTGAGGAATAGGGGAAGGAAGAGGGAGGGAGGATGGGACTGGGTGGACAGGAGAGATGGGGCTATGACAGGATATAAAGTGAATTTTTAAAATGGCAAAAAAGGGGGGCAGGGAAATGAATCCATGGCAGCTGTCTCAGTGATGATGCAGGTCCCTGTTACATGAGTTTTAGTTGGAGGCTGCTGGCTGCCAGCCTGGATGCAGCCTGCTGCTACATTAGGTTTAGGCTGCTCAATGTTATAAAAACATAACTCATGACCAGTATTTAAAAACCAGGAATTTTTACACCAAAACCTGAACTTGTGGCTTTTGTTGAAGAGTCTAGTCTGGTTACCTTGGGTCTGCACCCCTCTATGTCAAACAAACACAGAAACAGCTGCCTACCATGCACAAGGTAGATGCCTACCTACCACTTGTGTTGGGGACCTGCTGTCATATAGACTGTGCTGAGGGGCAGGCAGGTGGGCTTCTGTGAGAGTTCATCTCGGTTTTCAATTTGACAGGGAGACATCACCACGGAAACACCTCTGGGCCAGTGTCTGAGGGAGTTTCCTGAAAAGTTCAACTGAGGAAGAAAGATTCACCCCGAATGTGGGTGGCGGCACCACTGGCAGCCAGGGGTCCCAGACTGAATAGAAAGCACAGAGCTAGCCGAGCACAGCATCTGCTGCCCTCCTCTGCTTCCTGGCTGAGCGTAGTGTGGCAAGCGACCTCACTGTCCCCAGTAAGCAACACTGGTCCACTGAGTTCTGTGAACCAGGTTTGATAAACCAGAGTCAGCCCACACTCCTCTTTATGCATGCAGTAAGTGAGCCCCCAGCACAGGCATCTAGGAGAAAGAAAAGCAGGGAGAGGGGGCAATGAGGGGCCCCATGGCCATCTGCTGACTCTGCCAGACATACCTGACCCCTTACCTTGGTCTCTCCTCACACGTGAAAGGTACGCAGTTCTCTCCATTCTCCACAGAGAAGAACTGAAGCTCAAGGAGACTTCCTGACCTGCCTGGGGCATTCCGCTAACAGGAGCAAACCGGGTCTTTGGAAATATGAGAGATGAGCACAGGGGGCAGTGGGTGGGCTGAGTGGAACCGTGGGGGACACAGAGGATGACCCGGACCACCTTGGCAGTATGAGGCTGCACACCCATGCTAGGGGAGCTACGTTGCACTGACTCACCTGCGGCTGCCTTGTTACTGCTTGAAAGCCACCACCCTTCAGGGATGTTATTCTTTGATGGCTGAAATAGGCATTATGCTACTTAGGGACCCATGCACTCACTTGAAATATAGCAACATATTAAAGGCAAAGCCTGGGTCCTGAGACACATCTCCTTCACTTGGACCTTGGCCAAATCATCTCATGTCTGTGTGTCTTGGTTTACCATCCGTTAAAAAAAAAAAAAGAGTTCCAACCAGTAGAGCAATCAGCACCCAGGAGGCAAATTTAATGATAGCAGTTGCTGTTTGTCCCTTACTTATTCTCTTATTAGTTTGGCTCACAATGATCCCCACCCATGTGCCAGTGCATGATAAACACGGAGTCACTTCAGGCGCTAGGGTCCCACCCAAAGAGGGCCAGCATTGCCCCAGGCTCCTTGGGCACTGTCATCCTGTTCTTGGCTCCCTTCTCTGCTCATTTGCTCCCCCTCCCCATCTCCCCTCCATCCAGGTTCTTCACGAATAATGCCACGCCCACCTGCATAGCATGCCATCTGTATTCCCTGCAGACCTCCTCTGTTCCAGGGGACCTCCCCTGACCTCCATGGCTTGGTCCCACCCATCTCTAGGCTCACAGAGGGTTCTCTAGGGGCCCCTAGGTTCCCAGTACCCTTTTGTATTGGATCTCCAGTTGTCTTTGGGCCTCTAGCTGTGGACCCAAAGGTTCCTGATTAAACATGACATTCCTACCAGAACTGGGAGCAGGTTGCTGAAGTCCCCCTCTCTAGATTGGCTTCTAATGCAAATAATTATTACCAGTCAGAAAATAAAACAGTGTGAAATACCAGAGGAGTGTCTAATACACTGCACGCCAGCTCCATAGAGTTGCCTTCCCACCTGGACATGTAACAACCTTGCTGAAAAGTACCATGGATCACCCTGAAACACAAAACAGAAGCAACGGCCTTTTTTTTCTCACCGTTCCCCACTTGTTGCTAGACCTGCTGGACTTAGGAAAGATTTCCCCAGACTCTGCAGTCCTTACTGGAAGGCCTTAATTGGCTTCTAAGATTTTTGTACGGCATCGCAAATTTAGGTAATCAAGTTTGGGAACGAGCATAACCAAGTGGGCTCATCCACAATTATCTTTCTCTATTAGCCTCCTTGTTACCCCAGTCTGCAATTACTTGCATGGAAAATTTTCATGTATTGGAGACAGTGAAGGAGAAGGCTGCGGATACTTTGTGAGTCCCAGAGTGAGCCAGGGCTCTGCTCTGTGAGTCGGGACCCCTTACAGGAAACATCTTGGGTAGGCTGCCTTCCAGGCAGGCAAGGCTGCAAGTAACACACAAATGTTCTGTGAGCCCCTGTTTCCAAGCTAGCAAGCTCCTTGTACCTGCCCCACTTGGGGACCCACTGTAACCTGGCCCTAAGTGAGAACTTGCTTGCTGTCTAATCAGAGTAGACAGCCTGACATCCCCAATACATCCCCAAGGAAGCTGAAAAGCCGCTGTGAAAACCACATCATTCCATGTTTGCTAACAGCTCTGAGACCCAAGGAACTATTCTCCTCCCTATACCAATAGGATATCAAAACAATATTACTCATAAAAGCTTCTATCTAAACACTGCATACTATTCTGAAAACTTTAAATGCATATGCCTTTTTGTCTCTCAACCACTATAAACTCTGGATTAGTATTGGTCCATTTCATAGATGGTCAAATGGAGGTTCTCAGACAACAGGTCTCATGCCCATAGCAGTTACTTGGCTCCACTATTGAAAAGAAGGCAGAGGCAGAGTGAGAGGTAAAGTGGGTTTGAGTTTTGTGCTTCTTAAAGGAGCACTTTGGAAGAAATCTACTTCCTGATGGGACTGGCCTAATACAGCACTGCTGACAAACATCCACCAGCTCTGTGGTGGCCATGAGAGACCCACAGGAGTTGGCTCTGGGGTCAACCTGGCCACCAGGTGTGGCCTCTCTAAACCCTCATGTTTACATAATAAGACTAGGAAAGGAGAGGAAAGGCCTTCTCTATGCCTACATCAGAGACTCGACTTCTGAGCAGATGCAGAGTTTAGCATCTTGTTGGACCTGAAGGTCATGCCAGGCACTGAGATCCGGAGTGAGCACTGCATAGTCCCCGCTCCCAAGAAACTCCAATCTAAGGAGCAGGCACAGATGTAACAATGACAGTATGAGTTTGCTACTGCTGCCATAAAGAGTCACCATAGTCCTTGATTTCAATCGTAAGAAGGGAAGTGGAAAATATAATGCAGGTTTCACTGAGCGAAAGCCAAAATGACAACAAATCAAAGTTCCTTTCTAGTTTGCCATGCACCGTGAGCTATGCCTTTCTGGGTTGTAGTTCTTCCAGATGTGGTAAAGTTGACAACCAAGAACAGCATCACAATCCACCCCATGTCAACTTGACACACATCATACCTCCTTATGTCCAAATGAAAACAATAACCAAGTCATAATTATGCCTAACATGATATAACTATTTCTTGTACAACCACAAACACATTGTAAATTTAGAATAGGGAGCAGTGGCCCTTGGGGAATGTCCTTTTCACAAGCTGGGTGAGATTTTGCCTCAAGGTCACCACTCCCCTAATTCTATTAATATCCTTGAACACAGGATTTAGCTGGGCCCCACTTCCCCTTTAATCCTTGAACCATACATTTGGCATTTTTCTTGGACAGCTTGTTCCATTTGCAAAACACTCTCTTCATAAGAGTGAACCACAGGACAAAATCCATACTAGGCTGTTTTGAGATCTCTTTTGCCAATGTAATCAGTCTAAATCTCTTCACCTTAGCTTCAAGTAGACTCTTCGGACAAGGGCAACAAGCAGCCACATTAGCCAGCAAAATATTACAGGAATGAACTCTGGGCAACATTCTAAAATTCTTTTCTTTTGAAACCTCTTGATCCAGGCCCCCACAGTTTCAATCACCCTCAGCACCATTGCCTTCCATGCTTCTACTAGTATGGCCTATTAAGCCCCACTGCTTTCTTTCTTTTTTTTTTTTTATTAAAATTAAAAAAAAATTAACATATACATTTATATTATTATACATATATAAAGTAAACTACATAGAATAAGAAGAACCATGAAATAATCAGGAATTATATTAATGTTACATTCATAGTTTTTTGGCTATTTGTACTTGGCAACCTTGAAGAAAACATTTTCCTATCTTGATGAGTCTAAAATTCTGAATGTAAATCAATATATATCACATCTCATCTCTATCAACTTAAAACATCTATCCAGTCCTAAAAACATCTTTCTTAATTCAAAGTCCCAAAGTCCACATTCCTCCAAACAAAAGCATGGCTAGGCCTGTCACAGGTAACAACTAGTCTTAGTCAGGCTTTTTATTACTGTGACAAAACACCACAACATGACTAAAAAACAAGTTGGGGAGGACAGGGCTTATTTGACTTACATTTCCAGATCATAATCCATCATTGGAGGAAGTCAGGACAGGAACTCAAGCAGGCTGGAACCTGGAGGCAGGAGCTGACCCAGAGGCTATGGAGGGATGCTGCTTACTGGCTTGCTCAACCTGATTTTTAAGGAACTCAGGACTACCAGCCCAGGGACGGCCCCACCCACCATGAGCTGTGCCCTCCCTTTCTGGATTGTAGATCATTCCAGATATAGTTAAATTGACAAGTGAGAATAGCCATCACATAGATCTAAGGGATGGTCTGCTTCCTGCCCCTTTCTAGTTTCTACAGGCCATTTGCATCTCAGCTGGGACTGTGACCCTTGCCTCCAAAGACTCAATGTCAGATTAGGAGTGTAGGGGATGGGTGTGGCAAGACCTGGGTTCTTCTGTTCTGTCACTGGAAGGTGTCACTGTCTTCAGACTCCAAACACACAGCCTTCCTGAGTCCTTAGCTTGCCCACCAGGTTCCTCTGTCAGTAATTGTGCCCTTATTGTTCCTCACATGGGATCACCTGGAATACTGTCCCCATCACCATGTCCCTGCACAGCTTGCACTTCGCTTCGTCAGGTCTCTGGTCAAACAGTATTTATCTGCCAGGTTCGCTTTGGCTTTTCTGCTACTAAGTAGCCACACTCCTTGCCCACACCAGTACACTCCCTCCCCACCTCGCTTCTAATGTCTGTGTCTGTATGCTGACACTCACTGCACTGCGGGTTAACTGTGCACTTCTGCGTAAATGTCCTTCTCACCAGACTAGAACAGAAAGTCCAAGAGGGCAGGGGCCTCATCCTCTCTGTGCCCTGATGACCATCCAGGTCTGTGTAACTGACTCATCTCACCCTGTCATTTAACAAAGAAAACTCAAATACCTTTATGGGATACCTCAATAAATGCTCTACAATCATTTCTGGTTACAGAAGAAAATTACAGAACTCTCATGTGCATATATAAATGTGCGCACACATACACACATGCACACCAGAACTGCCATAATAGCTGGAAATGATGACAAGGACTACAAAAATCACACACACACACACACACACGCGCACACACACACACACACTCACTCACTCAAATGCACATGTATACCAGAACCACCGTAACAGCTGGAAATGATGACAGAGATGACAAAAATCCTCCCACATAAGCAAGAGGCCAGGAGAACTTGTTGATTTGAATAACCCCCAACCCCCACTCCTTTCTCTCTGATCCAGAATCTTATTATTAGGGAAAGTTTGCTGGGCAACACACACTTTAGAGAGATGATGAGTCAGTCAAACTCCCTGGGTAGAGGAACTTGATGAACCTGAGTGCCTGATCCTCTTGTCTCTATCTCGCTTGTACGAGGATTAGAGGTCTATTCTTCTGTGCCTATTTTATGGGGCGCCGGAGATTAAACCTAGGGTTTTGTGTATGCTGAGCAAGCACTGTACCAGCTGAGCTACATCCTCAGCCTGGACAACTGAGTTCCAACCATCATGACAATAAGCAGCCCACTGAGACCCGTAAAGAAGCCATCTTTTGTCAAGAAAGCACCTGTGAGGAGTATCTTACAGAACCAGAGACTGACCGCACTTTACAATCTAGGTCAGGGAGATTCGATGTGTGGACTGTCACCACACCATCGGGGGTAGCGGGGGGGGGGGGGAGGGGGGGGGCAGGGGCTGAAACCAAGCGATCTAACTTCTGATTGGGAAAGCCCTTCCATCACCATACTTCCTCAGAAGTCGGCTTGCTGTCCCTGCTTGACTGGCGCTATTTTCGGGTGAGTCATGCCTGAGACAGTGAAGAGTCAGCTGTTGACCCAAAAAACATGGCTAGAGAGGGCAGACAAGGACTCCACTAATAGACACAGAGTCTACAAGGGCCGTGAGCTAAAGTTTCTCCGCTCAGATATTGGACAGAGGGCTGCTAAATAGCCCAGATGGCAGAATCCCAGCCTCAGAGAGCCTTCCTGAGGACAGGTCCCTCATAGGCTTTCCAGAAGGTTTCAGTGTCCTCCGCCTTCCTGAGACAACACAAGCACTAAGCCTGCTGGGAGGTTACATAAGCTCAGGAGTCAGTAATGGACGCACACATCTTTTATCGCTGTCTTTCAATCGGCACTTCCGCTTTCAAAGCCCTCTCCAGAGTTCAGCGCTGGAGGTTGGCAGCAGGTGGCAGTTTCAGACGCCCTGATTGTTTTAAAGCTCTTTCATTCAGGAAACAAGCTGTCCCTTCCTTCTCCGTGATGTCTGCTGAGTTTCCCAGAAGCCCTTCAGAAGAGTCCACACAACCTCTTCAGCATCCTGGGCACAACATAGCCCTCACCCACGTCTGTCCCCACTCTAACTACCCACTGGCCATCCCATCGGTGCAGCGCAGTTCTAAGAAGAGGCATGGCACCAACCAGCTTGTCCCCTGTGCCAGTCATGATGCCTCTACTCAGATAAGGCAGATCCAGTCCCTGCCCTCCCGGGGCCCTGTGTCCAAAGGTAAGACAGACCATTAGACCCAGGCCATAGAGTGTGCAACACGAGTGTAGGGGAGTAGGATTGCCCAAACACTTGAAGGACAATGAAGTGAGTCTGTTGAGCAGGTCTGGGGAAAGCTAGAAAGGAGGAAGAGGCCAGTGTAACTAGACCTCTTACAAGTTGAGGAGGAACAAAAGAAAGGGATGGAATGATAGAAGGGGGGCTGTCTCTCCAGTAAAAGGAGAGATGGGAGCAGCTGAAGGGCATCCGAGCATCTGTTGACCACATTTAGGCCACAATTAAATTAAAATTAACATCTGGAAAACCCACAGTCTTTCCAAGGCCCCCAAACGCCTACGGTTCTCCCATGGCAGGCAGGCACTGGCAGCTCTGCCCAAGCGTGCATCAGATTCCAAGTGTAATCCTGTTAGAATTTATCTTGTTAGTTAGAGCCTATCACTCCTGTCAGGATTTTTATGAATCTTGATTTTTATTATCTGACATATTAGTCTTCCAACCCAGTTTTGTGTCATTCATAAATTCGATAAGCCTGCCTTCAAGTTGCTGACAAAAAATCCTTACACAGAAGAGACCCGATTCAGAGTCCTGAGGCCCAACTCTGGGCAGTAGCCAGCTGTGCCCCCAGATGCATAGCCACAGCTGGCACCTTGTCCCACCTGTAAGACCTGGATATACAAGATTGTGGCCTTTGTACTCCTGGAGCCAATCCACAAAAGAACCATGAAACTTCTCTCACGTGGGACTCACCTACCCAGACCATCCTACAATTACAGTATGATGCAACCTAGCAAGTCCCCAGGCATGCAGAAGACTCAAGCACTGAGCACAGGGAGCCGCTCACATACACAGGCTAGACCTGAGCTCCTTAAACATTTCCCATGAGCAACCTCTTTCATCTGAGGAATCTTCATGGGACCCAAGGTATACAGGTATATAAAGCAAGTATGCAAATCAAACAGTCACTGGTGATAAATCTCATAAAGAAATTTCTTTGAAACAATTCTGATAGACATTATTCTACCTGATTAAAGATTAAAGCAAAATTTCACATTAATAAGATAGAAGTTCTTATCTGTCTAATGCAATACAATCCAAAGATATACTGATTGGATTCTTATGTGCGGATGAATAATGGACAGCAAATACTAAAAGCCTTTGTTTTCTGTAATTAAACAGTTATGTTTCTTGGTATGCACAGTAAAAAGCACTACAGCTCCTAACATACAATAGTCCCAAATTGGAGCTGAGGTATTTGGGGCAGCATTCATTGGCACTATGTGGCACTTGTACATGACAAAGTATGCGAGTTGTGTGTCCAGAGCCAAGGCTGTGGTAAAGCTATAAAATGCAACCCAGGAAAGCAAGCCCAAGCCACCTCAATTAATTAGGCATTTGGTTTTGATTTCATGTTTGGGTCTGGAGCCTTTGCAAACTTTTTATTCTGTTAAGTTTTTTCGTCACCCCCATATTCAGTTACTTAGCCCCCTTAAGGGGCTGTGACCCACAGTCTAAGAGGCTTTAGGCTAGCCTAGCTGCTCTTCCTTAGTACAGTTTTAACCGGGGACTGTATCTGCTCAAGGCCTTGGCAGATTATCAGCTGCCTGTCAGAAGTGGAGGCATGGCCTGCTTTACACACCC
>OU015757.1:9608634-9629500 GCA_907169655.1 Acomys percivali | reverse complement strand
ACACACACACACACACACACACACACACACACACACACACACACACAAATACATGCAAGCAGGAATGTATTCAATCATATACACATACATTCATTCATACATACATACATACATACAAACATACATATATACAAACATACATACATACAAACATACATACATACAAAGAATTAAATATAGACAAATGGGGGAGGGGAAGACAAGCCCACTTCTAGAAGGACGAGGAGGAAAATCAAGGAGAGGCCCTACCACTGAACAATGTTTTGGCAAATCCCCTGTTATAATAATAATAATAATTTTATTATTTTTATTATTTATTTATTTATTTATTTATTATTTAATTATTATTATTATTATTATTATTATTATTATTATTATTATTATTATTATAGAAGAAGAAGAGGAGGAGGAGGAGGAAGAAAGTTTAAATGGAAAAGGTGCAGGATGCTCTCCTGGCTGGGACACTGGGCATAAGATAGTTTTCTCTAGCACCGTCCGGGGATATCAAACCTCCATTTGCTCAGAACATGTCCATCTCTTTTATTTCTGTGGCTCCACTGAGGTCATCAAGGTCACTTAGTTATCAGAAAGCCTCACACCAGTCCCACCTCTTCTCCTTCCCGCATGACCTCATATACACTGTCCCGTCATAGGAAACACTAGCTTTCACCTTCCTCAGCAAAGCACTGACCACCTCACTTACTGGGATGGAGTGCGCTGTTGGGCATGGTCATTAGCCTGTTGGAGCCATGAATCCATCAACAAAGGAAAAAAAGAAAGTGTAAACCTCCCAGGAGAGTTTGGAGGAAGGACAGGGAATGTAGAAATAATTAAATTACAATCTCAAAAATAAAAAAGTGTATGTAGGGGAAACCTTCTTAACCTATGGAGCAAGTTGAAGACTTAAACAAAAATTATTCTAAAAAAAAGACTTTATTATAAAAATTTATCCTTCGGAATTTAATAATGCATATAACAAAATACAATCATATCTACTCATTTTCCCCCTCCAGCTTCCCTCAGATTTTCCTCAGCTTGTCTCCTTTCTATCTTTATGTCCTGTCCTGTCCTGTCCTGTCCTGTCCTGTTCCTTTCCCCTCCTCCCTTCGTGTGTGTGTGTGTGTGTGTGTGTGTGTGTGTGTGTGTGTGTGTGTGTTTGCGTGGGAACCTTCTTCCAACAGCTGCATACACCTCCAAAGAAGGAAAATCCTCCCTATCTGTCCTAGTTTGCTCCCCCATCACCGTGACCACACACTGACCAAAGCGGGAGGAAAAGGTCCACTTGTTCACAGCTTACACTCCATCATCAAGAAAAGCCAGGCCAGGAGCCGAGGCGGGAACTGAAGCAGAGACCGTGGAAGAACACTGCTTACTGGCCTGCTCAGCTTTCTTTCTCACACTGCCCAGGCCTGCCTTCCCAGAGACAGCAGTGCTCACAGTGGGATGGGCCCTCCTATACCAATTAGCAGTTAAGAAATGTCTCACACAAGCCGAGTGCAGTGGCACATGCCTGTAATCCCAGCACTTTGGGAGGCAAAGGCAGGCAGATCTCTATGAGTTCGAGGCCAGCCTGGTCTACAAAGTGAGTCTAGGACAGCCAGGGATACACAGAGAAACCCTGTCTTGAAAAAAACCAAAACCAAACCAAACCACCACTAACAACAACAACAACAACAAAAAGAATGAAAAAAAAGGAAAAAGGAAGGAAGGAAGGAAGGAAGGAAGGAAGAGAAGAGAAGAATGCCTCCCACATGCTCATAGGCCACTCTGGTGGAGGAAATGCCCTGACTGAGGGTTCCTCTTCCCAGCTATGTCTGGCTTTGTGTCAAGTTAGCAGAAACTATGGCACTCCCACAACAGCTATCAACCAGCAACAACTGTTCAGTTAGGGCTGGAGGCGGGTGAGCTCCTCCCTTATCTATTACGTAATTTTGACTAGCTTGATCTTGTGCAGGTCTAATGCGGGCAACCTCAGCCGCTGAGCCTCCCTCCCTGAGAGCAGCCACCAATTGCCTTATCACACAGCCAGGAACACAGTAAGACCCCAGGAAGTGATTGTCTCCTCCCACCCCATTCCCCTCCTACT
This sequence comes from Acomys percivali, assembly GCA_907169655.1. Taxonomy (NCBI): domain Eukaryota; kingdom Metazoa; phylum Chordata; class Mammalia; order Rodentia; family Muridae; genus Acomys; species Acomys percivali. The sequence goes on along the minus strand of OU015757.1, from coordinate 9,627,414 downwards.
GCTTGTTGCTTTTAGCAAACAGTGAAAGGATCTCTTGTTTAAAGGGAAGGCAACCTATTTCTCTTTCATATAGGTTTTCATAAACAAGGTGTTAATATTTAACCGTCTAATGCTGTACCTTCTTGTTGCTTTAGTGAAGAGCTTGTCGCTGTCTCCCAGGAGCTGAAGGTGATCACATCCAGAAGACAAGCACTTCAGTTATTTAAACAAAAGCATAAGCATGATAATTTTAGGAATTCTGTCAGCGGTGTTATGTTCATTAATTTGAGGCTGCTACAGGGAGGCACATCACCACAGAAAAATAAAGTCTGTGCTGAATTTTGGGGGGGAAACACAGAATTTTAGATGTCAAATCAAGACCATTTTAAACCATGACTCTAAAACCTATAAATTCATGATAAAAATGAGAACTGGTGGCACTTTTGTGGTCATGTTTTGTACTGTTTTTGAGGTAGCATCTTGTGGTCCAGGGTGACATTAAACTGGCTATCTAGCTAAAGTGACCTTAAACGCCTGCTCCTTCTGCCTCTACTTCCTAAATTCTAAGATTGCAGGTCTGTGCCAGCCTGTCTGATTCATGTAGTGCTGGGGGCAGGACCAGTACTTGCTAAACAAATACTTTGCCAACTGATCCACACCCCCAAATCCTGATGGCTTTTTGTTAAATGAAACTTTGTGTATGAAACACACTAACTGTGTCCAAAATGTTTCTTTTTTTTTTTTTTTTTTAGGGCTCAAATCCAGACCCTTGCAGCTGTCAGGCAGGTTCTTTCACTCTGATCTCTATGTTCAACCCTTGTAAATCATTTAAAACCCTTTAAATTTTTTAGACTTATTTTATTTTGTGTGTATGAGTGCTTTGCCTGCATGTATGTATGTATGCATGTATGTATGTGTACCACATCGAAGCTTCATGACCACGTGGTGACAGAGGCCAGAAGATGGCACTAGATTTCCTTGAACTAGAGTTACAGATGGTTGTAAGCCACCTTGTAGGTGCTGAGAACTGAACCCCAGTTCTCTGAAAGAGAATACAGTAAGTACTCAGCACTTGAGGAGACAGAGGCATGTGGATCTCTGAGAGTTCAAGGCCAGCATGGTTTACAAATCCAGGCAAGGACATCAAGTCTACACAGAGAAACCCTGTCTTAAGGAGAGAGAAGGGGGGCAGGAGGTTGATCTAACTTTACTTTTTTCTTTCCCTGCAAACCACTACGGAGAAGAATAAAGACAAATACCAATCCCTACTGAGACCTGAAGAGCCTCAATAGATAGTAGTCAGTAAAACAAAACAAGGAAAGGAACTGAGGGAAAGATAAAGGGCATAGGGATGAAATAATGACTAATGTAATAAAGAGACTTCCCCATTTAATAAGGAGGTTAGCCGCACAAGGGATCCACAGTTATGCATAAAAGTTTCCTACCAATCATTGGTAACTAAGGAGTTGCCCTGTGCAGGTTACTCGGAGGATCCCAGAGGGAAGAGACAGCTGCAGCCTGAAAGTCCAGCAGAGGGTTCAGCAGCTAACCAGCATTTCCACTGACATCCCAAACAGACAAACCAGGGGACAAAGCCTACCCCAGGATTAAAGCGTACAACCCAGGACCAAAGGCAAAACAGACTGCTCAAGCACACAGAACCATGGCTCTGAGGGGCGAACGGGAGCCAACAGTAAATCAAGTGCAAGCAAGAACACACTCAACACCTCTAGGGGGGAGTAGCCACCCCGAGCCTCCTCAACATGAGAGTCACAAGGCCAATATAAGTAAAACAAAACATGAAGGTCTGAAAATAGAGGAAAGAGATGCTACCTGTAACAAGAGGGAAAAAAATCAAAGCTGGAGACTGACTTGATGCCCATTACATAGGTTAAAAGACGACAAAGAAACATGAACACAAGAAGTGAACAGACAGGAAGCATCGACATGGAAACTAAAGCTCTAACAAAAAAGAAAAACCCAACTAGAACTGAAAGGAACTTCTGCAATTAAACACTCATCACCTCACCCTGGCTCAGAGGCAGAATAGACACAGCCAAATAAGAAATTAGTGAAAATGAAGACCAGTCTAGAGACAGTCCCGTAAACTGAATCAAGAAATGGAAAAGCCCAGAATAAAACAGGGCCGGCTACCTAAAGCTTATGGTACAATAGCGAACCGCCTAACACAGAACCGGAAGGGAGGAAGTAGGGGGGATATAGGTATGGGGAAAGCCAATTTTCATTGAACCCAGAAAAAAATGCAAATGAGGTAAACACAAGCACATCACAGTCAAATTGCTTGAAAACAAAATGCAAAGAGAAAGTCTCCAAACTGTCAAATATAACAACGCACAGTATTTAGGACACTGGCGATGACAGCAGGAACAGCAGAGCCCACAAGACAATATAGAGACAGCCTCAAAACGCTAACAGAAACTGACAACCTTGAATTCTGTATCTGCCAAAACAGCTTTAAAAGTGAAATCAAAATAAAGACAACTGCAAGAAAGTAAGAGCCAGCAGAATTCATTCCCAGCAAAGTATACAAGAAATGTTAAAGGGAATTCTTCAAGCATGAAAGATACAATCCCCAGACAGAAAAATCAAATCTGAAAGAAACAACACAAAGTGTTGGGAAAAGGAAAATATTTACAAAGCCTATCAATTGGCTTAATTTTTGACATCTAAGGCAAAAATTATTGGAATTTTTTATGAGACTTATAATTTAAAACAAAATCTAGGGTAATTTACCAAAGTCTGAAAAGGTAAAAGAATGTATGCTATCTTAGGTTTTTACATTGCACGTGGGGAGCTGTGATACCAACCTAAGAATGATGGTGATTAGCAAAAATACACCGTGATCCCTAGAGAAACCACTAAAATGTATTAGAGAAGTGTAGGTTAAAAGTAAATAAAGGAGATAAATGAGAATATCAACAAGTATATTTGAGGAATCTAAGAGGCTATAGTAAAAGAGGGAGAAAGAATAGATGGGAAAAATAAAACTCAAATAGTAGATAATCGATTTTAACCTACAATAGACATTTTGCATTAACTGTAAATGGATTAGCATTTCTAATTAATTACAGAGACTGGCCAGATGAATAAAATTAAAAGAAAGAATTGTGTGCTGTTTATAAGAAACATCTTTAAGCCAGGTGTGGTCATGCACACCTTTAATCCCAGCACTCAGAGGCAGAGGCAGGCAGATCACTGTGAGTTCGAGGCCAGCCTGGTCTACAATGTGAGTCCAGGATAGCCAAGGCTACACAGAGAAACCCTGTCTCAAAAACAAAATAACAACAACAAAACAAAAAAAAAGAGAAAAGAAGCATCTTTAAAAATAAAAAGAGAGAAGCAAAGGAATGTTGAGATTAAAAGGATAAAAATTATGTTTTGCATAGATGTTAGCCTCTAGTAGGGAATACAGAAATATATTAATGTTAGATAAACTTCAAAATGAGGCATTTTACAAAGAAAAATGGAAATTTTGTTAGTTTTATCAGGTTAATTCATCAGGAGGCAAAAGTGATACATTAAGTAGAAATACATTGACATATAAACATATACATCATTTATGGAGAAAAGAAGTGGTAGCAAAATAAAACCATTATAGTTAAAAGCAACACTCATGAGATTGGGAGTGTCAGTCCAATTTGTGTTTCTACAATATAATACTAGGGACTGGGTAACTGGTTAATAAACAAAACTGTTTTCTGGGAGGTCCAGTGGAAGTGCTCCTGCATTTACATCCACTCTGGATTATGCTCTGTCGTTCCAAGGAGAGGAAAGACAGGAAAGCAAGGAACTAAGCTGACAGCTTGGAGCTCTCTAACAGCCGGCGTGAGGGTGAAGTCTTGTTTCCTGAGCATCTCCCATCCAGCCCACCTCCTAATATTGTTACGCTGGAGACTAAGTTTCCAACACACACTTATTGGGAATGTATTCAAAGTACAGCAGGGGAAAAGCATAAAAATATAAAATGGCACAAAAGGAAACACGAGAAATGTTGGCAGCAGTAAGACAAAACAATTATCTCAGCAGCAACAAGAAAACAGCCCAGAGGCTCTAGTTACCCTCTTCTGACGAAGAGAGCCCGCCTTCACTTAAAAGCGTGTGCTGAAGAAGGGGCTCATTAGGATTTGAACAGCTCAGTCCACTTGCACTGGCATATTTAGCACTCTGCACCCACCAAACAGAAACTGTTCACTATGTTCAAGCTATGCTTATCTACTCTTAAGATTCATTATATATGGACACACAGAAAATCATAATCATAATTATGTGAATGGAATAAACTGTAGTTTCTTTAAAAATATCTCAATACAATGAAGCTACTTTTACACCATCGTTGCATCTATATTAATGATTAGGTAACCGATATACAGAAAGGGAAAGTAACCTGTCACATTTGCATAGCTAGTTAATAGAACACTAGCACTGGGGACCTTGACATTCTGAACCTGAAGATAACAGCACTAACCACTGGTCTATTCTGTTTCCCGTGCAGATGAGGGATTTCCTTCCCCCCTCCTCCCCCCTCCCCATTTAGAGGCTCTTTAATTCAGCAACGTGGCTGCTCTGGCAAGGGATCACATCCAAAGACCTTCTAGGTCTCTGTGATCTGGCTGGAATTCAGGCACGCCCTTAATACACATCTTTAATCTTAAACAATGAAGGCTAGGCTAGTTTATAGAGGGCATCAGCCATGTTTAAACGTGACAATGTCTAGAATGAGTCAGAGATAGGATATGCCCAACTCTCACAAGTACAAGGCAGGAAAGAGAGGCTACTTAAGAGCATCTCTCTCTCTCTCTCTCTCTCTCTCTCTCTCTCTCTCTCTCTCTCTCTCTCTCTCTGTGTGTGTGTGTGTGTGTGTGTGTGTTTACTGAGAGCTTCTTACTGGAAGAGTTTTACAGAGACAGACTGCAGAGAGAACAAGCTAGGCACAGGTGAAGAAGAGAATGAGAAGAAGGCAGAAGATTAAAACATATTGCCAGAATTAGTTTGCAGGCAGGCAGAGCAATTCAGTGAAAAGCTAAGTCAGTTTGAATCAGTCAGCTTGGAGAGGAGTTTGGGCCAGAACAATTGAGTTGAACCAGCCAGCAAGAGTTCAGAAAGAGCAAAAAAAAGCTTGAGACTAGCTCTCATCCAATCCACACATCTGAGGAAACAAAAACATTTACATTCCCCAATATGTAGTGTATGTGTATATACATGTATATATATATATATTCATGTATATATGTGTGTGTATACATGTATATCAAAATAGTAAAAAAGATGTAGAGTAATTGAAATTTCAATTGAATCACAGCAGGTAAATAGAAAATATAAATAGGATCCATCTGCAAGCTCACAGACAAATGATATTTGCCTCTGATAAACGTGTCACTGAAAAAACTAGAGTCTCTTCATAACAGGAAAACCATCTGACTGGGAAGGGCATGGCCAGAAGGTGTCTCAGTTGGTAAGGTATTTGCTGTGTGAGCATGAGGACCTACTCCATCCCAGCCCCCAAGTAAAAAGCAGTTGCAACAGGGCACACTTGTAATTCCAGTGCTGCAGGGACAGACGGCTCCCTGGTGCTCTGTGCCAGTCACTAAGAGATTACTGAACTCCAGGTTCAGTGCGAGATCTAATCTCAAAAGCTAGGGTGAATAGCACCTAGGGAAAATGCAACCTCTGGCCTCCTGAGTATGTCTTCAACGTGCATATGTTCTGCACGTATGTATGTATGTATGTATGTATGTATGTATGTACATATATGCAACCATGTATACAAACTCACACAGCTAAAAGAAATAACCAATACACTACATTATTAAAATTAAACTGTAAATACCAGACATTACAAAGAATATTTCTGCTTTATATGGGAAATGACCTTCTAAAGAAGAATAACACTACACAGGAGGAAAATGGCAGATCTAACTAAACGAAAACCAAAAGTTGTGTGCAATAACAGAAGTTATGAAGAAACTCCAAAGCTGATCATGGACATATAGACAACACCTGCAATACGTGAAAAGTGTAACACCTATCACACTGGATACCCAGCTCATGACCAAAAAGCAGAGGAAAAACAGGACATAAACTTTCACACCTCTTACCACCCACTATGCCAAGATGAGATTCACAGCCAGGTGTGGTGGCGCACGCCTTTAATCCCAGCACTCGGGAGGCAGAGGCAGGTGGATCTCTGTGAGTTTGAGGCCAGCCTGGTCTACAAAGTGAGGCCAGGACAGCCAAGGCTACATGGAGAAAACCTGTCTTGAGGGGAAAAAAAAGTCTTTCTTTTCCGGTCCTAGGCGCATGAGCAGCAGGTTACCGTACAGATGTGGCCAAGTCCAAGAACCACACCACACACACAAGCAGTCCCACAAATGGCACAGAAATGGCATCAAGAAACCCCGGTCACAAAGATGCGAAGCTCATAAGGAGACTGACCCCAAGTTCCTGAGGAACATGAGCTTTGCCAAGAAGTACAACAAGGAAAGGCCTGAAGAAAATGAGGGCAAACAACGCAAAGCCAAAGAATGCATGTGCAGAGGCCATTAAAGCCCTTGTGAAGCCTAAGGCCATTAAGCCCAAGATGCCAAAGGGCCCCAGCCACAAACTCAGCTGGCTTGCTTTCATCACTCACCCCAAGCTTGGGAAGAGGATCTGAAGCTACATGGCCAAGGGTCGTAGGCTCTGCCAACCAAAGCCCAGGGTTCAAACCAAGGCAGAGGCCGCAGCTCCAGCTAAGGCCCCAGCTTCAGCCCCAGCTCAGGCTCCCGTAGGTGCCCAGGCCCCTGTGAAGGCCCCATAGACAAGGCTTCTGCCAGTGTGAAGACAAATGGACGGTGTGACACACCTACCTGCACACTATCTATAGAGGACCAGTACCCTATGCTGTTTTTACAAATAAACCTGAGGCAAGATCTGTTTAAAAAAAAAAAAGAAGAAGAAGAAGAAGAAGGGATGCAATTCACTTCTCCCTAGGACACACATCCCACAACAGCGCCACCAGCTGGGGACCAAGTGTTCAATCACATGAGCCTTTGGGTTGGGGGTGGTCAGTTCACTTTCAAACTGTGTCGTCTACCAAGCAGAGAGCACTCCTGCATATCAAGAAGAGCAAACTCGTGATCCAGTTGAAGCATGAGCTTCTACTGAAGACAAAATGTGTACAGCTGGGAAGATGCTCAACACTGAACACAGGGAAACGAAAAGCAGATGCTACATTAATTCTCCACCAGACATCTCAGACAGTCACATCCTGCACAGGGGCTGCAGATGGCTCGGGGGATCAAGAGTGCTTGCAACTCTTGCAGAGGACCTGAGTTCAGTTCCCAGTACAAGTCGGGTGGCCTCACAACTGTCTTTACGCCAGCTCCAAGGGACTACCTGCTCTCCATCACCAGGCACCTGCACACATGTAGCATCTACTTGCAAGAGAAAATACATACTCATAAGATAAAATAACAAAAAGAAGCCAATTTAATACCCAGCATTAGACAAAAACAGCCATCTTCACATCTTCAGCTGGTAACATGTTAAATATATATATAACCATTTTGAGTGGACAGGTTGTCAATATGCAGATAAATATAAAATACATGAGGGCTTTGATCCAGAAGAGTCCACTGTGAAAGTTTCTTAGGCAGCTATATAGCATAGCTGCTTGTCATAGAAAAAAAAGAAAATATTCTAAAATTCTATGCCTAGACTAATAAATTGGGGATCCATATGGCCAATAGAAAGAACCAGGCATAATTTACATACATGGAAAACATCTTCAGGACAAAGAACATAGAGAAAATTAACCTGTCTACACAAGGTAACCCTTAGGGGATTATCAGGGGCTGAGAGTGGTGCCAAGACAGGTCCTTTCTCTAGTCTAGGCTGGCAACTCACTATGTGACCAAAGCTGGATGCACATTCATGGCAATCCTCCTGCCTCAGCCTCTCAAGTTACTGAGATTACAGGCATGCTTCCCTATGCCTGGCTAGTGTATGTGTTTTATATAAAAACATATATTAAAATGTTTACATTTAAGAAGTGAAAGGAGTGATCCTGATAGAGACGGTGGAGAGATCAGGGAGCACTTCAACTTTCTTTGGGAGAAAATACATTCCTTCCACCACACCCACCTTACCATCCTTCCCAGCATATCTCAGATCAAATATTCTAATAGCTGTAACTCTGGGATAGCCACATGCAATGTTTTTATCACATGTGTCATAAAAATGTACCTTGTTTTTAGAAGATTTTGAAGTGAGTCTTTTAATAGTGACAATATATTCTCTTCATAATGCAAGCCATCTTCAGAGCGGACCATTTGAGTTTTGATCTGTTTCATTGTTCTTAGATGTGTAGAAAATAGGGGAGAACTTTTACTCCTCTTACTTAGGTGCCTCAGTATATCCACCACCACCACCACCAATCTCCCAGAACTCTAGGTCAAGTGGCCAATGTACCACACTGCTCCTCAGGAAGGCCATGACCGTCTCTAACTCCACCTGCAACCTCTGATGATGCCCCTAGTGGTGATTTGAATGAAAATGGCCCCATAGGTTCATAGGGAGTGGCACTATTTGAAAGGATTAGGAGGTGTGGCCTTGTTGGAGTAGGTGTGGCCTTCTTTGGGGAAGTGTGTCACTGGGGGTGGGATTTGAGGTTGTAAAAGCCCAAGCCAGGCCCAGTGGAGTTCTCTCTCTTTCTCTCTCTTCCTGCTGCCTGGGACTCACTCTTCCTGCTGCCTGGGACTTCTCATACAGAACTCTCAGCTCCTTCTCCAGCACCATGTCTGCCTGCACGCCGCCATGCTTCCCGCCATGATGACAATGGACTGAACCTCTGAAACTGTAAGCCAGTTAAATGGTTACTTTTAATAAAAGTTGCCTTGGCCATGGTGTCTCTTCAAAGCAAGAGAACACTAAGAAGTTGGTGCCAAGCAGCAGGGTATTGCTGTTTCAGGACCAACTATGCTGCTTGAACACTTTAAGCAGGGCTTTGTGGGTCATACTAGTAGGATCCTGGAAAGCAGTGGTGTGGAAAGCAATGTAAATTAATTGTGATAGCCTGGCTCAAGAAGTTTCCAAGAAGAATATGAGTAAGTGGCCTGGAGACTGTTCTTGAAATGTTTTGATAAAGAAAGTGGTTGTTTTCTGCCCTCGTCCAAAAAAATTTTTTTAAATCTGTCTGAGGCTAAATTGAAGAGTTGTGGATTAATAGATTTGGCAGAGTAGATTTCCAGACACCCCAGTGTCAACTCTGTCCTGTGGTTTTTAGTGGCCACACTTATGCAGATTTATAATGAAAGGGAGCAAACTGAGTAAGGGAAAATGTAAAATGTACAGTTTGAGGAGAAAAAAAGAACTCCAGAAAACGAAATTGAACTAAGTCCAATGGTCAAGGAGATAAATAGTTTAGAGAAAAACCTAATGCTAAATGGAATATGACCAAGACAAGACCTCACCCAGCTAAGCTTCCAACTTGTAGAAAGGAATGATGGGAAAGTTTAAGCTGTGAAGGAAACCATCAGTAACAGACAGCTGTCACAAATATAATGGAGCCAGAGGAGCCAAAGGGCCTTATTCCAGCCCTAGCAGAACTCAGCAGCTTCTGCCACATGGCCCTGGATTTAGAGTCAAGGATACAAGAAAGGAGTTATAGAATCTCCCCTTATGACTAAGGAAAGCCATTGAGGCCAGGCGTGTGTCAGGGGTGTCCCTGCAGAGAGGCCCAGAGAGGCCAATGCAGGAAGCTTTGAAGGAGAAGCCTGGATTTTATTTGAGACCCCAAAATGTTGGAGATGCCAGAGTCATAGAACACCTGCCATGGAAAGCTGCAGACTAGGTGTGGAACCAGCCCAAGAGAGAAAAGTGAGCTTCAGTCAATAAGGCTGAAATTAGGAGAGCTGACGAGCACTTTGCCATTAGACGTGGAGATGCAGAGTTTGGGGTCTACCCTGTTGGCTTTCATTCTTGTCTTGGTCCAGCATTTCCTCACTATGGTCACTTTTGGAATGGCAATGTGTATTCTGTGCCACTTTATATTAGAAGTATGTGATCTACTTTTTGGTATCAATATTGTAGTGGTTACAGTTAAGAGACTGCCTTGGGTCTCAGAGGAGACTTTAAACTTTGGCTTTTAAACAGTGTTGAGGCTGTGATAGACTATGGGGACTTTTGAAGTTGGACTAAATACGATGTGCATTGTGATATGGCTACAGGTCTACAGGGCCAGGGAGTGGAATCTGCTGGTTAGAATAAAAAGGGCCCCCATAGGCTCATAGGAAAGGATTAGGTGATGTGGCCTTGTTGGAGTAGGTATGGCCTTGCTGGAGGAAGTGTGTCACTGGGGGTGGTCTTTGAGGTTGTAAAAGCCAATCAAGGCCCAGTGGCTTTCTCTCCCTTCCTGCTGCCTGTGGATCAGAGGTAGAGCTCTCAGCTCCTTCTCCAGCACCATGTCTGCCTGCGTGCCGCCATGCTTCCCGCCATGATGATAATGGACTAAAGCTCTGAAACTGTAAGCCAGCCTGAATTAAATGGTTTCTTTATAAAGGTTGCCTTGGTCACGGTGTCTCTTCCCAGCAATAGAACACTGACCAAAACATCCCTTCCAACATCAATTGTAATCAGAATATTAGCCTTTCACTTTTCTTAAGTGTTTCACATTATGTAAAATGCAAAAAGATTGATTTGAGGCACATTTCTGCTCCAAATAATCCTGTAGCAATCACCAAAGAAATACCAGTGTCACATTCCAAACTCTTGGAGGTGAGGGTTGCATGCACATGTGTGTGCATGTGTATGTGTGTATGTGTGTATATGTGTCTGTGTCCTGTGACAGGAGACATCCATGTTGATTATGTGTCATGCATAAGAATCATACATCTTCACTATAAAATGATTTAAATTGTAAGTAGCATTAAGCAAAAAACACCAAAACTACATTATCTAATCTTATTATCATGCACCATCCCTGCCCAAGGAAAATACCCTTAAGGTTTCTTGTGGGCCTCTACAGGGATTCTCTCATAGCTATAAGAACAGATTGAATGTACCACATCACCACGTGAAATCATTATCACGAGCACTGCTGGTGACTGTCTTGTCACTTAGCAATAGTTGTCAGATGTCTTCAAATCAAGAGAGAGTTAGCTGGAATAACCAACTTCAATGGATGCTCATGTCTCTTACTGATCCTAGAAAGCTGTGCTCATCTGCATGCACTGTCATCTTGCTGTTCTCAGAGGCACAGCTCGTATTTCTACAGAAGTCACACGCCGAAAGGTAGATGGGTTCCTTGTGTTTTCCTCAGAGCTCTGTTCATAGCCCTTGCCCATTTTTCTATTGAGGGCTACTTCGCTTTTCCTATTGATTGGCAAGAGCTCTCAGAATATGAAAGGCATTAAGCTCTTCACTCTCTGAAATGAGGATATCACTTCCTGCCTGAGTGTTTCCAAGACTCAGTCATCTAACACATGGCGAGTGACACATAGGCACTAAAGCTCTTCCCCAACTAGCTCCCCCTTCCTAAAGCCGCCATATACCTACATGTACCAACATTTTCTCATCGACTTCTTTCAACCCTAAGCTTTCTAACCAGTAATAATCAATATGAATGTATCCTGTTAAAGATATATATATCCATCCATCCATCCTACGGTCCTGAGTGATGCACACCTCCTATTATTATTATTATCACCCTGGGGTTTGGGGGCATCTTTCACTGGCTTATATCACACCTCAGTCACAGAAAGGATGGGAAGTGGGCATGTTGTAGGAAGCTCATCAAACGGGAAGGTGAACAACTCAAAATAGCTTCAGGAAGCACCTGAAACTGACCAGATTCCTTAGGCCCTCTCCCTGCCAGCGTAAGCCATAAAGGCTGAGCGTCCCCCCTGCCTCAGATAAGGGAGCTGAGCTGCAAAGAAGATTCTGAGGCCAGCCCAACTACCTGCAAGAGAAGCAAAACCTAGCCAAGCTGCCTGGAAGAGGTGTAGTCCAACTGGGGCACCTGGAAAGGGCACCCTCTAAGCTGTTGAGCTTCCCACAGGCAGTGGAACATGCTCCACGTTCCTGGATTTTGTGAGCTGTCACCCTTGCTCAGGTGGGCTTTGGTGATGCAGCTGCCTTTGAGTCAGGTCTGCTCCTGTAAGTAACCACAGTGCAACTCATTGGTTCTCCAAACTGAAGTCCGGTGGTCTCTGTACTTTGGTCTGTCGTGGGCTCCCTATCTGAGATGAGTAGACATGAGTGTTGCACCTTCTCAGGAAGAGCTCTGTCACACAACAAGGGGGATGAAGAGATGAGCTTGAACACTAATTATATGCTGTCCTGGGTGAGGCCACACGTTACATCAACTCACACTTAGAGCATTCTCCATGGGTAAGATCACATCCTTTATCCCTGAGTTAGGATTAGCTATGTGACCATGTGTCATGATGCCCATCCTTCTGCAGGGTGGGATGTTGTTTTAAGCCTCTCTGGGCAACTGGTGGAGGGTATACAAAATGTGGTATACAAACTGGATTGCATTTTCAGAGTTCCTGCTGGGTGAAGAGAAGCCAGACACTTTGTTTAAAAAAAAAAAAAAAAAAAAAAAAAAACCAGTGTGTTCACACAGGGTACAGCTCTCCCTGATTACAAATAGATTCATCAAGAATCACAACAGCATCACACTTAATTGTCAAAACCATTAATGACAAGCAACATGAGAAACTAAGCAGGATTCCAGTCATACGTAGATAGCTCTGTGGCGGTGAGAAAGAACAAGTGCTCAGGACGATGTGGAATGAGTTGTCACATGTCAGGACAAAAGTCACACGGAAGCACACACACTGTGAGTCCATTCATGTTGAGTCAAAAACTTATGTTAGAGAAGCCGGGAGGGGAGGGAGCATGGAAGTAGGCTCGGCAGGTGGGGGCTGCTGTGGGCAGCTGCACAACCATGAACAGGACATTTCTCTTTGTGTATGTTATTTTGGGATTGAACTAAATGGAATTGCTGGTTTTGTAGGTCAAAACAGTCAAATACCAACCATTTCACATGGCTAAAACTCCCATTTCAATGGAAACATACCTTTAAACATGCTGGCAAGGCAGGAAGGAGCATTCAGCATTGGCCAGCAGAGTCCCAGCTTTCTGGAAACTGACCTAAGCCACCCTATCGAACCTGATCCTGCTTTCTGCGTATCCGTTTCCGGTAGAAACTGTAACGCCAGCCCCCAGCTTCTATGGAGCCACTTGTGAGGAAGCTGTCCACAGGCTTCCCTGTAGCTTCTACCTACAGCATCCTCTCACTCAGTCCCCAGCACCTCAAAGTCCCCCAACCCCCCATCACGGTTCTGGCTGGGCAAGAGGAGTTGTCTGTAAGCAGGGTTTGTAGTCCTTCCATGCATAGCGCCAAGGCGATCGTTTTTTAAAGAAGTAATATTACAAAGATAATTTTTATATTTACAAACACTGTCCCAGAAAAGTAGAAGTGCCAAGCTTTTATAAGCCTTATGTGGCTCATAAAAGGCATCATCTTTATAACTAACTGAAATAACTGTATCTACCAGTTCTGAAACTGATGGTTGCTTTTTGTCATCTCCCTGTGGGAAAGTACCATCAATTCTGAGAATTCTGGGCACAGCTATCTCATTTCACAGTGGCCAATAATATTTCAAGCAGAAGCACTACTTGTCAGCCAATCGAGAAGATGCACTCCCAGGACAAGAAGAGACATTCAGGGACACTTACTTTTGCATGCACAGGTGAAGGCTGTGGGGGTGTTTGATGGAGAAAGCTCCTGGATGTGGCTCTAACTGAACTACATGACTCTGAAGGTAATAGGAACAGACTGTCCTCTTTAACATGTTGCCTGATACAGTTGTACTGGTGACATGTCTGAGCCACTGCCTTAGGGGTTGCTATTTCAAAGGGCTCATAGGTTAAGTCCCCATTAAGAAGCCACTGGGCTGAGCTCTCCACCCCATCAGGTAGCAAGACCCCAGAGCAAGCTGTGAGAGCTGGGCTCGCTGTGCTTAGGGAAAACTGACACTCTGGGCGGGCTACAGGGAATCCCTTGAAACACACTTTGCTAGAAATCCCATACTAAGTAATTTATAATAAGGATACTATTAGCAGTAGGATGTGGTGGCACAGGCCTTTAATCCAAGCACTCAGGGAGGCAGAGGCATGTGGACTGCTGTGAGTTCAAGGCCAGCCCGGTCTACAATGTGAGTCCAGGACAGCCAAGGCTACACAGAGAAACCCTGCCTTGAAAACAAAACAAAAGGATGCCATTAGCTATGTACAATGTTTCCCTTTACATTACAGATGTGTTTTAATAAAGGAGAGTAATGCCATTAGCTTTTCTTTGATCACCTGTAATGAGATAAACACTATCTCACTCAATAAACGCAAGCCTGATATTCATGAATATGTTCTTATTAAACAGATGAGAACACAGAGCTTTAAGCTGGAGAAATGATTTGCCCAAAGCCTCACACACTTATGAGGAGCAAAATTGGTATATAAACTCAAGCAATCTAAAGCTAAAGGCCACAGTCATACAACTCCACTACAGTGCCGTGCACAGACACTACATGTCTATAATGAGGATTAATGACAGCAAGGAGAGGAGAAGACAGTTAGTTGCACCTGCTGTAAGCACTGAAAGCACCTATTCTAATCAAATGCAGTGAGCTATTATCTCCACTTCTCATATAAAGCATCCGAGGCTCAAAGTTCCAAAGCCATTTGCTGATTAGCGCCAGAGCGAAAATTCAAACATGAACTCTTATAGCTCTGGAGCCCATGGCCTTCCATTATACCATGTTGCCTCCAGTACATCCTTTGAAACTTGTTATAAATGACAACTAAACTACAGCAGGTATGCTATCACAGAGTAGACCAGTAGATAGCTGACCCCAACGTCTGAGTTAGCAGAGGACTGCCTTCTGTCCTACAGACCACTTGCAATATCATGAGTCTTCATGGCAGCCATCTTGGTGGCCCTATCTTCAAGCAATCCGTAGGGCATCCAGCTTCATGCCCTATGGAAGCTCATGCTGCCTTGACCCAGTGCTCCATATGCAAGGGTCCTTGCCTGGCCTCATTCAATCCCTGAGCAGAGCCATGGAAGGCAGTATTTTTCTCCATATGGCCAAGAAGGAAACAGCAGAGGAGACCATACTCATTTGTTGGAAGTCCCTAAGGCCTAGTGAATACAAAAAAAAAAAAAAAAAAAAGTCTGCTCAAAATACAGACGGCAGCATTTCTTTTTCATGTTGATCTGCAGGTTATGAAGAGCTGAACCGGACTGTGGGTAACTGTACAGGAGGTCATCAGACCACCCTTGAAAGCAGCTCCTTTCTGCACTGATGCAGCACAGGCAGACTTCTAGGGACAGGACCACCAGACGTCAGCTCAGCTGGTGACAATCATGCTCATGGCGTGTCACATGGGGAGCAAATAAGAGGCACACGTACACTTCACTGCTCTGTGGTGAAGCTGAGCCACACACTATTACCCACGGAAGTGAACAAGACCCGTGTGACCAATAGCATGGTCCCTTAACACCACTGGGAAAACGTCTAAGCAGATGGCTCCTTGTTTCATAACGTCACAGCCGGGCTACAGAGATGGCACAGTCTGTAAGCGTGAGGTCCTGAATTTTGATCTCCAGAGCCCAGGTTAAAAAAACAAACAAAAGCTGGGCATAGTGGCACATGCCTGTATTCCCAGCAGTGACAAGATGGAACAGGTATATATCCGTGGACTCACTAGCTAGCTAGTCTAGCCTACTTGGAAAGTTCCAGGCTAGTAAGAGACACAGTTTTTTTTTTAAGTAAACAGTACTTAAGGAACAAAACTGAAGGCTGACCTCTGGCCTGCAAACACACAGACACACAAACATGCAGACACACAGGCACACACACAAAAATACAGACAGACAGACAGACAGACACACACACACACACACACACACACACACACACACACACACCCCTACCTACAGGGCCTCCTTCCATTCTTATCCTAGGCTCATTTCCTGTCGGAAAACACCCCACCTTGTCCATGAAGCCCACACCTGGTGAGCTGTTCCCTCATCCAAACTGTGTCTCCAGGCTGCCAGGCCTCTACGCTGCAGGAATGTCCTTGAGCCCAGGCCCTGCCTCATACACCTGGCACTGGAGGCTTCAGTGAGCAGTCAGCTCTGGGCAGCATTCCCTGACATCTGTCCCCACCTTCTCATAATTCCCGGGGTTAATTATCTCTCCTTTGCAGTAATCTGAGCATTTTGCACAAGCAACCACAACCAGCCCAAGCTAAATGTCATATGTGATGTATATGCCTATATATGGTATGTGCTTATGGGATTGCAGGTGCCAGCAGAGACTTGAAGAAGGCATGATATGTCCTGGAGTTAGACTTAAAGATGTTTGTGAGATGCTCGATGTGGGTCCTCTATAAAAGTAGTAAGTACTGGTGACCTGTGTAAGCCATCTCTCCGGCCCCAAGATGCGATAGCGTTTCCTGCTACCTCACATGTAGCATTCATATTGGCAACAATACTAAAAGTTACTAGAATATTGGCACTAGCAAACCTGGTGCCCAGGAGCTCAGAACTGATGAGCAAAGTCCAGGTCTTACTGACCTTTGTAGAAACACTTGCTGATTGTCTCCTGGAGTCCTGGGTGACAATTTGTCCCAATCTCAAGGTAAGATCAATAGGGCCCTTGAGGCCCATAAGCATCAGAGCGCTAGCTGTAGCCTCAAAGCTGGACATGGCCCTCTTAAATTCCTTACCCATGGAGTTCCCATGAACATCTTCCCCTCTGTTAAGCCAAAATTGATCTGCAGCCCCAGTAGCCACAGCTTACTGTTGTTCTTCTATTATTGTTGTCATTGTTTACTTGTTTAAATTTTGAAGCAGGGCTGCCCCCCAAAGGCACTGAGTATGAGACTGTCTGCAGACCGTCCTCTCTATGTCTTAAATGCACAAATCTTAAACACCATACTTATTAGCAAAGGGCTGTTCCTCAAGAATCGGCAAGAGAAAGCCCGCGGGTCCAAAGCATATTTCCTCAGCCATTATTTAAAGTCTACAGGGAGTAGTCTGTGGATCAGCTGAGGTGACATGCCTGCTTCCAGGCAGGGAAGTGTGACCAGGGACAGGCATATCTCCAGGAGAGGTGGTTCTAGAGAAGTGTTTCTCAACCTGTGGGCTGTGACCCCTTGAGAATCAAATGACCCTTTCTTGGGGGTCACATAGCCTGCATACCATATAATCACATTACAATTAATAGCAGTAGCAAAATTGTGAGGTGGCAACAAAAATTTGTGGTTTTGGGGGGCAGGGATCCGAATAACATGAGGAACTGTATTAAAGGGTTTCAGCATCAGGAAGGTTAAGAACCACTACTCTAGACATGAGCTAGCAGAAAGGGGAGATGCTCTCTGTGGTCTAAAACTAGCTTCCCATTCTAGAAAATAGGGCAGATATGCCAACTGCAAATGGGAGATGAACTACATTGTTGCCCAGAGGGACTTCTGGAATATTCCAGAGTGGAGACCACCATGATCATAGCAGTGGAACTGCACTCAGTCTGCTACTCACCACAGTGCTGCCAAAAGGAAGAAGAGAACTTCCTTGCCAAGGCTAGCCTCTGCCAAGGCGCCAGAAGCTCATCTGAGGAAACAAGGGGTCATCTGTATCCCAGATCCTCCTAGGCTCTCCCAGAAGCTATTATCTGCCCAAACTGCCAGCCTCAGCTTGCCTCCAGTGCCAATCTGATCTTTGTAGGTAACATCTGCAATTTCATATGAAACTCAAGAGTCATGCCAAAATGCTTTCGGTGTCCACACGTGTTTTGTGGTGGCAGGTGATTGCACATCCCCCACTTAGTAACACAGGAGGGGACTTTGGAGAAATGACTGAAAAGTGTTTTGTTTTCTTCTACATAACATTCTTGGAAGAAGCCAGACACAAATAAACAAAATCTGGCAAGTTATCTAATTCACTACACGAGCCATTGTATATTTGTAAACATCTCGTAAGTGTTTGGAAGAATGTCTGAAGGGAAATGTGAAAACATATAAATATTTTCTTGAATGTGGTTAGACCCTTTTAAAGCAAGTATTCCTGAAAGCAACTGAAGCACAGAGCCTAAAAGCATATTCCAATTTATTCCTGCATTTTTTTTTTGCACAGCCATTCCCCCCACCAAATGTTAGACTCTGCCTTGCACTAAACACTAGTCTATCTTTTCTACCACATACTATTGAATAGGGTTTTAGCCTATCTGGCAGTGGGAAACTGCCCCCATGCAATCACCCAGCAGCCAGCCCTTGGAATGCTTACTGCAAAGGTAGAGCGCTAGAATGAGAGAAGGGGAAAGGGCTTGCTTGTTTCCAAATGCATCAAGACTCAACTGAAGTTCCTGCTCCTTGCTCCCAGTGAATAACACTAGTGTTCAGTCAGAAGGGGGAGGGGGTGGCCCGCATCTGGAGAGCTCCAAGTCTTTTCTGATGCTATGAATGAATCCTCAGGGTGAATTTAATCCGTAGTTTAAACACATGTGTGTGTGTGTGTGCACGTACGCACATACACACACACATATGCACAAAAATAATTTTAAAGCATCACTTTCCATGTGTATACCCCGAGGTGCAGAAGTGGTCTTTGATACGACACACCTGCCCACTTACCATGGTTGGGGTAGAAATTCAAAAGAGGACTTCTTGTTTATCTTGAGGGGACACACACACACACACACACACACACACACACACACACACACACACACACAC
>OU015757.1:9576288-9608624 GCA_907169655.1 Acomys percivali | reverse complement strand
CACACACACACACACACACACACACACACACACACACACACACACACCCCAAAACCCCAGCAAATTCCAGAAAGTCCTTGCAAGTTTAATATTTAAAAGCCAGTCGTGAGTAAGAAGGAGAAAACCTAATCTACTCCTGGAGAGACAAGAGCAGATTTGTCAGACTTGGTAACAGGCACTTAAGGCTGCCTACTAGGTGGGTTTGAACTAGAGAGACTAGAGAGATGAGAAAGCTCCCTGTGGTGGGCCTGAGGACCAGTGAGAGGCAGTCCCAGGTGCCTGAGGAAGCGTAGACATCTCTGAAGGAATTGGACCAGGCTCCCTTCTTTTTCGGAAATGGCTATTCCCAGGTACAACCTGGACAGTTCAATGCTACCCCGTTAAGGGCTTCTGCCCCTCACAAGAAGACATCCACATGTGAAAGGAGTTCCTGGTGTTCCCAGCCCCGCAGCTTGCTGCAGCTCCTGACATGCCCAACCCTCCATGGCAACAGTTTTCCAGTCAGAGAAGTAACGCAGATACCTCTTGGGAAGATGCTTTGTAGGGCTGTCAGCTCAAGAGCCAGGGACATCCAAGGAGACCTAGGCTGACCCTAGATGCCCAGGCACAGCATGGGGTGGGGGAAGATGCAGACAAAAGCCAAAACTGTCATCATCAGCTTCAAAAGATCACGGGAGAAAGAAACTTCCCTTAGGGCACGGGCCAGGCTGCCCATCCTGGTCTTAAGGAGCAGCATAAAATCTCAGGGACAGGTGTACAGGGTTGGCGAAAGACTCAGATTTGGGGCACCAGAGCCAGAAGCAGCTGGACTTGTTTCCAGACTAGGGGCTACTACACGGAGACACGTCCCAGTCCCAGCCAGGCATGCTAGGATCACTGTGCACCAAGGGTCCCAAGAAAAGGAGAGGGCTTCTTTTGATCCCGCAGGGAACATTCCAGGCATCAATCAAGGAAGGAACGTTGAACCCAGGCCCCCGCGGGAGGCAGCATCACAAACAAAGTTGGGGCTCCCAGGGGATGGGTCTTTGGATCCCCACCCGCGGTGCACCACTACTTACACGAAGACCCCAAAGAGCAGGGCTCGCACCCCGATCTCGATGGCCAGCTCCCGCATGGTGCAGCCGGAGTAGCTCCCGCAACGGCAGCTGGCGCTGTCCGTGGCTCCCAGGGCTCGGCCGGAGCGGTTCGCCAGAGCCTGGGCGGTGAGGGAGGCTCGCTGCAGGCCCCGGGCGGGGGTGGGAGGCGGGCGCTAGGTGGGGGCGGCGTGGAGGGCTCAGCCCCAACCTCCGGTTCTGGGCTCCTGGACACCCAGACACTCAGACACTGCACTGCCTCTTCGGGTTCTTCCACTCGCGATTGCGCCGATCCGGGGCGCCTCCGGGACTTCCTGATCACTTGTGCTCAGTGCTGTTTCCGTGTCCTGAGCTTACGCCCGGCGCCTAGGACCGGCTAGGGGAAGCCTGGGGAAGCCCCGCTGTCATTGCTGCCGCCTCCTGGCGCGGTGCGCGGCTTCCCAGCTGCTGGTCGGTCCCTAGGCTCGGCGCCCAGCAGCACGCTCTGCCGGCGGCCCGCCGTGGCGCGCCTCCTCTCCAGCCGGCGGCGGTGACTCCTGCTCTTCTCTGCTCTTTCCTCACAGGCCCGCACGTGGGCATGAAGTAGATGGGCGCTTTGGGGATTCTATCACACTCAGGACCGTCTTGGCATCCTCTGGCTGTGCTTGAGAGCGCTTCTTCTTTCCTGATTTCTGGCCTCCCTACACGTTACCAACCTCAAATTCCTTGTTTTCCCACCCCAGCCTCTAGGACGTTCCCATTAGATTGCTCCTAATCTTTGCTTTCTCTCAGAAGGTCCCAGACCTGCATACAGAAACCTTGACGCTGACTGAGGACAACAGTGAACCTGGGTCCCCTCCCCCATAGTGGCGTAGTATCTGGAGACCCGTCTCCCCTTTTCTTGTCATCCTCCCTCCACCCTCACCTCACTAACATCACTCCCCCAGCCCACCCACCCCCTAGGCCAACCCAGGTGGTTTGGGCTCCTGTGCTTTGCATGTAAAAAGCAGTTCCCTAAGCACACCTGGCTGCACCGCGGCAGGCCAATTATTAAGCAGCTAGGCAGCAAGTAGAAGCAGAAGCCTCAGCCTCAGACTCAGCCAAAACTTCAAGTATAAATAAATGGTGGCCTGGGGGTGGCGACTACAAGCTTGAGGCCAGGTAGGTCTTTGCTTTGCTTTCCCATCGCCTGTAGAAGTTATTAAGCATACTCGTATGGCTGCCTCTATGGAACTTGGACTTTTCCTCGATTTTAGGAAAGACCGCACCAGGATGTTGTGAATTAGAAGCTGGCCCCTGGTCCTGGGGAGCTACAACTCCAACTTGGACCCAAGTAGGAGTAGATAGAAAACAGACCTTGGGAGGAAAGCTTTGGGCATCGGCAAAGGGTAAGCAGATCCTGTTCCCAAGGGCACATGCCAGACCTCAGACAGCTGAGCGTAGGTGCCTCAGGGAGGGATCCAGGCTGTGTGGAAGGGGCACCATCCCAGCAACTAAAGACCCAGGAGCCCGTGTCTGCTTTGTCCATGGTGTGCCCTGGCACACCGTGAGTGTGTGGCAAGTATTGCTAAATACACAAACGCGTGAGTGACTGTATAGATAGTCAGGCACGCGGGATATCAGGTACAGGAGACCAGAAAGGCCGTGGAAGGAGAGGAAATGGCGCAGTCTCCTCTGTGACTTGGGCCTAGCAATTACTATGAAGGCAGCTCCTCCCACAGCTTGACAAAGTGGCACAGGAGACCCAAGGTGAACTCCGGTGGCCTACGGCTGAGTCTGTGGGGACAGCTGTGTTCTGGGTGGGGTGCTAACAAGAATAGATGTTGAGGTATCATTGAACTGTAAGCATCAATTGAACAGCTGTGCAAAGTGGGGTGCTGGACAGTAGGATCCATAACCCACCTCCGCCCTGGAGAAGAGGGGGGTTCTACCAATCACACACAGGAGTGAGACAAGGTTAGGTGGGTGGTGGGGACCTCCCTGTGGCAGTCCTGCTGGCCAGGGTCTGTAGTGGAGATCATAAAATGTGAACCTTATGATTATGTTTATACTTGCTGCCTGTTTGAGGCACTGTCACATGTAGATCACGCTGACCTCGAGCTCTCTCTATAGTTCACGTCATGAAAACCATGTTTTTTCATCTCTTATTTGTAATAGAGTTACCTAGAGAGAAAAGTTGAGATGGCATGTGACTTTGTTGCTGTATTAGGAAGCAACACGGAGCCAAAAGAGAAGTGTAAGCACCAAGGCAGCTACAAACCCTTTGATCTGTTATGGTGTCCTGCCTACAAGATATGCTGGGCAATGGCGGCACAGAAGCTTGTGGGAGTAACCAACCAATATCTGACTAGACTTAAGGGCCACACCACGAGATGGAACACGTACCTGTCACTGCTTGGGTGACCAAGAACCTGAGACTAGATAGCCCAGGATCCTAGGGAAAAGCCAAATACTACTGTTATTTAGAAAGAAAAAAAAAAAAGTAGCAGTAAAGTGACTCCTAATGACATTCTGCTATGCTGATACAGTACCTTGGTCATCCATCATTAGAGAAACTTCCTCCTGCAGCAGATGAGAGCAAATATTATAGAGATCCACAGACAGACATTATGCAGAGAATGAGAGACTGAGGAACGCTCAGCTCTAAGTGGGATGTCTCCATCAATCCTTCGCCCCTCCCCTCAAGGCTCAGAGAACCCTAGGGAAGAAAAAACAGAAAAGATGCAAGATCCAAGGGGGATGGAAGACACCAAGAAAACCAGGCCCTCTAAATCAACAGGATCAAAGCTCATATAAACTCACAGCCACTGAGGCAGCTCGCACAGGGCCAGCATGGGTCTCCATCAGGTCCTTGGCTCGTATATACATTACGGCTTCTTGTCTGGTATGGTTATGGGATTCCTGAGTAGGTGAATTAGTTGGCCTCTGTTTCTTGTTCCTTCTCTTGGGCTATTTTCGTGCTGTTTGTCTGCTTTGTCCAACTCTAATGTGTTAGTGTTTGTCTTACCACTTTATGTTTTATTTTCTTGTTATCCCTTGGAAGCCTGTTTGCTTTCTAAAAAGAGAGAGAAAGAGGGTGGTTCCAAATGGGAGGGAAGATGGGGAGGAGCTGGGAAGAGTAGAGAGATGGGAAACTGTAATCAGGATATTTTATGTGAGAAAAAAAAATCTAATTTTCAATGAAAGGGGGAAATGAAGTGACTTTAAAGGACAAAGCTTCAAAGACCAGCCTGATTCAAGCCTCACTCCTCATGTGAGGCTTGAATGAATGCTGTGTCTTGTCATCTAAGACTTTCTGTGCAGACTGCCCACCCTGGGACAGGAATGTCCATCCCCTTTGAGAGAGCCTGTCTACCCTTCAGACAGCTCCATTGAAAGCCCTGCCTCGGAGGGCTACCCTGAAGCCTCTGCAGTCATTCTGCTGGCTCTGGTCCCGTGTGCAGCTACTGAGGCCAGAGCAGCCTCACAACAAGCAACGGGTGTTTCAACCTAAATTTGTTTAGGAAAGAAAATTATCAAAATGGCCATGGTCCTGTCAGCTTCGAGTTCCGCTTCATTCAGAGTGCAAACAACATTATCAGGACTTGATTTCTTTACCAGATTTCAGTTGTAGCTGCCCTGTAGGGACTTATTTAAAATTCTGACACTTCAAGAATTCTGGTACTCAGGTTCAGTTTGGGAGTCAGACCCCTGCCTTGATCCCATGACTCCCAACAGAAGTGTCACTACTGAATAGTGTTCTTGCTTCAAACCTTGAACCAATCATCATGGCCAGAAAATCACAATGGATTGCTTGTCCCAGGCCTGGACCACTAGCTTCATCCCACAGCTCCGACTACGAATGGGGCCAAGGTGAATCCACAATAGAGTTTACATTTTGGAGTACAGTGCGTGTTTGATGAGGTAGTGAGCAGCCTTCTCTGCCATGACCATGCAGACCCGAAGGCAAGTGGGCACTTCACTGTGTTCTAGCCAACCAGTGGTACCTAGTAAAGAGATGTGTTCTGGGTGCTCTGTGATAGGCTGCCTAGTGCTTGCCTTTGTCAATACTGACTTTAGGGAAGACTGAAGCAAAGCTGGGATGGCTTTTCTGCAGCCTGTCTTCAGCTGCCTGGTCCATGTCACTTTGGCCCTCAGCACCTTGTCATCTACCCTAGTGGTCTCTGTAGGCTTAAGGCTATTGTGTAATTCCAATGCCGAATTCTGCGCGCGCACACACACACACACACACACACACACACACACACACACACACCCATATCTTGGTACAATCCTTGTTCTGAGAATCTCCTGTCTCAATGTTGTGTAAACTCTGCTCACCAATTGGCCTCTGATATGCCAATAAAGCAGCTTACAGCCAATTGCTGAGCAGGAGAGAAATAGGGCTGGACTTCCTGCCAGCCAGGGGAGGAGGAATTAGACAAGGAAGTAGGGGATTCAGCCATGGGAGAGGTCCAAGAGACATTAGAAAGGAGCTGGAACAGGGAAAGCTATAAAGTGCAAGCATCACTGGGATAGCCAGGTTCAGAGAGAAACTGAGAAACAAACACAGTTATGTAAAAATAATTTGAACAGATTTCTTCTTCCACATTCCCAAGTCTTATGTTGAAAAAAGACTCTAGTCATACACATTATATAAACCTGGACCATGGCTTCTCAGTGTTCTCTCTCTCTCTCTCTCTCTCTCTCTCTCTCTCTCTCTCTCTCTCTCTCTCTCACACACACACACACACACACACACACACACACACACACACACACACACACACACACACCACTTGAGTCAGGTCCCTCTTGAAGGGTAGCCCTGCTCTTTCTCTTCTAAAGAGGACTGTAGATGACACCCTCAATGCTTCAGATCCCACAGGACAGGCATCCACCCCCATTGTTTGTATACAGCTGGCTCAAGCCAACTGTGCAGCTGTGAACATTTACCAAGCAGGTAAACTCCAGAAGAGCCATGCTGCTGCGCCATCAGATAAATGGTGGACAAACATGGAGAGCAAGGGCAGGGTAGAGAAAGCCACTCACTGGTGTCCCCGAGACCAACCCTATTGGGTCTTCATAAGTCTACGATGGGATGTAAGGCATTCAAAAGAAGGGAGAAACCTGGATCTGGGCTGCTAACAGAAATTCTCTGTTATGAGAAATAAAACGACCCATTCCTGAAGTATGCCTGGATGGCGGAGCTGTAAAGGGCGAGGCTGGTCTTTACAAAAATCCCTCAAGACCTGGACACTTGAGGGACACAGCTTCCTCCCCCAGTGCTTTCCGACTGCACACATCTTCCAGGTGACACATATGAGTTCACTCCAGTATTTCACACTGAGCTTACAGACACACTGAGGAAACCAGTCTGCCCACTCCACACTTACATGGCTGTTATGCTCATCTTTTACAGATTTCAGCAGAACTGTCCAGCATGATGACCCCAATAAAGGCCTTGGAGCTAGCCTCCAAGCCCAAATCCACTTCCTAAGACCAAGAGTTACAACTTCTTAGTATCACACTCCTAACAGTTCCCCTTTGTGTGCGAGTGGCACCTGCTTCACAGCTCTCAGAGTGGATCCCAGCAACAGGCAGCCAGCACAGCCAGCCTCACCGACAAGGACCCACAAACCCTGCCTTTCTCTTGGCCCAGCGTGCCTAAAACAGCAAGGATTCAAGAGAAATTTCAAGCGAGTCATCAACTTTAACTCCGCTCATCCACTTGACACCACTAGGGATGTAGAATTCATCTGAGGCTTGTTCTGTTCCAAGAGAGATCTACTGTTTGAGTAGAAACAGATTTGCCTGAAGCCAAACTCCATGAGTCTGGATTATGCTTCAGAGACAGCACAGAATAAGTGCAATGTCTAGCCTTCTACACGGCAGACCTTTAACTACAGCTAAGGGGGTTAGGCAAGGAGCGGTGGAGACGATGGCCTCTCTCCCTAAGAGCTCTCTAGCCTTCACTGTACCTGCTTCCCAGCAGTAATATATAGAAGACCTCTGAGCCCTCAGCACCAGACATGCCACTGCTGTGCATAGAGCGAAGTCCCATGTGATAAAAAGCAGTTATCCCACTTACAGGAACAGGGGTGAGACACATATAAAGTGAATGGGCCCCTTCACAGCTCCAGAGGGGACGCTGGGCCACCAAAGGAGAAAATGCTTGAACAGATAAGTCAATAAATGTCATTTCCTACCAAAGCTGAGGATCTTTCCTTTCCAGTAGGATTTTTTCTTTTTCTTTTGTTTTTCAAGACAGGGTTTCTCTGCGTAGCCTTGGCTGTCCTAGGCTAGCTTTGTAGACCAGGCTGGCCTTGAACTCATGAAAATCCGCCTGCCTCTGCCTCCCTGAGTGCTGGGATTACAAGTGTGCACCACCATGTCCGGCAACTCCAGTAGGATTTTGTCTATTACTTTCAAATAATCCTTTCGTGTGGACCGTCAGGGTACCACTTGTTCAAGTTCACCTGCAGAGAAACCTCTGTGTGGGAGCTACCAACAGTCTCCTCTTTGCCATACTGTGACGTGCATCAGAGTCCTGCAATGTCCATGCAAAACAAAAACTGGTAAGCGGCTTTGTGCTTAACACACAGCTAATTCTGTTTCCAGGGAGCCAGGGCAGGGCCAGAACCCAGGCTCTATCACTCCGTCCTGTCAGCAGCTCCATCTTGAGTGACACTTCCTGCATCTCTCTGCTGGCTGCTGCCATTAAGCATCTTCTCATGCTTATTCTTGCCGTTTTCTCACCATTCTTCTCCTTTTCCTTCATGGGTCTGAGGCGTCTGTTCATTTCTCTCAGCCATTTTTTTTTAATTGGGATTTTGCTTCTTATTATTGGTTTGAGGGAATTTATAATACATTCTGAATATATCCCCTGTTAGTTTTATAAGTTGCATATGTCTTCTTTGGATCAACTTTTCATTTTGAGAAGAACATTTTTAATTATGATGGAGCTGAAATGTTCAATTTTCACTCTTAAGATTGTCACTGGGTGTCCAGAGACACCTTTGCCTACTCCACATTCCTGAAGGTTTTTTATTTTCTTACATTTTTCTCTTAGAAATCTTATGATGCTCACTCTTCTATTTGGGTCTGTGTCATACCTAAATTGAATTTTGCATGAAGTGGTGAGTGAGGTTCTATTTTTCATAAGGATATCCAATTACTCTGGTATTGTTGGTCAAAAAAAGACTGTATTTTTACCTTGGAATTGTCTTGATACCTCGGTGAAGAGTAGCAATTGGATTATTTTTGCATTTTCCATTTAGACGTGCAGTCTGCAAACAGGACACCTAGCACTGCCTCCCAAACTAAAGCCCAAGATCATGTGCTATTTTGACATCATGGAGGCAGTGAGTCCCTGGTATGACCCCAATATGATGTTTCTTTATATGGCCGATAAAAAGCAAAGGGGCCATATCTCAGTGGTGACCTTAAGCTCATGTCTCAGATATTTTCCATTTTCTGGGTATTTCATATGCCCCCCTGGCTAGTTTTAACTGTCAGCTTGACACAGCCTAGCATCACTTTAGGAAAAGAATCCTAATGAGCATCTAGATTAGCCTGTGGCCGTGTCTGTGGGTGATTGTCTTGATTGGTAATTGAGATAGGGAGACCCACCCAGAACATACACAGCAAAGGCACCAGGCACAGTATTTGCTCTTCTGAGTATCGGGCTTCAATTCTATGCCCACCGCAATAAGTATTCAAGGAACTCAAACATATCTTCCAACTCTCTTGATGTTATGATGTTTGCCTCCTATCAACCCTCAAGTACACTGTCATCTTCCCCAGGCTGTGAGCAGATGGGACTAGTGAACCACATTCAATCTTACCTGCGGTGTCAGGAGCCATCCATCAGCCATCTCTGAACCCTGGGCCAGGAATCCCTCCTCCCTCATCAATGGTTAACCAAGATAACCACTTCGGCAAAGCTGGCCCCCTTATAGGCTCAGCAGCATACATTTCATTTAGACTTGAGCAGTTAAGGCCAAGGTGATTGGTGCAAAGATAAACACATGACTCGGTGAGAGCCAATGATTGACAATGTAACTTGTTGCTGAGGAAAGCTCCCTCCTTTTTAGTTAGACTTAGACCCCCAATGATGAAGGACTAAAGGAGTCATCCTTTTTTTTTTTTTTTTTTTTTTTTTTTTTTTTTTTTCTTTAGATTCTGAGAATTAATATGGAGAATTAATGGGGCGATATGGAAGCACTGGGCCCTGTTAATGATATATAAGGTCCAGAGCCCTTCTGTGCTTAGAGCCAATAGCACCATACTACATGAGAAACTACATCCCTGGCTTAGATAAGAAACTATGTGATTTATATAGGAAACTGAATTTCTGGTTTTGTTTAAGACTGTTTTTTTCTTTCGGTTTCTGAGACCTGCTTGAATCATTAGATTGATCCACTCTAGACAGACAAACATCTAGCACATGCCAAACATGATGCCACACTAAAGGACTCACGGGGGGAGGGGGGAGTACAGGAGATAAACGGGTACAAAGGATTTTCAGTAAAGCAAGATCAACATCCACAAAGCAAGGTGCTAATGACCAAGGCACACTAAAGGCGCAGATATTGACCTAGTGAGGGTAGCCATTCTCCCCACCCCTTCCTGAGAAAGTCTCTTCCTCCCCAGCCATGAATGTGGCCAGAATCAGTCCAAGCAGGACAATAGGAGAAAGTGATGTCACCAGGACAAAACTGGTCCTTTCCCCATCTTACCTGAAGCTCATGTCCTTATCTAATTCACAGGTCTGTTTTGTAACATTCCAGGACAAGAAAGATGTCCTGACACTTGAGTAATAGGTGATATTCACAAGATGTTTTCCCCTTCTCCACTCAAAGGGTGCTAATGAGAGCAGGTGCCGCGCCTCCTCTGCTACCCTTTGTCTGAGGAATAAGAAAACACCCATCCCCTTTCATGTCACCATCACATCCAAAATACCAGTGGCATCTACACGCTATGCAGGGTGTGGTAAACTCAGTCCAGGCCAACAACACCCAAGATTTTCTTTGGTTGCATTCTGTTGAGTTAAAACAGAAAATGAACAAATGCAGAGGGCCGCTAGAGGAAGCAGTCAGGGAGCCCTTCAGTCACTAGCAGCCATTTCTGAAGCTTCTAGGGTAAGAAATACACAGCTGGAACAACCCCAGGTTACTCACAGAAGCAGAAGAGGAGCCAACCCTACAGGGTCTTTACTAGCATATGTGCAGATCAAATCATCCAGGTCTTTTCCCCTCCAACTTTATTTTATTATTTAAATTTTGCAGAACAGCATAAGGAACATCTATATAGCTTCACCTGGGTTTCCTGAGTGTTAGCATTTGCCACTTGCATTTTATCCTCTCTTGTTTATAGCAGTAGGTAGGTAAAGAGAGCGAGAAAAAAAAGGGAGAGATCAGTAGGTATGTGTGTTTATGTCTGTATACAATTCTTCCCCGAATCATTTGAAAATGTTTAAAAACATTCAAACACTTCACCCTGACCCCTTCAGAATGGGTGGCCTAAGGACATTTTCCTACATGATAACTACAATAGCATTATAAAATCTACAAAAAAAACCTCCAAAGCATTGTCCAACATCTGGCCAGTCACCAAGCATCTCCAACCACATCTGACAATCCACGGAGACTACAATCAAGCACAAGCCAGTTGTCTGTCTAGCTGCCATGGCTCTTCAGCCCTTTCCATGACATAGAGCTGTTGAAGAACACTGGGCATTTTGGCTTGTGGGATGCCCCGGGTCAAATCAACATACTTTCTATAGCTGAAGACTGCTTCCTTGTGGTGTTTTTTAACTTGCTTCCCTAACCTCCAGCCCCGAGTACCATCTGTGTGCGAGATTTGTTTGCTTACTTGGTCTACTGCAGGCTAAGCAGGCAGAGCAGTACTACAACACAGGCGAGCCTCTGTACTTTGCATTACCTCATGCCAGGAGCCCAGGACTCCAGCACTGTCATTTTATGGATGGTGCTAAACTTGACTGCACAGGATAAGTGGCAACCAGCAGATCCCTCTGCAGTTATTCCTTGTATTTAATAAATTCATACTGTTTCTTTGACTGACAGCCAGGTCCTTCCCAGCCTCAGGTGCTAAAGATCTTTATCTTACAACTTTTGAATGTGGCTGTGAGTTAGTGTTAATGTAGCCGGGCAGCAACACAACACAAATGCTGCCATGACGAGGAAGGCAAGTTTGGATGGGATGAAATTAAGTCCATGGACATAAAACTGATGAACTATAAACAGGTGTGAACCCCAAAACCTTCATATCAACCTATATAGATCTTGAGCCCTACCTTTATCATGAGTGCTCAGTTCACCATCTCACCTCTGGTACCATGCTCCAATACCCCTTCTATGTCTAAAGCCCTCCTGTGACCCCAGAATGTTAGACCAATGGCCCGAAACCCCACCCACTCAATAGAAAATAGAGGAAGTGGTGAGAGGCCGATAGATAGAACAGGATTCTTAATGTGCTTATTAGGAGAGTTCAACTATGTTCCGGGGTGAAGTCCCATTTATGTCAACCTTCTGACACTAGATGGGACCATTCTTAAATCCACAGCCAATTCTCCTCCCCTCGGGGGGCTGGCCAGGATAAGCACTGCCCAGACATCGCTGCTTCACCTGGAGGCCAGCTCAGGTCTCTTAGCCCCCAAACCTCCCAGTGATCCATGACAGCCACGTAGAACACTCAGGAGTCATATAGGAGTCTTCTGTTCTGGGTTCAAACCCTTACTCTGCCACTGTGGACCATTAGGCACATGACTCAACCTTTCCTGGTCTCGGGTTTTCTACTCAGGATGTCAAAGCACTATACTCTGGGTCTTAATTTCAGTCCTGGCAAATGATGTTTTTGCTGCAGGAAAGCCACTAGAAGCATGAGAGAGCAATCTATCCCTTCATTGTACAAATCTAAAACCAGGAGGAAAAACAAGCCCCTGGACCAGTTTGCAGAGTTCTCAGAAAATGCCTGGCCCTCTCACAAGCTTATCTTTGCTATTTATACCACGAAGTCCCGAAGAGTTGTAATAACAGCAAATTCAGGGAGGAAGCTGGCCCTCTGTGGGAGACAGATGCTGAATATTCCAGGCATTGAATAGCTTGTTACACAAATAAGGGCAGGAGGCTACACACTGCTCACCATAATCAGAGTCCTGTGAGCTGCATGTAGGCAGAAAGATGCCACATGCCCGTACGGAAATCTTCGCTTTCAGCCTTTTTTCTCGGTGCCCTTGGGTAGGAACAGGTAAGGAATGAGTTAGGGGCAGCAGCAGGCACAGCAGCTCCGGCTGTGCCCAGCACTGTTTCCGTCAAGACTGTGGTTTTGCTGTGGTCTTCGGAATCAACAGGCAGCGGTTCGAACTACATCTCTACTCCTTCTCAACAAGTGACCTTGGACAAGTGGCCTAACCTCTCTGTGCTTTGGTTTCTCTGGAGCAGTGATAGTATTTATACCTGCCTTGCAGAGCATTCAGGGAACCCCCTGAGGTGAGGTATGTAAGCAGTGGGGCACACAGTGTGTGGCAACTGGCCAGCGCTGAGGGAACAGAGCAGCGGGTTTTTCTTTTGGAAATAATTGTGTTTCCAGGGTGGGATCGATTGGTTGTAAGCCTCTGTTCTAGTTTGATTTTTGTTGCTGTGATAAAACACTCCAGCCAAAAGCAACCTAGGAGAGGAAAAGATTTATTTACCTTTTACTTCCAGGTCACAGCCCATCACTGAGGGAAGTCAGACAAGAACTCAAGCAAGAGCTAGAAGCAGAAACTGTTGAGGAACGGGGCTTGGTGCCTCTCTTATCAGGTATTTGCCTTAGCTGGATTTCTTACGCAGCCTAGGCCCATCTGCCCAGGGAATGGTACCGCCCACAGTGGGATTGGCCCATCTATATCAATTAATAACCAAATAACCCCCCCAAGACATGTCCACAGGCCAATCTGATATAGACAAACTCAATCAATAGAGACCCCTTTCTCAGGTGACAAGCTAACTAGGACAAGCTTCTCCACAAAGCTGCCTTGGCGACTGTCTTCTGTGGTTTGATTTTCACCTATGTCCATCTATCTCCACTGGAGCAGGAAGACTGAAGGAAGAAGGGACTGGCCTTCCTCCAGCATGTATACCGGAAGTGATGGTTTCAAATCAGCTTCTGGAGTCTCAAATCAAAGTACAGCTGTGAATAATCCTAAAAGGAGGAGCAGGCTCTTCCCCAGTTAGCACACTCGGTGCATCGGGGATCCCCAGTAAGTCATCCTGTGCTGCAGCCACATAGGTCGGGTTTTTCTATAAATGTTAAAGGAGGCTGCCACCTTCTGCTCTTGCCTGGGCCTGGCCTCTGCATGAAGGTGACGATGATCACAAGTGGTGCCCTCCACGCAGGTTATTTTAGCATTCTAGCATCTGCCTATCTCTTCACATCCAGTGTGTGAGGAGGATGGCGCTGTTAGTCCTGTGCATGTCCTTGTCACTTTGAACCTGTCAGCTGTGTAGTGACACGTTTGGACACTTACGTGAAATGAAATGTGCATCTGGCCCATCAGAATAATGCCCCATATTGGAGGCACAATTCAGTCCTCTCAAAAGGCCCTGCTGCTTCCTGCTGCCAGGGATATGAAGAAGGGAAATAGTTATTAGCTTTATAAGCCACTCATTCTGCAAGCCGTTGCTGTCCCTCTCTCATGCTTCTAGAATAGTTTGGTTGAAACATACTGTGTTTGCAAAGCAAGATATTTAAAAATCCACTGTCAGTGTTCTGTGAAAAGGCTTTCCCCTCCCCCGTTCCACATTGTGTTAATCAGTCTGTGTTACTGCAACAAAATACCTGAAGAAAATAATTTTATATAGGAAAAAGTTGGACTTGGCTCATGGTTTTTGAGGTGCATATTTTAAGGTTGGGTGGTTTTACTGGTTTGGCCCCTGGTGAGAATGGCAGATGCCAGGACACTGTGGTGATGGAGATGCAGCTAAGGACCCAGGCATGAGTGAGAAGGACCAAGTCCTGAGACAAGTCCTGTGTCTCAAAGAACTCCCACTAGAACCTACCTCCTAAAGTTCCATAGATAACAGCTTCACTCTAATGACTAAGGCTTAATCAGAGCGGGCTCTTGTGCCCACCTCTAAATTATTTCCCATTTGATCCGGAGAGAGCACAGAATTAAAGGGGTCCAGCAAGGAAAAGAAAGCCATGCTAATGTCTTAGTCTGGGTTTCTACAGAGGCCGACCCTAAGACATGGGTACAGCGATTATAGCCAAATTGGAAGGGATGCCAGCATCCCCGTAGGAGACAGGCAAACGAGAGAAAACGAACAGTACAGGCAGGGCCATTGAAGCACAGTGCCCCTGCGTCACCTTCACCTTCAACCCAAATCACTTGAGGCCAGTGTTTGTGTCCAGCAACATCTGGTTCCAGAGCCGCTCCAGGGGAGGGAGGGCAAGGATATAACAAGGAGTACATCTGGCTTTCCTGGAGCTCTGCCCAAGCATGTGATGGGGCCAGAAAAAGCCCTGGCATGGAGGAGGTGAAGGGACTTGCAGGCAGCAACAAAAAGCCTTCCAGAAAGAAATGAAGGATACTGGGGAGCATGGTGGTGTTGGGGGGTGGGGACGGGGGACAGTACAACAAGACTCACGTAAGGATGGGCAGGTGCAAAGAGTGTCAGGCACCCTCTCTCCCCCTCTCTCCATCGCTGGTAATGTTATGCATATACCTTCCTGCATTGCCTCGAGTTTTCACAACTACTCATGAAGAATTATTTTATTCTCTCTCTCTCTCTCTCTCTCTCTCTCTCTCTCTCTCTCTCTCTCTCTCTCTCTCTGTCTCTCTCTGCTTTGCCAACCGAGCCATCTCCTCGGCTCTCTCTTTACCTTCCTGGTACAGATCAGGAAACTGAGGTTTGATGGGGTTGAGTAACTAGCTTGTGATGTCCCCAGTAAACTCTAGATTCACCACTGGATTCTGTTGTATTATCTGTCGTGTATAATGCTTGCCGTCACATCATTTTTCTACCCCATTGAAGATTGGAGGCAAAAAAAAAAATTGCCTAAATCTTGGCTGCATCTCAGCTTGTAGGGTCCAGATCCTCATGCTTCTTCCACTGTACTACCTAGGGAGAGACTCGGAGCCAAGGGTGCTTTCTGGGAGGCATCAGCAGGAACTACAAGAACACTGAGGTTTGCCCTTCAGAGGAGAGCATCGCAGGCATCGCGCTGACCCCATTCCCTGACTGAGCGGAGTCAATAAGGCTTCCTGCTCCTCATTATAGAGGCTCAAACTTGCTAGTCTAGCCTCAGTGAAGAGAAATGGCTGGGGAGGGTGGGTGGATTGTCTTAGAGGGAGGACAACTGATGAGGTTGTACCCCACAGCATTTCAGCCTTATCATGTCCCAGAGTCACCAGGAGAGGGGAGGCTGCCTTCAGGCAGAGGCTGGAAGACCAGGGTGAATTAAGAGACTGACTCAACATGAAGAACACTTCAAAGCCCTTTTCAGAAACTGAATTCAAAAGTAGCCCTGGGAAGCCCTGCCTGGGAGGGCATCTCCCTGTCCCCTTTCAAGATGAGAAAGAGGCTGAGGTGTGACCGCACCTAGATGGGCAGGAACCACAAACAAGCAGACACCATTTAAAGATGGTGTGCTCTGGTCTGGCCACACTCCCCTCTTGTAGAGAGGTCTACAAGTTTATAAACCCATCCCTGAAAAATAATAGATGGACGATGGTTCCCTCCAAATAGCCTTGCAAAAGGAGAAACAGCAACACGCTCATCTGTTTTCTTGCTTCTGAACAGTTGGCATTGGTAGACGGAGGGGGGATTCCTGCCAGTTGCCCAGAATGGGTCCTGCATCTGTGGTTCAGACATCTTTACCCAGCAGCTCTCTCTCTATAGAATAATTAGTCTGTCAGACGATTAATAAGCAGAGTTTGTCTTTCTCTTGAATATCAAACAAAACTCACCAGGAGCTCGCCTCCATTCTGCTGGGCTTGGTGAACCCTGTGATCACAAACTGTAAACAAAATACAAGACACACGCAGGGCCTGCTAGCCATAATAGTGCCCTCTGTCCATGGCTGCAGCAGGAGCCAAGATTTCCATGGTTCCCGATAGTCCAAGGCTTAGATCTTGTTCAATTAAACACTAATAACAAAACATGTATGAAGTATATAAAGTGACATCTCAGCGGAGCGGGGCAAATAGGAGTCCTTCTTCCAAAGTGCTGAAAATGAGAAAATTCAGCCTCAAGAGAAGCTATGAAGACCTCCGCCAGAGATGTTAGGCATGTAGGCATTTGCTCAGAGCATCTCCTGTTGAGTGTCATACAAGCCACGCCACAGCCACTAAGAGCTCGGGAACATCAGCCAGATGTGGCAGTGGTCAGTGGGAAGGGGTCATTGCTTGGTGTTACTAAACAAATACATGTGCCCATGTTCACAATAACAATATTCATAATAGCCAAATGGTAGAAATAACCCAAGGCCAATGGATGAATAAAATTGTATATATGTATGTATGTATGTTTATATGTATGTATGTATATGTATATATATTTGTGTGTATGTATGCATGCTTGTGTATATGTGTACATATATATAAGTATACATGTGAACATACATATACATAATATGTATATATAGATATGTAATGAAAATTACTTTAAGAGGAAAGAGATTCTGATACAAGTTACAATAGAGATTAGCCCTGTGGATTCCCTTATGCTAAGGGAAATTAGGCCATCACAGAAGACAAATACTTAGAAGTCCACTTATAAGAATTACTTACAAGAGTCAAACACATAGACAAGAGCACAGTAGAAATTGGCAGAGGCTGCAGCGTGGGGCATCAGTGTTTGCTGGGCCAAAGCTTTCTGGAAGAAGTGCATGATGACAATGGGCAGGCAGCGTTGTGGAATTGCACACTTAAAAATGGCCAAAATGGTAAGTGCTGTGCTGTATATGCTTTGGGCAATAAGAAAAAACCCCTGCTGCAAGAACGCCAATGCTGCTGTCTTTCCAGCACTAGCCTGTGCGTCACAGCATCTTAGAAAGCTCATGCCATGGACCATGCTAGGCTAGCTAGCATTTGGCCACTTTCTTCTTTCTTGTTTCTGTGGCTTACACAGTGTAACTGTTTGGCAGCTGATTTAGGCTGAGTTGGAAGCCACATGGAGCAGACTTTGAGCAGGAGGTAAGAAGTTGGGGGCAGGGGACGCTAGACAAACATTGGGTTATAATAACAGAAAACTTCAGGCTTCCTATTTTTGAAATGTGGCACCAAAAAAAAGCTTATGTTAGGATGGACTTTTAAGGTTCACTTTATTTTTCTTTGTATGTATGTGTGCATCTATGCATGTGTATGCCATGTGGTGCTTTAGAAGGCCAGAAGTGGTATCAGATGCCTGGAAGCTGTGATTCTAGGCACGGTGGCACACACTTGCAGTCCCAGCACTCAGGGAGACAGAGGCAGGTGGATCACTGTTGAGTTTGAGGCCAGACTGGTCTACAAAGCGAGTCCAGAACACACAAGACTATACAGAGAAACCCTGTCTAGAGAAAACTAAATAAATAAATAAATGACTGACTGACTGTGAGCCCCCAGCGTGGGTGCTGAGAAGTGAATTCAGATATTCCAGAAGAGCATCAAGGGCTCTTAGCTCCTGAGCCCTGCCTCCAGCTCCCTAGAAAGAGAGCGTTCCAACTCTCTCTCTCTTTTTACACAGAGAAATAAAATAATGTGAGTGTGTGTGTGAGAGAGGTGCGGGGCATGGGGGGGTTGGGGGGACTTTATAAAGGCACACACAAGGATCACCTAAGAGCAACTTGGACACTTTTTCATAATACCCGAAGAACGAAAGTTCAGATGAAGAAGGCTTGTGGACTCACTCTTGTTTGGAACACTGTCATTTGTATCCAGCTGGTGGCATTTTCCACTCTTCCTTCCAAAAGGGACTTTCGTGGCAATGAATAACAGCAGGCAGGATCCTCACTGAATTGGGAGGTCACCTCCATTCTGGAAGAAAGGAAACAAGGCTTCTGGGAGTGTGTTTCACAGGCTCCCTGCCTCAGGGTTTAATTAATGATTTAATTAATTAATTAATTAAAAAAATAAAAATAAAAAAGTACAGATGTCCTCCTGACTCATCGTCTCAGGGAACACGGGCTCTAGGTCTGCTCTGGACTAAATAAGAGTCCTGGTCACAGAAGAGAGGTCTGCTAGAACAAGATGGTAGGGGTTAAGAAGATGTGGTGGCTCACGCCTGTAATCCCAGCACTCGGGAGGCAGAGGAAGGTGAATTGCTGTGAGTTCAAGGCCAGCCTGGTCTACAAAGCTAGTCCAGGACAGTGAAGCCTACACAGAGAAACCCTGTCTCAAAACAAAACAAACAAACAAATAAAAGGATGAAGCTCCTTTCAGATCCGCAGAACCTTCTGTCAAAGGGTTGGTTTACTAGGAACAAGGACACAGCCCCAACTGAATCCACATACCCTCATGTCCTTCCTAGCGACATGCATCTGCTTTATAGCTCCAGCATCCCCATTCCCCTTATCTTTAGACAGTCCCTGCCCACTAATGGCTTCAGGGTGACAGAGGACCACTGTTCTCCCCTAGAAGCCCAATGGC
Source organism: Acomys percivali (assembly GCA_907169655.1). Classification (NCBI taxonomy): domain Eukaryota; kingdom Metazoa; phylum Chordata; class Mammalia; order Rodentia; family Muridae; genus Acomys; species Acomys percivali. Next base: position 9,589,958 of record OU015757.1, on the reverse strand, counting down.
TGAAGATAGGAAGGCAGTGGATAGTCTGGTGTTGGAGCCTTGACTATTGCCCTCAGTTTCCATGCCTGCTTCTACCCTGGCTGCTTGCCCAGAGTTGTCCATCCACAGCCTTTCTGGGCCTGCACCAGAGTAGCTGGACCAGGCAGAGAAAATGGATCTTGGTTCTGAATGCTAACTCTGAACCACATGGCCTGGGGCTGCCGCTTAATTGGTGGAGTACTTGCTCACAGTGCTCAAAGCCCTAGGCTTGAACCCCAGGCTCTGCACAAATAAAACAGATATGGGGGTGCAGACCTATAATGGTAGCAGTTGAGATGTAAAGGCAAGAGGAAACAGAAACCTAAGGGCCTTTCTCAGCTGCATAGCAAGTTTGAGGCCAACTTGATCTACATGAAATCTTGTTTAAAAAAGAAAAACAAAACACTGCCAGTGGCTGAGTCAGGTGTGCCTTCATGGACTGTAATATCTGTCACGGACCAGGAAGGTAGGGGAATCTTTATGAAGGCAGAACGTTCTCTCTGCACATTACTTGCTTTTGGACAATGTGCTTGACACTTCAATGACCCATGTATTTACTCACAAGTACTTAAATAGCATTTCCTATGTTCCAGATAATCTTCTCATGGACTCGTAAATACTAACTCACTTAATCTTATAATAACATTGATGAGGACTATTTTTCTAATATAATTTTATTTATCCTTTGATCATTTCCTATATGTATACAATGTATTTTGATAATTTGATAATAATCACCTTTACTCTCCCTCTTCAGCTCCTCCTAGATCCACCCACATCCTCCTCCCGACTTCTTGTGTGTTAATGGTGTGTGTACATGGCAAAATAAAACACCAGTAAAGCACCCATCTCTTACACTCTGGTTACTGTATCCTGTCCCAATACCCAGGTACTGGAGAGATGAAGCAGTAGTTTTTATGGGTGTGAAAGAAAACAAGCACAAAACAGAACCTTCCTCACCAACATCACTGGAACTAAAAGAGAAGTGTGAAATAAGTCACTTCCTGGCCTCGTAGCCCAGGTGTCACAACTGGGAACCATTATGGCTTGTGTGAGGCAGAGTGTGTGCTGGTGAGTTACTGCTTTGCACTTCGAAGTGCCAGTGGAGCGTTTGCTTCTCACACTTGAACCTCATCCAGATTACCTGCCATGCCGCCAGTTTGCTGAGAAGACGGTATCTGTTTGTGTAAGCTGACATCTTAGCCCTAGTCACATGATCAGACATAACCCGTATGTAAATAAGACACATCCTTCTGGCTGGAGTTTCCAGTCAACACACAGTCAGTAGCTCCTGTCTGTCTAGGACAGTCGTTCTCACCCCATGGCCTCTGGAGCAGCAGGAACATCACACCTGAGAGCTTGTGAGAAGTGAAAATTCTGAGCCACCAGGCACCCACAGAAGCAGATGCTGTGCTGTGGGACCCAGCATACTGTGTTTACAAGCCTCTGACTTTGAGGAACCCAGACTTGAAAAAGGAGGGGCAATTTATTACACATCACAATAAAACAAACTCTATCTATTCCTTGTCTTGAATAAGACTTTTGAGAGTTATCTATGTGACCACAGGCAAGCCATCTAGCTAACTTGCCTATGGTCAGGAAACCTGTTTTCTTGTCTGTGCTATGAGCACAATGAGACCTGAGATGTATTGTGTTGATGGAATTAAATGAAACCATACATCAGATATATTAGGCCAGAAGGCTGAAGAAGATACTCCAACAAAATAGAGAGTTTTGGGTGACTACTCAGGTAGAAAACCATCTTTGTCATCTTCTCCTTTGGAAAGCTACTAACCTGCACTCCCAGCATACTCAGGTAATCAATTTTATTCCTTCTCAAGTCTCTGATGGAGTTGAAGACCAGGTAGCTTAGTTTTACAATGAAGCTTAGTTGGTTAGGGGTTAAGATGTTTTTAGGTCTAGATAGATGTTTTAAGTTGATAATGACAAGAAGTGATAGAGATTGATTTACATTCAGAAATTTAGATGCACCAAGATAGGAAAGATGTTTTCTTCATAGTTGTCAAATACAAATAGCCAAAACACTAAGAATGTAACATTTATATAATTGCTTATTGTGTCATAGTTATTCTTGCTATAGGTAGTTTATTGTATATATGTGGAATAATATAAATGTTTATGTAAAAAATAAAAAAATGAAACCATACATAGCGAATGCCAACAGAACGTGGAATGTTCAAGATAACACTTGTCACTAGTGTATGCCATTATCCATGCTATAGCATTGGATAAATAGTTTATGTATTTAATAAATATTTAACTGTTTTTCAATTGTTTGGTGAGCTAAGAGGGAAAAGGGAATCACCAATTTAGTGGGTAGCCAGGTAAGGGTGTAACAGAACCAATCTTCTTTGAAATAAGTGGCTACCTGCCCTAACTTTTCTTCCCAGTAGCCATCCTACTGTTAAAACCTATGACCTCCACACTCCTCACTCTCAGATCCTTGCAGTGTAGAGACATCCCTCCACCCAGATCCCCTCCAACCAAGGAAAGAGCAGAAGAGGACATTCAGGGCAGAGACATGAAATGGCAACAGTGAATGACAAGACTATGTGCAGAAGTAGCTGGTGAGCTATCCAAGAGGGGGAAAAAAAGATACCATCTATGGGGACCTGGCTCAGCAGTAAGGGGTTTATCATGCAAGCCTGAGGACCCAAGTTCAATCCCCAGAACAGAAGTAAAAAGCTGGGTATAATGGCACATGCTTGATACCTCAGTGCTGGGGAGGTGGAAAGAGGCAGACCCCGGTGGCTTGCTAGCTAACCACAACTAAATAAGTGAGCCCCAAACATTAGGAGGACAGCTCCAGAGGAACATACTCAGTGTTTGACCCTGGCCTCCACATATATGTGCACATACATCTGATAACATGTGTGAACACACACTAACACACCCACACAAATAAACAGGTGTTAGATAGCCTAGATTTAGTGATGTCTGCTCTCAAAGTCTACCTCACTGGGGATTAGGACAGTGTTGCCAACACTGTAAAAAGTCCCTTCCTTCAAGAGGACCTTGAGGTCCCGGTGCTGTTCTGGTGACAAGGTCCTTGTTACAAGTGATGGATGAGCCACTGCCATTGAAGAAAACCAGCTCTCTCCAGAGGCTGGAGGGTGGAGCCATCTCCGTAGAATGTGGTGGCGAACACACTGTTCTTTGAGTGGCAGACCTCAGAGGAAGGGTTGTTGGAAAGTGTGCTCCACAGGGAGGGAGGTTGATGCCCCTTCTGACCTTCTATCAGCAGTGGCCACTGTGCTTATGGAGCTTATTTTCCATCTGAGAAAGGCCGGCCTTGAATCTAAGTTGCCTTGCCTATCTCTACACTGTGTGAACCTGAAGACAGCTGTGCGGTGCCCATCTTTTCCTTACTTATGATTGGACCTCGAAGAGACCATGTCTCAATGAGCAGGGTGCTAGGTACACCCTGGGTGCTTCACAGCAGGGGCAACAGAAGTCAGGGCAGAAACAAGCATATGGTGGAGCCAGAACCCGAACCCCACAGCTGATGAGGAGTGAGCAAAGGAAAACTTTCTAACGGGGAAATCTAAGTTCAAAGGCAAACACTCATCCAACATTAGGAAGGCAGTAACTTGATTTATCATCTGCATGTGAGTAGTTTTGCATGAACACACTTAAGCGTTTATAAAATTAATATTAATCCATTATAGAAGGGTTTATAATTGTCCGATGGTGGTGAATAATTATAAAGCAACTTTGAACACTGCAGGACTAGGCTCCATTCACTACAACGGTGTTGAGTGAATATGGAAGATTTATTAATAAGGCTTGAAGTCTGTGAGCCAGGAGCCCTCTAGTGGCTGTGGCACACAGTGCTACCAACTCCTTGCCCTCTCACCCCCATCTCCCACCCTCTACCCCCCACCCTTCACTCACCCATGCACCCACCACCCCCTGAGTCCTGAGGAAATGGCTAGAGAGTCCACAGTGAATAGGTGAGGTCCATTTCTTCCTCCAGGCCCGAATTCCTGATTTGAAGAGAAGCCCTGAGCAGGGAGCATGGAGGTACACCAAGGCAGATCAGGAAGAGTTCCCAGGATGGTGGCCCCACAGCAGTGCCTCTGCAGCTTTACGCTTTCCCTAGGACAAAGTATTCAGTCTGTGAGACAGGCCCTATTCATCAGTGCTACACCCAAAGCTCCAGAACACTGTGACTTCCCCAGGGTCCTTCATCCTTCTGATCCTATTGGGGATGTCGCCTCTTCAGGAAAGCCTGCCCCAGCCACCATGTATAAAGTTACACCACCCACTACTCATATGGCCCCATGGAACACAGCCATGGCCAGTGTGTGTGTGTGTGTGTGTGTGTGTGTGTGTCTAAGGACTGAACCTAAGGCCTCATACATGCCAGCTAGGTAAATGCTCTGTCACTGAGCTATATCAACATTTCTATTTATTGACCCATTTATTTTGAAGACAGGGTTTCACTGACTTGCCCAGGGTGGTTTTGTTTGTTTGGTTGGTTGGTTGGTTTTGTTTTGTTTTGCTTAATCTGTAGCCCAGGCAGGCCGTGAATTTGTGATCTTCCGTCATCTGCCTACCGAGTGTTGGGACTACAGAACTGTATGTACATTGCAGCAGGTCCACATCTGTCCATGCTCCACACACTTCTGAGTGAAAGCGACCCACTAGGGTCTGGAGAGTCATGAACCAGGAGATTAGTTACAATAATGAAATCTCAAGCCAGGGCCCAGATGCAGAGAAGCACTTGGTTTCTCAGGCCTTAGCTGCTGGAGCTCCAGGACATCCACTCTGGTCAGCCACAGACACCTTATCTCTGTTCCCAAAGCCAAAATGCACCTTGGCCACAAACATCTTCCCCTTTGGGTAATTCAACACTTCAGATGAAGACCTCTTTCTCCAGCCAGCTACATGAGCCACGAATCAGGGGATCTCTGAACTCTCCTGCATCTCTCACTACAGTTAATTAGCATGAATCCTGCTAATTGTACCTCCTGAGAAGCCTCTGGGTATATCTGCTGCCCTCCTTCCCAGCCTCTCTCTACACACAGGTGACAGTGATGACTTATCAGTATCATAGCCAAAGCCTGGCAACGATCCTTGGCACTCCAGGCTCCAGCCAGGCCATGCATCCAAAGAGACAGAGCCCAGGATGTCCCCTCCCTTGCCCTTACTGGGACTCCTTATTATGTTTAGGGAAAGTTTAAATGAGCAGCATATCCCATGCCAAATTCCTGTATGATCTGGTCCTGATGCAGCTCCACCCTTCCTCCTGTGACCTGTCCAGGCTATAGGTCCTTTCCAGAGAGGTCCTTGGTGCTAGCCACTCCCTGGCCGTTCTATGAACATTACCGCACCAAGCCACATAACTCTGCAAGCATGATTCCTGTTTTTCAAAATGATACAGGCTTGCAGAGGGAAATGTGACTCACCTGTAGCCTTGATCTCTGTTGTTTATTCTACCCATGGCTACTACTTGAACCTTTGTTGTTTAGTTGACAATGTGTGTTAAACCACATGTTCAGGACACCTAAATTCCAAGATACCCTCCCCCATCAAGAACCCACTGAGGAAGTTATGAAAACACCTTGCCTACCAACACATAGTTTGTGAGGTACTGACAAATAGGTCATTGTCCCCAGTACCGGGAACCCCTGAATCTAGAATAAGATCTGGCACATAGCATGAGGCCTAATAAACATGTTTTGTTTTAAATGAGCCCAGCCATGAACCCTACTCACACCTGGCTCTTCAGTTGGCATGGTTCTAAGACCTTGTTTTCATCTACCATCTACCATCTATCTGCAAGTCTCTGGCCAGGTCTATGATGTTGCTGAGAAATACCTGCTGTAAGGATGCTAAGGTAAGCCATGGATGAACTGCCCCAAGGTAACATGATGGCATGATGCATTGAGGTTGGAATGCAGACTTTAGCTCTTATACAATCCCAGTAAGGCAAGGCTTTCCACATGCAGAGGCAGCCCTAGTGAGAGGAGGGTTCCTGGAGGCTGCTCAACCTGAGATTCCAGTTGTCTGTTTACATTAGTTGCCATGGCAACCTCACCCTTTCAGTTTGAAAAGTCTTATGAATAAGATTGTCCTGGTGTTCCCAATTTCATGAGAAAAAGAGACACATTCATCACCATCCTGGGGAGTGCAATTTTTTTTGGAGGCCTTTTGAAATCTCATAAATATGAGCAGAAAAACAGTGACACGGTTAAGTTCCATCCCAGTAATACAGGCTTTGTAAAAATCCAAATTGTATGTTTTCCCAACCTTTGTCCTGGTGTGCAATTAGTTCAACAATATTGTTTTAATTGGATAAATGAAAGAGATTTCTGCTTTTGTTTTTTAAATTGGTTTCTCCTACATTGAATTGCTCCACACAACTGTCTAGGAAACCAAAGTGGCTCGGACGTTGACTTTGTTAATACAGGATCAAGAGACCAAGTCTCTTGCTTATTTCTCTGCCTAAAACCACCTTCTCTCCAACTATTTCTCAGAGCTGTGCCTGTTCTGCCACCCGGCCTTGGCTTACAAGACTCTTGATCAAGGAAGGCTCCCTCCCTGCAGTAGGCGGGGACCTGTCCCTCTCCATGCCGGGGCTTTGTCTTCCTTTTTGCTGATGGGAAGCTGTAATTAGTTATTTATCTCTCCCTTCTCTCTCCTGAATTCCCAGTCCTTTTCCCAATGCCTGGTCAGTAAGACACAAGAGGTAGAATCTAGTTAGTACTTGCTATGTGCTAACTGCCCTTTGCTGGCGGTGTCATCACAAACCTATGCCGAAGGTGCTAATAGGGACAGAGACGTTGCAATGCATGATCATATTGTTAAGAAGATATGAAGCTAAATTTTAAACAAAGGATGCTTACCAGTATCTTACCTAGTCCAGCACTCAATTTGACAGTCTTTGAATGAATACAAAAGTGAATAAATGAAACTTAGAGTCTAAAGTGAAGACAAACATTAAAATAGAGCATTATTTTGCACCTACAAGACTACAGAGAACTGTGAGCCATCAAACCGTTACCTGATAGAGAGCTGACACCTAGTTCCCTGCATCAGAAGAGTAACAATGGGACTTCTGTTTGCTTTTTTTTGAGGCATAGTGTTACTCAGTAGCTTAGGCTGGCCTGGAATTCACTATATAACCCAGGCTGACCTTAAACTCACTATGTAGCACAAGCTAGACTGGAATTTGTAGCAATTCTGCTATGTCAGCCTCCCAAGGACTGGGATCAAAGGTGTGAGCTGACACACTCTGCTGAAAGTGACATTTACTTATGTGACAGTGTGCAGTCCAATGGGTGTTAGGGTTCTTTCCCTGGAGACATGGAGGAGTCAGAACTCAATGATGCCCCCTGTTGGTGATGTGTAAAATAGAGCATTTCCTCTTCCTGTCTACAGACTTTTGACAGTCTACAGACTCTAGAAATGAAGTGGATGTGCTTGTCAGCTCCTGGTATCAGAGCTCAAGAGAAAGAAAGGCAGCCAGGCACACCCACAGGTGGAACAAGGGCACATTCGACAGCAGTATCCAGGGTTTCAAGGGAATCCGCATTGGATCGCCCCCTTCCCCTCTGGAGGATGTCGAATTGTTCTGGGTTTTGGTTCCCTTTCAAAGACTAAGTGAGCCCCATGTATCCGCAGGGTAAATCATCTTTAGTTGGCTGAATTTTATAAGCATGATGATACAATAGTGTCTTGACTAACTGAGAGGTCACTCTCCCAGGGTGACCTGGTTCTTGGTGTGTCCTTGGCCCTTCATGTGCCTCACCAATATGGTGACCTGCCCAGCAGATCACACAAAAGAAAAGGAGCAGACCAAGATGGAGCAGAGGTTTTCAGCTTTGGTTCACTAAGCATCGGAGCCCCATAGAAAAGGGAATATGCATTTAGGGTGTCATCCATTTGGGGATGTTTTTAATATGAAAAAAAAAAACCAATGTACCATTATACTTCCTTTAAAACATCAGTTATTTGCTTTTGATTTTGTTTGTTGGTCATCATTGCCACTGTTGTTATTTTGAGGATTCAGGGTTTGAGTATGCTGTCCAATGGCTTTCTCTTAGAATGGTGTCCTCATGAGCCCCACACTATAGCCTCTGCCACCTGCTGCCTCTCGCTGTCTGCGCCTCTGGATGGGGATCAGGATATGACACTTCGGCAAAAGGGTTTTCCCCCCTGAACTCACGAGAGTCAACAGAGGGAGTGCTCTCCTCTCTCTGTTCTACCACAAAGCAAGCCATCGATTGCCTTTTATGAGGGTGACACCCTGTCACACTAGGAAAAGAGTGATTCTCAACACAAGAGCTTGAGGGATGATCAAAATGAGCAAGTCATGTAGAGTGCTCACACATATCTCATAGCCAGCTTCTTACGGTTTCGGTCCTTTGAAGCCCAGATACTGTTTCTTTGTTAACATGCTATTGCAGCTTCCAAGTCTGCTTCCTGGAGCTTTAATTCTTCTCTATAAACTCTCAGCTGCATAGAATATTAATTAAATATATATTCCTTTTATTTCATACATCTGTCTTTTTCCCCATTAAGTCCAGAGTTCCCAAGCCACAGAACCTAAGATGGAAAGTTTTTTTTTTTCTTCACAATATACTTCCTCCTTGCCAATTCTAACCACCCTGACCAGATAAACTACCCCTGTCTCATGCCTGAGACAACAGACATCCAGGTTTGGGATTAAATGCAATAGGAAACCCTCTTTGATAACCTCCATGACAATTTGTGTCCTGGGTGTTTCTCAATGCATGCAGTGTTGTCCAATTTGAAGTGTGGGTCTCTTGAGGCTAGTAAAGTCACAGATGTTGAAGAAGAACCTACAACCACTGTGATAAGTGTGGTCCTCACTCTTATCAAGGACACTCCTCTTTGCAACACATGGAGACCATTACAGAAAACCACAACCAATAAAAATGCAGAGTTATGGAGCCCAGTACCAATGGGTAAATCTACAACACAACTCCTGGCCCTAAGGCTCAGGAATCACTGCAGAAGACAGGGCAGAAAGAGTCTAAGAGCCAGAGAAACCAAGGTTGGCTGTGAGATTGTGTCTCCTAAAATTGTCAGAAGCTACACCCATGAAATATAACTAACATGGCTGCCTCAATGTGACCTGAGTAAAGATGACAGTAATAGGCATGCTAACATGAATTATGGAAAATTCACGAGATCTCAACCCTAGACAAAGAACTACACATAACCAAGGAATGTTGAGATCAGGAGACATAGTTATACCCAGGGAAGAGCCCACCAATTGGTTATCCAATACTAAACTGCCAGCCCTGAAGACATACACATATAAGTAATATTATGTCTACTGCAAAGGTTGCACTTATATATTTATGCACACGTGTGCATGCACTCTCTCTCTCTCTCTCTCTCTCTCTCTCACACACACACACACACACACACACACACACACACACACACACAGAGAGAGAGACACACTCACACAGTACATAGAATTGTTTGAGGAAAGAAAAGGGAAGGTTCAAATTATGTAATTATAATATAAAATAACTTTGGGGTTCTTAAGGACTGGAGGCAAGTCTGACATGCTGACCACATCACCCCATCCCGCAGCCCAACAGTGGGGACACAGAGGGTCCTCAGGTACTATGCTGCCCTAAATCAATGGTTCTGGCTTCTACCACATTCCTTTGATGATAAAGGTCCCAGGTTTCTAGAACCAAGTGTTCAGGTCCACAGGCTCAAAGTAGCTTTATCAATCCACAAAGTGGGAGTTTTTCTTTCAAAAAAGGGGAGCAAGGGCAGCAACACCCCCGCTCCATCGAGCCTATACCCCCATCACTAGGGATTGCCCGCAGAGTCTACTAACTTTACACCACAATAATGGGCCAGAATGTTTCTTAGAACCCGAGCATTGCTACCTAGGAGTTTCTTTCTTTTGTAACTTTGCTGAGAAACACACAAACAAACTCTACACATTTTAAAGAGATTCAGAATTCGCTGCCTCGAGAGGCTACATAAAGCGAATTAATTATTTAGCTATTTTCCGTAAAGCTGCTCAGAAATACCTCAGAGGCATCTGTGTTTAATTCTGCTAAAAGATTAGCAGTCAGCCTAATTTCTCTTTTTCATATTTTACTAACTTTTTTCCTCCTCTGTTTACTCCATTAAGGTCTATAACCGCATAACAGATGAAAGAATGCATGCGGTTGTTTTAAAATGCTAATTTCACCAAACCTGTGGTGTCTGATCAAGGTGATTTCTCCTTCGCCAAGGTAATGACTCTCTGTGCTTCTGCGTCCCAAGGTGAACGTTCAGTTCTGAGTTTCTGTGATGTATGTGTTGATGGGATCCTGGAATTGTTTACATTGCAAACCTGCAAAAGCAGCACAGAGCAGCTTAAGAAAGCAACATTGACAGCTGTGAGGTCAGCGCTCACGCCTTTCTGGGATAGTCAAGAGAAGATGCTTGAAACCATGCATTGGCAGCCACTCTGTGTTAACAGAAGCCACGAGGATGGGAAAATGATAGGCTCGGGAGAAACTCATGGAGGTAACAAACACTGACAGAATCCATTGTTTCCCTTGCAGTGGAAGGCCAGGGCGAGAGAGGTGGGCGAATGGCCATCACAAGGCAAAGATGTGACAAACGGGTTTTCAGGATCCCTCTGAAGTCTGGTTCCACTATAATCTCTGCCTTCCTGCTTTGGAGAGTACACATTTAAGATATAAGCTCTCACTGATGGATTATCTGAATGGGCCCTTGCAAACAAAAAATGCAAGCCACAAAGTAGTACAGGCCCAGTGAGCAGACCAAATGGGGATATTAGTTACTTGTGGTTATGATAAAAAAAAAGACTCAGAAAAACAAACAAACAAACAAGTAACTTATGGGAGAAAAGATATATTTTGGCTTGCCATTCAAGGATAGTCTGCCACGGAGTCACGATGACAGGAGCTTGAGGCAGCTGATGTCATTACATTTTAGTCAAGACAAAGAAAGGCAAAGGCTTGCTCTCAGCTCACCTTCTGCATTTTATACCACGCAGCATCCTAGCCCAGTAAACAGTGCCACTCACTGTGGGGAACTCTCCCCATCTCCGTGTTAACATAAAGATAAACCCCACAGGCATACCTGGAAGCTCACTTCCCAGTGGTTCTGGATCTCATGAAGCCTTTACCCACGGAGACATCTGCCAGCCTGCCATTTCTAATCTCTAAAGGCCCCCGGGTACTCTTTGGCTCACTCCCCACCCTCTAATTTTGATGCTAACAATGTGACTCCTCACTCTTTTTGTGGAGACAAACTGCTTTTTTCTGGCTTTGACCCACTCACTCCCTCTAATCCTTGTAAAGATGCCTTAGGTCACCCAAAAAGACCCAGCACAATCTCCATTTCTTAAGAGCCTTTATTTGATCATCAGTTATCTCCATGCTCAAAGCACACAAAGTTCATCTACCTGCAGAGGTGTAGTCGGCACAGATGGTGGGGATGAATCAGGGCTGGGTTATGGGATGTGTGAAAAGCAGACAGGGCCACTAGAATACTAAGGTTTATTCTAGGACCTCAGATGAACCTGGCCTTTCCAAGTATTGAGACATTAACATTTTTGGGTGTCCTCTTTAGGGAAAGGTTTATAAACATAAAATTAATATAAAAGCAGCTGCTAGACATGGTGGTTTGTGCCTACAATCTCAACAACTCGGGAAGCTGAGGCAAGCAGACTGCTGGGGATTTGAGGGCTGCCTGGGTTCCAAGGTGAGTTCCAGGTCAGCCTGGACTACATATTGAGACACAATCTCATAGAAGCAACCCCCACCCCCAGGATATGGATAGTTACGTACATTGAGGAGATACAACATAGCACATCACATATCTCAAAAGCCAACACGTACCAAAAACACCAGTAAATCCAAAAATCAACCTAATTCTCTTAAGTAACACAACTTGCATTATTAGTTTTCTCCTTTGAGGCCTCTGTATGCCAACGATGTTTGTGATCTTTTTGGAATACCATGTTACATGTTAGAATGGCCCTCTAACAAGATTGGTGTTTGGAGTGTTTTCAACAAATAAATTTACTTCACACAGATATCCTTGCTACTTGCAATATGCTGTAGGCTATGTGATATAAGTATAGAAATTTTGGCAAAGTCCAATGCATGTGAAGTACATAACACAGACAGACAGACAGACAGACAGACAGACAGACAGACAGGAGACAATCAGTTATATAAACTGGCAATTTTATGCAATTTTGGAGTCTGAGAAGACCCACACTCACCCTCTTGCAAGCTGAAGAGCCAGGAAAACCAGTGGCATAATTCAGTCCAATATCAGAACCTCAAGAACCAGGGCAGACCCAGAGCCCAAAGGCTCAAGAACTAAGCGCTCTGGTGTCCAAAGACAGGACAGGAATGTGTGGATGACCCCAGCTTCAAAACATAACAAAACAGAGGTGAGGGAATGGCACTGCTGTAATCCCAGCATCCAGGACATGCAGGAAGAAATGTGTGTGTTCAAGGTCAGCCTGGGCTGTACAATGTTATGCTGGAGAGGGAAGTATTTGAGTCAGCCAGATTGGTAAACCACAGTGATACAGCATCTGCTTATGCAAATGCCAGTCTCCTTCTAAAACACTCCAGTGGGCACATGCTTAGCCCTGTAAAGCTGACGTATAAAACCAATTACCCGAGGCAGCTGAATAGCCAGAAGATGGGAGCTCCCAGAGGTTTAGTGGCAAAAGTCAAGTGATTCTTTTGTTTGGTCCACTTGCCCACCTACATGCTCTGTTATTACTCACCCACTACTAACCAGATTCCCGCCCATTCATCTAACCATCTATCAATCCAACTGTTGGCCCCTTCGTTCACCTCCCACCCACCCATCTATCCACCCACTTGAATACTTACTATGACTAGATAAAGACAAGCCTTTTTGTTTCTAATCCAATTTTCTCAATTTCTCTCTATAAAGCTGAACTTTATATAACAAAATAAATGTAAATCCTTTGTCTCATTTATAACTTCTTCTTCCAGACTGCAATTCAAGTCTTTTTTTTACTCCCTGTAGAGGCTCCTTCTCCTCCATGCTACTTGAATGGCTTATGCATGACTAATTAATGTCTCTAATCAGAATAATCCTCATTTCAACACAGACAAGAGCATATTCTAAGCATTGCAGTGTCATTTCCTAGAACATAATAAGGAAACAATAGTTGGGAATTATCCATTTTACTAACAGTAGAAGCATTTGTTCAGGGAGATATACATATATATATATATTCCAGTTCAATAGCTGGTATGGGGGAATATGTTCCAACACAAACGTGAAAATACAGGAATGAATGGCTTTCTTTTTTTTTTTTCCCCTCTGCTCCTGTGATAAAACACCACCAAGAGCATCTTGGAGGAGGAAAGGTTTAGTTCATCTTACAGACTATAATCAATCATTGTGGGAAACCAAAGCCAGAACTAATAGCAGAAACTGAAAGAGAGCCTATGGAGGACCGCCGCTTACTGACTTGCCCAGCCTGCTTTCTTACACAACCCAAGATTATTTGCCTGGCGCCTGGGGGGGGGGGGTAACACCCACAGTGGTCTGGGCCCTCCATCATCAATCATTAATCAAGAAAATTCACCACAGACTGGCAGGCCAGTCTGATAGAG
>OU015757.1:9550434-9573758 GCA_907169655.1 Acomys percivali | reverse complement strand
ATTAAGGAAAAAAGACAGCCGGATATAGGAGACAGCCTGGTTCTTCATGATCATATGGAGGCGAACGCACATCACACAAAGAACCGGAGATATCCCACTAAACTGCTGGTACCTGGAGACAGGCATTTTTGACTCAACCATTCTGCATAACATACATGCATGTTTAGTTCATAAAGGAAGTAAATAAATCTTTTAGAAACAATCGCACAAACAAACGGTATGTCTACTTCTGTTTGCAACATAAACACCTCTCCTTCCAACTTGTCACTCCAAGGAGAAACAAAGAAGGATGAGGCATTCCTTCAGGGACGCACACTGGCTCCTCCATCCCTGAGGCAGAGGGCCCCTCAGGCTTGATTATCAGGCAGGCTTTAAGCAGCTGCTTCTCACTGTTACACTAGCCTAAAACCACATGCACTTTTCCCCCTCAGGACTTTGAAGAAGCAAGAAGTTTTTAGCACTCCAATGATTGGGCGGGTAGGAAAGATGAGGAGCGAGGAAGACCGCAGAGCAAAAGGTAGACATTGTGGCTAGCAAGGCCCTGTTCTGAATTTGGCTCTAGGGAGTATTTTACAGTAGGTGAGATTAGGGTGCAAACACTACAGTCACACACCCTTGTTCCTTTGTGCACATGGATTGAAAGTAAAATGAAAGGATGAGCAAGGCAGTGGCAGAAAGGCAGGGCGTTGCCGGGCAGCCTTACTAGGGCTCAGATCTTCAAAACCGCGTGCCATTGAAGGGAATGAGTGAGTAGTTCCTCTCAACAACTAGCAACCCAGGGGCCACGGACCTGAGAAGACAAAAAGTAATTTAATTTTGTAGTATGTCTGTGTGGGGGTTAGTGCATGTGTCTCGGTGTGTGTGTGTGTGTGTGTGTGTGTGTGTGTGTGTGTGTGTGTCCAGTTGCATTTGCACATGGACCCAGCGGACTACTTTGCTATCATTGCTCAGGGGCATCTACCTTGTTTTCCTGAGATGTTAGCATACTTGAGTGGAACTTGCCAATTATGCTAAGCTGTCTGTCTAGGAAGTCCCAAGGATCCTCCTGTTTCTACCGCCCCATTGTGGCGATTACAAGGGCAGATCCCCAACTCTGGCTGTGGCACCTGCGCCACCGCGGTACCAAGTCAAGGGCGAGGGACTGTGGATTTAAGACACAATAAAACAGAAGGTCCTTCGTGCTAAGAGAGCACCGACATTTATTCACCGTCCCAAAGAGCCTTTTTATAGGCAGCAAAACAGGAAAATGGAAAAGAAAAAAGAATGCCACTCGCAGGCGAAATCCCTCAAGAGGTGATTGCGCACACGAGGGAAAGTCCCAAGGAAGGAAGGGGTGCGTTCTCAGAGCGGTAACCATGACTAGCTAACCAACATAAGCACAGACACGGGGGAAGCTGCTAAAAACAGGACATGAAACAACAAGACAGGCAGGCAGTCCAGTCGGGCCTGGTTCCCACATCTGGCCTCTTTTTATGTGGACTCCGGGGATTGAACTCAGATCTTCCTGATTTCAGTACAACCCGTTTCCCAGCTGAGTCCAGCAGGAGGGGTTTCAGTGTGTGTCTGTAAACACAGGAGACAGTAAGCACTGGCATTTCCATCTTGATTTGGTTCCCATAAAAGCTTTAAAAAATATATGCAGGTGTATGTGTAAAACTGTTGTTCAGATCAAATTTAAACACTTGTTTGAAAACTAAAGGCGCTCCTCAAATTGTCCCGCGCATTCTGTCATTGTACTTGCTTTCAGTCAACAGCCACCAAAAGTACACGAGACACAGAGTGGAGGTCTGCTGATACTTTTCTTGTTAAACTGTGGTGTCTCTTGCCTTCTCAGGCTTGGGAACTGATGGCCAGTTCACAGGTTGGAGTACCCACCAAGGGAGATTTGCTCAGAATTCTAAACATTTACCTAACTCAGCTGAGCTAAAGATTATGCTCAGTGACCACAGTGACCACTGAAGGTCCAGGCCATATTTGCTCTTCTAGAGAAACAATTAACTCTGCTTGGGAAGATCTCTGAAGACTCTCAAACCAAAACACTTGATGTAGGAAAATTTAAGGTTTCTTCATATTTTTATGTGTGTGTGTGTGAGTGCGTATGTATGTGTATGTGCGCATGCATATATGTATGTATGCGTGCATGTGTATATATGTGCATACGTGCGTGTGTGTGTGTGTGTGTGTGTGTGTGTGTGTGTGTGTGTGTGTGTTCACACAAGTGCCTGTAGAGAGCAGAAGACAGCATTGGATGTCCTGGAGTTAAGTTACATAGGCCCTGGGAATTGGACCTAGGCCATCTGCAAGAGCAGCAAGGTGAGTATCTTTCTAGCTCAGAAATGATTTTTTTTTTAAATTTATTCTTGTTACATCTCAATGGTTATCCCATCCCTGTATCCTCCCATTCTTCCCTCCCTCCCAGTTTCCCCTTATTCCCCTCCCCTATGACTGTTCCTGAGAGGGATTACCTCCCCCTGTATATGCTCATAGGGTATCAAGTCTCTTCTTGGTAACCTGCTGTCCTTCCTCTGAGTGCCACCAGGTCTCCTCCTCCAGGGGACATGGTCAAATGTGAGGCACCAGAGTACGTGAGAAAGTCATATCCCACTCTCCACTCAAGTGTGGAAAATGTTCTGTCCATTGGCTAGATCTGGGTAGGGGTTTAAAGTTTACTGCCTGTATTGTCCTTGGCTGGTGCCTTAGTTTGAGCGGGACCCCTGTGCCCAAATCTGCCTAACATAATGTTCTACTTGTAGGTTTCTGGATCCTTCTACTTTGCTATTCTCCCATGCTTCTCTCATCTAGAGTCCCAATAGGATGTCCTCCCCTCTGTCCCAGTTTCCTGGTAAGTGAAGGCTTTCATGGGACATGCCCCTTGGGCTAGTATGCAGATATAAGTGAGTATATACCATTTGAGTAGAAGAATGGATAAAGAAACTGTGGTATATATACAGCTATTAAAAACAAGGAAATCCCAAAATTTGTGGATAAATGGATTGAGCTAGAAATGATCATAATGAGTGAGTTAACCCAGAAGCAGAAAGACAGAAGTGGTTTTTAAAGCAGTAATTGATAAGGACATCATGAGGTCTGTGATGTGAACAAAACACAAAGCTAACTGTTCAATAAGAAGGACACGGGAGGTGGTGCCTTGTTCGTTCGGGAAGCGTGTGCACTGCCTTCCCTGAGGGCACCGAGCTATAGAAAGGACATTGCTAAAAGCATGGCTCTGTCCTGGCTTATGAGAAAGGGGATCACAACTGACAAGCAGACCCCGTGCATCCCACCTGTGAGTGTAGTCAGCAGCTACGCAAGTGAGAAGGCAGCAGACCACCAGTATGAGAAGTAAGGATGAAGGACCTGGTAAAACCAGAAACCAGAAACCAGGGACAATGGCCTGGAGGAAGCAGCACTTAGCCTGGCTATCTGAGACCATGTCACATCTGGCACGACACTCCTCTACAAGAGGAGTGATGTGGGCTTGGCTACATACAGAGATGCTGCTTAATCAATCCCCTCTCTCTCTCTCTCTCTCTCTCTCTCTCTCTCTCTCTCTCTCCCTCTCTCACTGGCTCATCATACTTTCTGCTTGCTCTTTTATCCTGTAACTAATGCTCATAGCAGTCTATTTCCCAATACCTTAGCTTTTATGGGCTGAGGATGGTATGATTTCTATTCCTTTAGTATTGTCATGGCCCTGACCAAAGTTGTACTGTGGATGCCCTCATTACTTTATTTTCTGTCCAACGCCTCTTCCCAAACTCGCAACAGCCATCTTGTATTCTCCACTCCAAAACTCCCCACTCAGTTAAAAACACCTATAGACTGGACCTCTAGGAATCTGGCTGTTGGGAGATCATACAGAGGCACAAGCCAAGGATGCCCTAGATTTGAGAGGTAAGACCAGGATTACCCTCATCCATTATCAGTCCAGATCAGTTGGGGCATGGCCCTGAGTGATTCCTACTCATCAGGTTAGAGGTAGCTTACTGATGCTAGGTCCTTAGAGGATGCTAATGTGTAAGAGAGGCCAAAACCAGTCGAGGGGCTGGAGAAATGGCTCCATCAATAACGTGCTTGCCGCAGAAGCAAATGGACCTGAGTTCCAACTCCTAAAACCAATGTTAAAACCAGGTGTCGTAAAGCCGCTGCAATTGGAGCCCTGGAGCTCACTGGCCAGCCATTTTAACTGAATTAGTGAGCTAAAGGCCCAATGAGAGACCCTGACTCAAACAACAAGGTGGAAAGCAATAAAGAATGAGCAATAAATTCATCCAGTGATGACTTCTGACCTCTATATGTGTGGACGGTGTGGAGACGGAGTGGGGATGGGGTGTAGACGGAGTGGGTACAGGGTGGATACAGGGTGGGGAAGGGATGGGCCAGGGGTGGAAACGGGGTGGGTACAGGGTGGGGAAGGGGTGGGGAAGGGATGAAGACAGGGTGGGCCCGGGGTGGGTATGGGGTGGAAACAGGGCGGATATAGGGTGGAGACAGGGTGGGGGAAGGGGGGATGGGGGAATGAGGTGGGTAAGGGGGGGACATGGGGTGGAGATGGGGTGGGGATGGGGTGGGAATGGGGTGGGAACGGGTGGAGACAGGTTGTGGACGGGGTGGAGATGGAATGTGGACGGGGTGGGCCTGGGGTGGCAACGGGGTGAGTATGGGGTGGGGAAAGGGTGTAGACAGGGTGTGGACGGGGTGGAGATGGGGTGTGGATGGGGGTGAATGGGGTGTGGACAGGGTGTGGAAGGGGGTGTAGATGGGGTGGGGACAGGGTGTGTGGGCATATGTGTGGACAAAACTTAAAACCTACATGGGCTCTCACATCACACACACACACACACACACACACAGACACATATGTGCACATTCACATGCGCTTGCTCACACATGTGCGTGCATGCACGCATACACACACACACACACACACACACACACACACACACACACACACCAGTTTAGATTCTTTTTACTGCCAGAAGGACATTACTACATTTTACCATCCCAAGCCCTCTGGAAGAAATAAAATATCACAAATACCAAGTTTTCTTTCTTTTTCAAAAGCAAAGAACAATTTGAAAAAACGACTAGCCGTTCAGCAAAATTACACTCAAGTCTGGACAGAGTATTAGGCTCAGTAACTCCAATCTTTAGACAGTTTGAACCAAACTGAAGGGAGTGAGGAATCTGCAATTATCACAGGCTGCCCGCCTCAGCTTCTGCACTGCTTTACCCACATTAAATTCATGAGAAATAAATCAGAAGTGCGTTTTCATTGCAGCAGACCTCAGCTGCGGTGGCAAGGCTAACGTGCCTCACAGGAGAAAGCCTGAACCAAGGCGAGAACCAGTGAGCCACATCTTTAGATGACATCCGTGCTGTCATTCCCCACCAGCTTCCGGTGGATGTGCGGACTAGCTCAGAGCATCTGTCCCTTTCTAAAAGGGCAAAATGGAGCTGTCCCGTCGCATCCTCTCAGAGCTCCCCCACACCCTTCCCCACTTACCTTTCACCCACTCCTTCAGAATGAAAGAGGAAAGCAAAGAGCCATATCTGACTACTTTGTAATACTTATGGTTTTAAACAATATTTTTTATGAGATAAAGCATTTTGAAATACCACCCAGAACTCAAATATTTTAAACTGTTATACTCTCACTATTTAATTTTTTATGTCCACAAAGCATTACCCAGCTCCTAGTGACTCCAAGATCCATTAGAAACAGATCTTTTTCTCCTAACCTTCCTGTGAGCACATTCCTATTACCACTGAAACTCAGCTAATATCATAATGGGCTGTCTACTGCCAACTGAAGTGATGTATTACGAAGCCAAAGAACTGGGTAATTTTCAGATTATGGGACTCAAATCTATTTTTAATCGGCACCTAAAACTTATATTTATATAATATTATTATGCAATGAATCATAGAAATGGCCCAGAAGTTTTAAAGTACATACTTGAAAACTCCAAATGCCTTCAGAAATCCCAATATGTCTGACTGTAGAAATTAATATGTAATACATCATTTGATTTATTCAAGGAAATAAATAAGTTCCCTATGTCTATGGACAAGAACAGCAGCAATGAAATGCCATTATGTAATGCTGTTGGCTCTATTTGTCAAAGAGAAAAATAGGGTCTGGAGAGACGGCTCCGTGCTTGAGAGCATTTGTTGCTGTTGCAGAGGACCCAGGCTCAGTTCTCAGCTCTGCTGTGGCCACTCACAACCATCGTCAACATCTTTTCCAGGAGATCTGATGCCTCTTCTCTTTTGACCTCCATAGGCACCAAGCACACACACAATATACTTACATACAAATAAGCCAAAGGTTTAAATATGTATGTTTGTTTAATTCTATAAATAAATCTAAGAAAAATTTGTTGCAAAGGAAGAAAAACACAGAAAAAGATGCCACTATATTATTGAAAAGTCAGCTGATGCAATCTCTTTTTAAAAAATAATATAGTTTATAGAAACAAAATAAAAATGTGATTTGAGGACAAAAATATCTATTTTTAAACTGGTTGTATTATATATCTGAAAATTTGAGATTATTATCACTATAGGATAGACCGTTTTGGATTGTTTGCACAACACAGTCAACCTGAGTTGTTTTTCATGTGTCTCTGTCACTCTGTGCAAGGATTAACTCTCTTAATTGTGGCTCTACATTTGGGTATTTTCTTTGCTTTCCAAAAGAATCCTAGTGACTTTTTCCCCCGTGAAAAGAGTGAACTTAATCCTGTCGATTAAAAACTAGAATTTGCTGTGTGGAAATTGTCCTTAGCTGCTAGTGGGGTTTTTCTATGGTCTGGATTCAACATCCAAATCTCGAGGCTGCTCTACCAGGATGCTGTCTAAGCACACCTCTTCAGAAGGCCTTCAGCTTGGAGCTGGGTCTCCTGACACGTGAGATCTGGCCTTCATACTCTGTGATGCATCCATCCAGTGATGCATAGCACCAACCGGACAGGGAGAGGCAGAGGCAGAGGCAGGAAGGAGCTGGCGAACGAAGTGGAGATGACTGTGTTCCTCTGCTCCTCCTTTGTCCTTCAAAATTGGCCTGGTCCCCTTCTCAAAGTCCATGTCCCAGGGGCAGGACCTGCTTCCAGTCTCAGCACCTCCTGTCTCAGTCAAGTACGCACCACCCGTCATGTCGCCTTGAGCCAAGGGCTGTAGTGAGACGGGAAAGAAACTGACTTAAGAACTTTGGGTGCTCCGCAGGCCCCTCCACCCCACAGCCTGCTCCCGTGGCTCAGACTGTTTGTGGCTGTAACACACATCCTTCTATATGTGGAGTCCTTCCCCCCCTCTCAGGAGAACCAAGGTGAGTGGCCCAATACCTATGCACAGACTGCCATGGCATCCCAGAAGGTGTGGCATTAGCAAGCAGGATGCTGGGAATGTGTGAGCCCAAATTTTGTGTCCATGGAAACATCACACCTCTCACCCCAAGTCATTCTGGGTAATATTCCTTTGTACATACTGCTCCCCCGTGGTGTGAGTCCTAATAAAGCATTTCTGGGTCAGCTTTACTTTGCCAATCCGTTATTTCTCAAATACAGCAGGTTAAAATAGTTGTTCTCGAAGCAGTCAGTGCAAGTGGTCTGCGGACTTAGTGAGGGTGCCAAGGGTGGCTAGCAGCCAGGGAACAGTGGAGAGCGGCAGGAGTTGCTGGAAGCTGCTAGTCTTGGCT
Organism: Acomys percivali; assembly: GCA_907169655.1. NCBI lineage: Eukaryota > Metazoa > Chordata > Mammalia > Rodentia > Muridae > Acomys > Acomys percivali. Next base: position 9,566,059 of record OU015757.1, on the reverse strand, counting down.
GCTGAAAGACTAGCAAGAAAATCTGCTAATGACAGAAACTGAGAGCCACTGGCATTCAAAGCTCGGGGATGCGAATTCTCAGAGAGCGGTGTTTCAGTCGTGTTTGAGTTTGTCTCCTTTGCCATGACAAAATATCCTGACAAAGGCAACTTAAGGGAGAAGGGGTTGATTTTAGCTCTAAGTCCAAGAAAGGACAAAGTCCTATCATGGTGGGGGGTGCATGCCAGAAGGAGGATGAGGCTAGCCCATCACAATGCATTGGCAATCCAGAATCAGAGAAAAAATAGGAAGTGGGGCCAAACTATAAAATCCCAAAGTCCATCCTCATGACACACTTCTTCCTAAAGTTCCCACAACCTTCCCTAACAGCGCCACCTGCTGGGAACCCAGTGTCCCAACACAAGACCTATGGAGAACGTTTTCACAAGTGAATGACAAATTTGAATTTGTAATTTCTGATGCAGTTGAGACAATGGCTTCTTCTTTGTTAAACACTTTCAATTATCTGTTATCCTAATTCCCGCTGGCCCTGACCACTCTCTTCTGTGACTAAGGGCAAAAGGACCTTACCAGATACAGGCTTCATGCTCATAATCTTCCCAGCCTCCAAAACCATGGCTTAAGCCTCTTCCCTTTACAGGTGACCCAGTCCAAGGTAGTCAGTGACAGCAGTGTAAGCTGGGCTACTTAACATTATGAAAATGTTTTAACATTCAAATATTTTCCCATAAAGACAGAGAAAGAAAATGAAGGGGAAAAAAAAAACCAATACTACAAGTACTTTGGTACAACATAACTGACCATATCTGTTAATCATCTCAATTCTATTCAGAGAATGCTCCCCCAAATCTATGGTCATCCCAGAGCCTCAGGATGTGACCTTACTTGGAAACAAGGCCTTTGGAGATATGATTAGCTATTGTGCGGTTATACTAAATTATGGTGAGGACTAACTAATGTGAATGCCCAAATCTTTATATGGAGAGAAAACAGAGATAGACACAGAGAGAAGGTGGCCACATGGAGACAGAGGCAGTGACAGAGTGGTGAGTCTGCGAGCCAGAAAGGAGATGTCCCCAGGTCCTCTAACAGGAGCACAGCTCTATTGACAATACCTTACATTTTGGATCCTAGGCATCAAAACTGCAAGAGAATACCTTTCTTCTACCGTAAGCCCCTTAGTTTGTGGATGTTTGTTCTGAACATCACAGGAAACTGATCCAGAGGTGAGCACTGTCCCTGTGCATGATCTTTCCTGTTCTTGCTCCCCATCCACCTGCCAACACTTTAGCCATGTGAGCGTGCGTTCCAATTGGAAATTGTCCTATTTTGACTGCTGCGTCTTCTTTCTGAGACCTCTCAGTGCCTGCCCCCTCAACAGCCTCTATCCATCTTTCTTCACTCAGTTTCTCATACCACACTCCTCCTTACCCAAGATCCCTTTCTCTGCTCCCTGGGAAAGAACAAACAAGGGTCTCAAGAGCCTTGTAGAAGCAAGAGCACTGTGATAAAAGGTGTAGGCATACTGGATTACTGGGGTCCATACCCAAAGACCAGTAATTTTCTCCATGGATGATACTTACTTGGTCCTTTGAGCCACAAATAGTAGCCTATACAAGTGTCACCCCTAGGTGGGTACAATGGCACATGCCTCTAATCCCAGAACTGGGGGAGAGGCAGAGGCAGGTGGGTCTCTGTGAGTTTGAGACCAGCCTGGCCTACAAAAGCGAATCCAGGACAGCCAAGGCTACACAGAGAAATTCTGTCTCAAAAAAAAAACAGCGCTACCCCTGTCACATGTCTCAGAACTCCCCCCTTGCCAACAGGTCTGTGAAGCAGAAGCATGGGAGATTTAAAGATGACATTTATCTTAAGCCAGTAGGTGATGGTGCATTTTATTAATTTAGTACAGGAATATGCTGGGCCAGAAGGTGACCAGAACTCAGAATCCCTTGATGCTTGTTTCTTTTTTTCAAATCCTGACTTTCACAGAGTTAGTCAGAGCTTAAGGAAGGACAATTCCAAGAGGCAGGAAGAGGCCTGGGGGTCGTCCTAATTTTTAAAAAAAAGCATCCTGAACTGGGAAGAAAGCTATGGGGCACTAGACAGACACAAGGAAGGACCCAGAAGAGTAGACCAGAGGCTCGGAGGTAGGGTCCCGGCCTCCCCAAAACATCTATGTCCCAAACATAACACAGAAAACCACAGAGCAGGAGCAGACAAGTCCAGAGTCTCCTTCACCTATGTCTTCGTCAGATAATTGGCCTGGAGTGGACTCTGACAAGAACTAAATGAGCTCCCTCCACCAGGGTCTAAACTCGGGTTTGAATTGAACAATAAAGTAATATTCTTTCTATACTCTAGCTTATAGAATAGGCACCATCCACCTTCCTTTCATCCCAATGGAGTCTGGACTGGTTGACAAGGGGTAAAATTTATAATTAAGGTCACAGAAAATGAACATTTCTAAGTCCATAGGCAACAGGAAGGTGAGCATAGTTTCAACAGATGACTTAGTCTGTCCAGAAGACTCCTTTGATTGCTCACCATAATCAGATGAAATTGGGAATTTCCTAGTGGCCATGGGTAGTGGAGTAAATAAAAGAATCAGTCATTTCTAACTATTCTAAGCTTATCCTCTCTCTTCTGTGTTATCCTTCAGGAAAAAAAAATACTGTAGAAACTTTGGAGATGGCTCAATTGGTAAAAGGTTTGCCATACAAGTGTGAGGATAGGAGTTCAGTCCCCATCACGCAGAGAGAAAGGCAGTGCATGACAGTGCACACCTGTAGTCCTCATGTTGGGAAGATTGTGGAGAAAAAGATCCCTGAGGCCTGACTGGCTAGACACTCTAGCCAAATTAGTGCACTCCATGTTCACGGAGTGCACTGAGACTCTATCTCAGAAAATAAGGTGGAGAGGTTTTGGTGAGATGTCTCAGTGGTGAAAAGCACTGGCTGCTCTTCTATAGAACCCCTGGTTTGGTTGTCACCACCCATTTGGCATCTCAGAGCTGTAACTTCAGAGGCACCCTCCTCTGGCCTCAGGAGGCACTGCCTATACATGGTACACAGACATGCACATAGGCAAACATCCATATGCATGAAGGAAAATCTCTCTCTCTGTCTCTCTGTCTCTCTGTCTCTCTGTCTCTCTCTGTCTCTCTGTCTCTCTCTCTGTCTCTCTCTCTCTCTCTCTCTCTCTCTCTCTCTCTCTCACACACACACACACACACACACACACACACACACACCACACACACAGTTTACAGGAAGGAGAGGTTCAGAGTGAACAAACAGAAAAGAGACAGAGACTCGTGGGGACAGCTGGAAGCAGGATACACAGGACTCAGATTGCTCCCCCCCGCCCCCTTGCTCTGTAGATCAAACTCAAGTCCTGACACACTCTAGCAAGTGCTCTACCACTGACCTACAGCCCTCCCCTAAGGCTCTATCTTCCATAGACATGCCACTTTCTCTAAAACCATTTGATCACATCCATCTTGGGTGGCTAATACAGCACACTGGTTTGGGAGAGGGAAGTACTGGTGAGAACGTTTGAAACTACTCATGTGGATGGCATGGCACACAGCAGACTCCCCACAAGCACATCTCTCAGCCTATCCTTCCTCTTTCGCCTGCTGACAATGTTACTGAAAGTTCTGAATTTTATAATGAGAGGAGCTATGCAAACTCTCATAAACACTCAACATTAGAGGGGGAAAAAAAAACCACCCATAGCCGGGGATAAACTTTGTGCATCACTTGTTCTTGTAAGCAGTGAAATATATAGCTTGCTGTGTTTCATGTGTGGAATGCTGCCCACTCATAAGTCACTGAAACTTAATGACTATTATAAATTGCTGTACAGGTTTTTTTTCAAGAACCATAATATTGCTGGAATTATAGAGGGGCATATAAAACTGTACACATGGTGATTTCATTTTGGAAAGCTAGGCTAGGGTCCACCCGCCCTCCCACTTCTGAAGAGCTAATCAGCATCCAGTCCAGCCAGTGCACAGCAAGTCTTCACTTCTAATCTAAACACTCACCATAGTTGTTGTCCCCAAAGCCCACAAGATACACTTTTTACAAGGGAAGTGTGAGCCCCCAGAGGACAAGATCGTAAATTATTAATTGCTGGTATTAATTTATACCAAAAGATTATATATTTGGACATGACCCTTATTATTCCTCAAGTATTTTCCACTTGATTTATTATTCTCATGTACGCGAATGCATGTTTATAATCTGCATTACTGGTCCTCTAATGGTGCCGTGTCAGATCCAAATGTCACCTCATTATTTCTGACACTCACAGAACCCACAACAGTAAAAGGCAATTATAGACTGGAGAAATCCCAGGAGGCCTTGACTGTTACAACAGCTAATAAGAGCCAGTGTTGTTATACTGGGAGATATTAGCCAGACACAGTGGATGCCTCATGTGTTGTGTCGGGCAGCGGGGCCCTCTGTTTATAGGTGAAGCATCTAGCCGGGAAGGTTGAGGAAAAGATGGATGCCGAAGGCCATCCTCAGCGTGTTGGCAAGAAGCCACAGGATGCATTAGCAGCTCCTGGACAGAAGGGCCTTGATGGGTTTAACCCAACAGCCATCAGGAATCTGTTTCAGATAGTGGTTCATGGACAGAGTCATTTGGGCTGAGCTGGGACCACATGCCCTAAGATGCCTTCTCATAGTTGGATCCTTCTGGTGTCTGGTTGGCCGGAGGGGAACTGCTTAGTGTTCTAGAGGGCCGAAGAAAAAGGAGGAGAAAACCATTATTTCAAGAGAGGAGGACACCATGGTCAGGCAAGAAGGAGAAATGCTGGTGCTGGCAGATGCCCTCTTCTCCCTTTGGCGGGTATCCAGTTCCTCTTTCTGATGCCTACCTGCTTGCAAACAGAACACGCCCACTCTCCTGACACAGGAGGACAGCCTCCCACAGGTCTTCTCCATCACACAGTCTCTCTCTCTCTCTCTCTCTCTCTCTCTCTCTCTCTCTCTCTCTCTCTCTCTCTCTCTCTCTCTCATGATGGGACCTCTTCTCTGTTGGAAGATATTTGATCCCTTGTGAACCCCCGAGACTGTGAACTATAAAAACCTGTTTCTTGTTTGGTGTGGCTCAGCCCCAACACACATCTTTAACCCAAGAGCTTTCTGTACACGGAATTGAATAGAGGTGACCCTAGGTCAAGAGGCAAAGCAAGAAACCAGCTGACATGGAGTAAACAGAAAGGAGGGGCACTGAATTGAAAGGCATTTAACACAGCGTGGAGAAGGAAAGGGGGCTTTTGGCTTTTTCCTTCTGGGATGTTGGCTGAGTAGGAAGGTCAGCTGGGTGCTTTCTCTGTGTCTCTGAGCTAGCAGGCTTCCACTGCAGCATCTGTATCTTGAGGCTTACTGGTAAAATTGAACTATTGAGGTTTTACTGCTTAAAAAAAAACAATACTTCTTAGTGGTCACTTTTTGGCCTTACTTGCCAGCTTGGCCTCTTCCACTTGGCTTGCACATAAGAAGAAAGCTGGAAAATGACTGAGATCTACTCTCTTCCCCTGAAACTTCTCTTTCCAGTCTAAATCACTGCTGTGGTCCTGATGGACACTGGCCCGTAAGCTCAGTGTCAGCAGCAAGTAGAAACCCATCCCTTCACCACTCTAATGAGCCACTGGCTGACTTTGACATAAAACAGCAAGAAGACAGCCAGCATTCTGCCCCCACTAAGCCTGCATCCCTAGTAAGGAAATACAAACTCCAGTTGACTGGAGTTCACAGCATGGCAAGTACTGAGCTAGATGCTTTGTAAGTCAGCTAACCTCACATGCAGCCCTTCGTGGTGTAGCAGGATCTATTAGCACCCTCATTGTCAGGCGTGAAACTGATTGATTCCACCCAAGAATTTAACCCAGATTGGTTCTGCGTATCGCTAACTAAAACCTAATCAGATTGCAGCCATTCGTCTATAAGATTCCTGAATCTCAGCCAAGCGTAGCAAAAGCACTTCAGCCAGTACTGGCTGTGAGCTAACTCTACCATAACCAGGCAAAGCAAATGCTGCCTGTAGTTAATCAGGTTTTTTTTTTTTTTCTATGTCACTCTCTTTTCTCTGGCTACAGGTATAGCCTGCACACGTGGTAGGGAGGTTATACTGCGCAGTTTTGGTCTGGGATGTTGCCTGGGTCTAGAGTCTTTTCTTGCTCAATCAAATTGTGCTTATAACCAATCTGAGATTCCTTAATGCAGGTAAAGAAACAAACTTGCTGCCTGAGGTCAAGAAACCTGGACTCGGATCCAGTTCCAAATTTCATGGCTCTTCTTCTGTTGGGTTTCCCTGGCAAGAAAAACAAGTAATGGAGCACCAGAGACAGCAAACAAGCTGGCTCTTGATTGAGACTGTCTGGTGCCTAGAGTTTTTAAATGACTTCCGTTGAGAATAAGAGTAACTCTGACAAGATGTTCCATGCCATCCTAAGAAGACCTAATAAGAGGACAGCAGGTATGGGGGAAGGCCAGTGCTTTTGAGAACTTGTTGGACAGCGAGGCAGGTCAGGCCCACGTGGAAGGCTTTGTTGTGTCTTAATGCGCAGAATAATGAAGCCACGAGTCAAGCTTGCAATGCAGTACTTGGTCTTTTCTCTGGGGATAAGATGAGGACAGAAAATAACACTAAGGATATCTGACTTAACTTATTCCCACATCCATCGTGGGAGAGGGATAATGGTTCTAGAACATTCCTTGGACAAGAATTTGTTTTTTTAAAGGAGGACTGATCTGCCCATGGTTACCCTTTAAGTGAGTGTGTATGTGTGGTGTGCATGAACGTGTGTACGTATGCTCACATGTGTGTGAGTGAACATGTGTGTGCAGGTGTACACGCATGTGCATGTATACATGTAGAACCTAGAACACTGGGTGCCTTCCCCTGTTGCTCTCCACCTCATCTCTCAAGGTAGGGTTCACTTGTCCAGCTGATCTAGCTAGCCAGCTTGCTCTGCCCATCTCCATGTCTTGTGCACTGAGATCACAGGCAGGCTGCCATACTTGCCTGCTATTTACATGGGGGCTAGGGAATCCTAGCTCTGGTCCCCAAGCTCATATGCTGAGCCATCTCCCCAGCCCTGAGCAGTTTAGCAGTGCGGATATATGTTTTTGCCACCAGGAAAATAAAGGAAGCTTCTAATAAGACCGATAGCTTATGTTGAAGTAGTATTTCAGTTGGACACCAAGGCCACACAGCAAGCTCCCTTATGCACAGATAGGCAGCTGGCCCACTTCCTTCTTTCCTTCCATTTCCCTTCCTGTGCTTTCATATGCATTCAGAGAACAGCAGTGAATTTACTGATTGCTCATGGTGATGAAGTCTAAGTTCACCCTTAATTGATCTTGCCTTATACCTCTCTCCCAATTCGAATCAGGACCAAACCATTAATCATTCTAGCATAGCCCCCTCCAAACTGCACCCAGCAATAGCAATCTTCTCAACATTATCGCCTGCTGCTCAGGAAAGATTGAACCAGAAACTTGACGGTGGCTTTATTGCAATTTGGAAATATCATTTCTAAGTCTTTTGTGGTCCTGTCAGAAAACAATCAGTAAATACATATTCTTCAAATGGTGTTGCTAATGAAAAGGACAGATTTGAATTTGCCAATATTCTTCTTGGATTGATTTTGCTAAAGAAAATAGTCAAAGAAAACAGTGCAAGGCTAAACTGAAACTCTACAAAGACCCTTCTCCTCAGTGACAGCATGGCAGGGCAAGAGTCTAAACCGTGCAGCCTAGGGCCAGGAGAATCAGCATTCTTTATGACAATAAGGGAACTAGGTCTTCCGGGTTTCCAGTTCCATGGTATAGCCTGAGATGGCAGCAAACTAAAAAGAGATTTCAATCACAAATTCACCTCATGGTGAAGAAAGCGATCAAAAGGCACACACCACAGGCTAAGAGCCACACCAGAAAGGCCGTCTAGTGGAACCGTAGTGGGAACGTTGTGAAGGTTCCATGAGGACAGAAAGTAGAAACGGTGTGTGATGGTTCATGTCAACTGTCCCCATGGCAGGATCTGGAATCATGTAGGGATGGGTCCCTGGGAGCTGACGGAGCTGATGAGAAGACCACCTGTCAATGTGAGTGGTGCCACTCCATCAGCTGCCATCCAAGACTGAAGAAGGAGAAAGCGAGCTGCCCCCTGCCATTCATTCTCTGCTTCCTGACTGAAGATGCTCAGCTGCCTCCCTCTCTTGCAACCGTAACTCCCTGGTCATAAACTGTGAGAGTAACTAAATTCTTCCTAATTTGAGTTGCTTTTGTCGGGTGTTTCATCACAACAGTAAAATGAGTCACCAAAACACTATGCAATCAAGCAATCCCACCACCAGGTGTGCCCAGAGGAAGACAATCAACGCTTGCTTGTATTTTCTTTTTCTTTCCCCATTTGTGTGTGTGTGTGTGTGTCTGTGTGTGTGTGTGTGTGACTGTGTGTGTGTTGCATGTGTGTGTGTTGCATGTGGGAGTATGTGTGTTGCATGTGGAAGTGTGTTGTGTGTGTAGACGGATGTTTTTCGTGTGTGTGGGCACATGAGTGCACACATGTGGAAGCCTGTGGAGGCCTTAGGCAGATGTTGGGAATCATCCTTAATTGCTCTTCCACTTAATTCACTGAAGCGGAGCCTCTTGATAAAACCCAAAGCTCAGTATGGCTAGTCTCAGAAGCCAGCTCTCTGTGGGGACTCCATTTCCAAGTCTGGATTAGCAGGCAGGCTACCATGCCTACTCAGCATGCATGTGGGTTCTGGGATTCTAACTCCGGTCTTTACCAACAAGTGCACCACCTTCCCAGCCTGCCATCTGCATCTGCACATTCATTGTAGTGCTGTTCACAGTAGCCGAGAAGTGGAAACAGTGAAAGTGTATGTCTGCTGAATGGGCAAAGAGCATGTGGTCCACATAGTGGGGTACTCTTCACCCACAGAAGTGACATGGGTGGAACGTGCACCGCATTAAGTAAAATAAACAAGGCACAGAAAGACAAGTACCACATGACCTCATTCATACATGGACTCTGAAAAAAAAAATCATAAAAGCTGAGAATCGGATGCTGGTTACCAGAGACTGAGGGAAGAAGGAACGAAGGGGCAGGGACCGTTACATTTTTACTTTTTTTTAAAGGTGATAATAAAACTGCCAAAGCCTCCATCAAAAAAAAACATAGATCCTAAAGTTTTGAAGTATAAAAAGAGCCACACTAGATTACTGGTAACTCCCAGGACTCGGGTCATCTGGACTCACCATTTTGCCCTCTGTTTTCTGAGTCTCTGTTCCCACCAGCCCTATCTCACCAGCCCCATTCCTCTTCTTCGTTCCCTAGGGAACATCACCACCCTGAGAAGCAGTGCACTCCACGTGGTGGCTGATCCCATGGTTGTACATAGTCTACGCACTCTGTTTCCCCTGATGTAAAAAGCTCCAGAGAGCTAAGGGTGGCGTCTGAAGCCTCTGGCTATGGGAGACCTGCCATACTCATCCCAGACAGACAAGCAGAGCAGTCAGTGACTTAGATCCGGTGTGCAGACCCACTGCCACTGCTGCATGCCAAGGAAGCCACTGACCTCGCCGGACTACGGTCTCCTCATCTGTAACAGAGGAAAGGCACGCAAGGAGAGACCCAAGGCTGGCACAGGTGCAAGCAGTCTGAAAGCTGTGAAAGAATGCATAGATTATATGTTTCTGTGGTGCTCGGTTCAGAGAAGGGCTGAATTTAATCTTAGAGGAAGAAAACAAAAACCTTGCTTCAGAATCTTAACTCTAAATTCTCTCTCATTTATTAAAACTGAAATAAAGATTCATGTAGTTATTCATCCTTCCTTCCTATATGTGAAGTTAAAATCTTAATAGATTGTCTAAGTTTTGTCTGTGAAAATTGCTCCCCATTGCAATCTCAGCATGCACACATATACATATATATTATATCTGTAATATCTACTGCATAGAAATTATATATAGTATCAAAACAATAGCATTTATTGAAAACCTGCAAACAAATGAAAAAAGTCATAAGCGTTATTTTCTTTTAAAAGAAGAGTATTTTTTAATCTATTATCTTATTCCAAAGTTGCATTGGGAAATAAAATCTAATATCCCTATAGAACTATTTTTATTATATACATATTTATATTTATATGCACGTGTGTGCAAGTGCGCGCACACACACACTCCTTGGTGAATTTACATGTTGCACATGTGTGCTGGCACCTGTGGAGGCCGCAGCAGGGCATTTTCTCTGACTCTGAAGTTATAGGTGGTTGTGAGGCGTCATGTGGGTCCTGGGAACCGAACCAGAGTGTTCTGCAAAAGCAACCATGGCTCTTGACCACTGAGCCCTTTCTCCACCCCCCACCTCCTGCAGGGTTTCTAACAGATCTACTTTGAGCAAATTTTCTAGAACATTCCCACTCCATTTCCCAGTGTTCCCTCCTCTTGCTACTTTCAACTGAAAAGCAACAAATGTGTTCTATATACTCATTGTCTCCAAAGTTTAAATCCATCCCAAAGCTTTTCCAGAGGAAAGGCTGAAATGGGAAAAGCAGGGCTCATAAACCGCTTCTGGGCAAGCATCATGGAGAGCCACAGGACTCCTGCCTTGCCCAGGCTGTGGCTTCAGGTTCTATACCACATTCTTAAAGTCACAAACAAATCCAGCTGAGGGACTGGAAAAAGCAACTGTGGAAAGAGAGGGGAGGGGGCATGCTGGGAACAGAAGAGCAGAGATCAGACTTGTGGCGGGATCTCAACTATAAAGTCCGGCCCCCTCCAGGTGACATAAGCCCCCATGGCTTTTCTACTCATAGCTCTCTCCTGCCATCTGTCTAGAAATATTCAGGAATATACACAGTGGCATTCAGTGTGACAACAGGACCCAAGGACCACACAAGAATGAAATTTCCCCACGGGCCTCTGATTCCTTTGTTGGATGCAGCCATTGTACTATTTTGGAAAACAGCATTGCATGCCTTTTGGTTGGTGGTGATAAGAGATGCGTTTCCCAGTGTGAGAACCACAGCTTTAATGGGAGTGATCGAGGCACCCACTGGGGCTTGTTAGTACATAGCAGTGTCAGAGATGATGGTTAACAAAGTGACAGGCTATTTTTATTACTTGCAAATTAAGCCATTCTGCTTCCCCTCTTTTCAAGGAAACCAGTGAAGCAACACCGGAAAATCCAAGTTAGAACGATCCTGACAATCTGTGTATCATCCTTAGAAATTAAAAGACGCCTGCTTCTTAGGCTGCATGGGTCCGTTTTCTGCTGTAATGACAAAACACCCAAGGCTGGGTAAGTGGTAGAGAAAACAGGTTCGTAGTGGTATAGATTGCCAGTCCAAGATTAGGCAGGTCCATCAGTTTGGTTTCTGGCAAGAGATCCTTTGGTTATGTCACATCAGGACAATGAAATCATGGTGGGAACACAGAAGAAAAGAACACCAACAGGAAAAGATGGGGAGTCGGGGTGCCTAGAACAAGAACGTTTTCTTGTGATGCTCACCCTGAGAGACACATATCAGTCCCTTTGAGAGTGATGTCCCCAGAGACCTGACAACTTCCCACTAACAAACACTTCCTCAGAATCCCACAACCTCTTAGGTCACTACACCAGGGATCAGGCTTCTGACACTGTAAACCTTGCAGGAGACCCTCAAGCCATTCCCAAACACAGTGGCGGTCTTTCCCCGTGCTCAGCTCCTTATGGCCGGCTTACTCTTTAAGAGACCTCCAAGAATACAGGGGAAGGGTATATTCCATCGAATTTTCTATTTTTGATACTAAAATTACAGTCCAGCTCCAAGTTTTCTAGAGAATATCAAAACAATAACAAACAAACAATAACAAACCCTGATCATGTACTAGAGTCAGAACAAAGACAGCCCTGGGCTTTCAACCACCGTGCTCAAATTTCCAAAATTTGCCTGGTGCCTTCAGCAACTTCCCTCCTCCGTCCCTGAGCACCGGGGACTCCCTGAGTGAAGTGATCTTTATTAAAACCAATCTATAAAGAATCTTAGCTCCAAGAAACATCAAAATAAAAACTCAGCTGCTTTGGTATTGTGTTGAAAGGGTTATGAGGCTGTACCAGAAAGCTTGGTTAAGAGTGGAGAAGTAATTTAGCAATGTCTTAAACAACGCACAGGCACACATGCACACACCTGCACACCTGCACACAGTATTAGCATGTAGAGCTCTTACCTCAAGTAACTGCTGAGATTCTCGGAGGTCTAAAGCCCTCACAGAGTGTAAGCTCTGTTGCGCACATTGATATTTTCACCTCATCTGCTCCAGATGCCCAAACCTAGGCACAAGGGACAAGAAAACCGCAGTTGTGGGTACTCATCTTCAGATGAGATGCTGTTACTTCTAATCACAAGGACTTCTGAACAAAGAAGCCCAGAGGACCAGGGATGGGCCAGGCAGCAGGCAGATATAACGGGTGTGGAACAAGATTTTCTTGGGGGATCTCCTGCAAATGTATCACCGTAAGAATCACTTTAGCAGCAAGATTACCTACAGCAGGAGACACTGCAGGAAACACAGATCCCACAAAAGCCCTCTGTGCTCCTCAGCTTGGCTTAAAGATTGCTCTCTCAATCACCAGAGAAAACTCTAGGCTTTTACCAGCCCAGAGATGACACCAAGAGGAGTCTCCACAACAAACCTTATCACATGACCTCCGTCGCCATCAGTTTGTCTACGTAGCGACCTTATCATCTGCCACCCTTGGAAGCCTGAACAATTTTTCTGTTGTCCCCTTACTATAAACATATTTTTTGTTAGGTGCCATTTTCTAAGGCTTGTCTTAGTCAGTGTTCTTTGGTGGTGAAGAGACATCGTGACCACAGCAGCTCTTATAAAAGAAAGCATTTAATTGGAGCTGGCCTACAGTTTCAGTGATTTAGTCCGTTGTCATCATGGTGGGAAGCATGGCGGCACGCAGGCAGACATGGTGCTGGAGAGGGAGCTGAGAGTTCTACATCAAGATCCAAAGACAACAGAAGGAGAGAGACTCTGGGCATGGAAGGGACTTCTCAAAACGTCAAGGCCTACCCCCAGTGACACACTTTCTCCAACAAGGCCACATTTCTTAATCCTTTCCAATAGTGCTGCTCCCTAGAGACCAAGTGTTCAAAGCTATGAGCCTATGGGGTAAGGGTGTAGGGAGGGGATTCTCTTTCAAACCACCAGAAGGCCCAACTTCTAACCCTTATGGAGTGGCCAACCCTTGGTAGTTTCCTGACAATACATATAAAGCATATGCTTAGAAGATGTGTGTTACTCTCCTTAATCTGCCTTTTGTCTGTTTAACCTCTAGGCCAGGGTTCCAGCCTAGAGCATAGAGTGCAGAAGAAACATATGTTTTGCTTTTGTATTCCCTGCCCCCATCAAAGAGCATCCTGCCCAGCATCGGGAGCTCGGTTCTCTTGCTCAGGCATCACATGCTTACCCAAACCTGGTCTAATTGCTTAGTCTTAAGACAGTTATGTGCAAGGGCTAAAAATGTCTTGGGTTTAAATGACTGCAGTGCTGTGCATAGCTACAGGTACAAAGTAAGGGTTATTACATCCACTTGCTGACCCCAACAGCAATTTAAAAAAACCTCAAAAAATCAAAACAACAACAACAACAAAAAAGCAGACAAATCCATCCTGGGCCACAGTGATATAGAAGGAAGTGTGGTCATCTCCTACTCTGACACCCTGAAGGTGACCAAGTGAAGGTAGCCTATGTTGCCCATGAGTTTTTTTGTTTTGTTTTGGTTTTGGTTTTTGGTTTTTTGTTTTAAGAAACAACAAAACTCAGGATCCTCCCAGACTTGCTGAATCAGGACCTTTGGAAGTCCAGCCCAGCCCATTATCTGGGTTTTACAAAGCCCTCTGAGGAATTCTGATCCACCCACAAGTCTGAGGAACACAATTCTAATTAATGCTAGGCTTTAGGGCACCTCCCCTTTGTTTAACTGGATGATCCTGCAATTTAGCAAATTAAACTATATCAGCTACAAAACCAACCCCCAACAGGGCTTGGAGTACGGTTACACAAAAGTTTCCCTGGTCTTCATTTATTGGTTTTGTAGTTGCCTGGCTCTGCACCCAGCAGAACCACAGTTTTAAAGGTTTATGTATGTTACGTGCATATGAGGATGGGGGACTTAAACACGCATGGGCCACAACACTTACATGGAGGTCAGAAGCGATTTGCCAACTGTATCTTCTCTTTCTACACCGCAGGGCTCTGAGAGTCAAACTCAAGCAGTTAGACTTGTGGATAAATGCGCTTCTCTACTGGGCCATCTCTCTAGTTCCCCAAAACAGCTTCTCAGGGAATCACGCATAGCTCACTGGCAGAATCTACTGCACTTTGCCCCACTGGGAAACGATCACACAGAGTGGCATTATGAAAACTCAAGAACAGACCTCAGGAGGCATAAGGAAAGAGCAGGGAAGCCTGTCTTAAAATGCAGAGCCTTGGGCCGCATTCTTAGAATATGCTTTGTATTATCTGGGTGAGTTCCCGGGTATCTGCAAATTAAACCCATTCCTCCAGTGGTCAGATTGCCAGTGGTACAGAGGACCACTTCTCAGGGACTCCCTCTCTACGTGATCCATCCCAAGGAAGGGCCTGGAGTGACCTGCCCCACCCCCACCTTCCCTGTAAGCAGCTGAGAGCCCCTTCCTGTTTATGTCTGATGATATCCATCAAACGAATTAAAGCTAACCACGAATTAATGACTTTTAAGCACTTTGCGTAGGTGGCTGCCCATGTAATCAATCTTAATTCACAAATACTGCTGAGGACCCACGCGAGGGTAATAATATGCCCAACCTCACACATAAATCTCTCCAGTGGAAATTAAGCAGATAGACGGAACATTCTGGTGGGCATTATTCAACGTCCCAAGGGGGTGCTGTTAGGTTAACAGGGCTGAAGCTGAGAAATCAATTGTAAAACAACGGCCAAGACCACCTCCCCCACCCTGCCCTGTTCAGAGCCAGCACAGATCCGAGGAAGCAAACCCTCTCTTCTGCAAGGCAGGTGTCCTGCAGAGCTGGAAACCTTGGCAAAAGCTGAAGATGCTTTGGACTAAGGATTCCCCGTCCTTATGCCTAGGTGGAATGTCCTCATCCTGTCTCAGATATCAGAGGCACCTGCTGCTTCTGCAGACAGACCCAGACAGGTCAAAGGTCACAAGTCATCTGCCTGACACTTCTTTTATAAATGTGCATACTTTGGTAGCTGCTCCATGTGCATCTATGAACATCATCCAGGATGTGTTAGGTCACATGTTGGTTATGTGACTCCAACAACCAATCAGAATCCTCCCATCATGCTTCATACCGGATTCTTAGGACTGTAAGTGATGGTGACAATGGGAACTAAGAGATGTCATTGACTAGTCCAACTGCCACTTGTAAAGACCCCCACCTAGGATTAAAGCAAAGGAAGGAACCCAGCTGGGAGGCTAGATCACCCCCAAAACTTTAATGCTGCATAAGCTGATTCATTCAATTTTAAGTTTTGGTTGAATAACTCTTCTTCTTCTTCTTCTTCTTCTTCTTCTTCTTCTTCTTCTTCTTCTT
>OU015757.1:9535283-9546621 GCA_907169655.1 Acomys percivali | reverse complement strand
TGTGTGTGTGTGTGTGTATGAGTGCGTATATGTATATATGTGTATGCATAGGTGTATTGATTCATTTTGTATTATAAAAAAATTCCCAAGACTAGGTGATTTAAGAGACTTATTTCTTATAATAGATCAGGGACTGAGAAATTGCTGGCTAAGAAACCCATATCTGGACGGAACCTTGGTGTTGTGTCACTCTATGGTAGAGGACTGAAAGGCAAGAAAACCCAAACCATCTCATGATAGTGACATTATTTTATTTTATCCATGATAAATGATCATCTCCTAAAGGTTCTATCCCTCTACACTTGCACTGGTATTAAGTTTCCACATATAAACTTTGGAGGATGCATTCAAATCATGATATACATGCAGCCACACATATACAAATATACAAGCACACACACACACTATTTGTTCTGTTCTCCAGGGATCTCAGACCAATAAAGGCATATCACACACACATACACACACACTGTGGTTTCTCTTCAAATTGTAGAACTCTTACTACAAGGATTCTGTTCCTTCTCAAACCAGCACAGCTTTGTAATGGAAGCTCCAGGTTTCAGGAAGCAGAAAACAAAAATGTAAATATATGCCTAGAAGGGATGGCTTATGGGTACTAAAGAATCAGGTGGCCTTTTTCCCATTCGAAGGCAGCAGGAAGGCAGAAGGAAGCAGGGTCTCCATAGCTTCTCAGCCCTGCCGAGCTGGCTGTTAGCCTAGGCCTCACCAAAGTCTTCAGTCCTCCAGGAATGGCCACCATCTACTGTAGTGATAGATCCCTCTCTCACTGAACCTCAAGCAGGATTTTCACTAAAGCTCTTTCTGGTGCCAACTTGAGACTTAACTGAGGTCCTAACTTGAACCCATAAGGTAGCATATGGCTCGGCCAGGTGTTTTGCCTGTTTGTGGTAGATCTCACAGGACTGCCTGGGCTTCTTCTGGGTGTTGCTCTCTGTACAGTGTCACAGAAGAAGTAATTGACCTTGAAGTGAGCCTTTTAAAATTCATTGATGTTAATGGAGCTGGGTAATGGTGCTGTCAGTAAAGGCCTTTTCTTGCAGGCATGATGACCTTCATTCTACACCTTCCCTGTAGTCCACATTTTTGTTTTTGTTTTTTTAAACCTGATATGGCAGTGCATATCTGATATATATATATATATAATTCCAGGTTTACTATCAGCCAGCTAGTCTCAATGAGCAATCTCCACACCAAAGAGAGACCCTGACTCAATAAACAAGGTAGACACGCAAGGCTGTCTGGCCTCCACATATACACATGCACATACATGTACACACACATGCGCGCGCGTGCGCGCACGCACATACACACACACACACACACACACACACACACACACACACACACACACACTTTTCCATTCCAAGGATGTTCCAAAAGAAAATCCGAAATGTTACTGCCAAGCTGCCAAGAAAAAAAAATGCACATGGGCTTTATTTTGATGGGGGGGGGTCACAGACTTCCAATAATAACAGAAAGCATGAAAATAGAAAGAAAAAATAAGCAGAAATATGTCTATAGTCCATTTAAGCTGCCATAACATCTTAGATCGGGCAGCTTATATACAATAGAAATTTACTTCTCACCAGTCCAAAATAAAAACACGGGAGATCTGGAGTCAGGGAGGGCCAGCTCTCATCCATGACACCTTCTTGTCACTTTCCATCATGACAGAAAAGGCAGGGCACTCTCTGGGACCATTGTTATAGTAGCTCTAATCTTATTTATGAGGCTCCAATTGCATGACCTAATCACTCCAAAGATTCCCGTCTCCTAATGCCCTTGCTGTGGGGAAACGGGCATTGTGACTGTAGCAGAGTTGTAAAGAAAACAGAGGGAGTCTGTTATCAGAGAGGGACTGGGGATGAACTAGATTCCAGGACATTTCTGAGAAGTCACCATTAGGATGGTAACCACAGAAATGTCTGGAGGGAGAAAAGGAAGAAAGAAGAGAGGAAGGAGGAAGGGAGGAAGGGAGGGAGGAAGAAAGGAAAAAGAAGGGAGGGAGGGAGAAAGAAGCTAAAGAAAAAGTTGAAACAAGTGGACAGAAACCCATCCCTGGCAAACCATGGAAACCAGGGTTTGTTTGGGTAACTTCACAGTGGGAAAGGAGATGATGTGGCGAAGTCTGTCGGTTCATCCTCTGAACTCTGTGATCGCCCCCAGTGCATCCACTGAAGAGGCAGTGCATCTAGCTAACGAAGAACTCTGTGAGCCAGCACCTGAGATCAGCTACACTCTGCTTTTGAGGAACTCCATGCTGGTCTGTGCCACAGAAGCAGGGAGGAGTTGTGGGACAGATGACAGGAGCAGGGAATTCTGAGTTTCCTAGAAAGGAGGTGGCACAGCAGGAGGAGGATGCAACTAACTAACGTGCCACCTGTGCTCCTCTGGTCCTTCCCTGGTGCTGGGAAGGAGAGAACTGGCTGTGCTGGCTCCAGCTCCAGCAGCAGGCCTGTGACATGAGGAAAACCCGACTCTGAGGACAGAATAGAACATGCAGGACTTTCCATCCCCTACTGTGACATGGCAACCCCACCCTACCCCTAAACTTTACACTGATAGAGTTCTCCTAAACTTTACACTGATAGAGTTCTCCTTAAAGGATAAAAGAAATTCTTTGATCAAGACACTATCCATCTGACTGTTAAACAGATAAACTTAATGTCTTATGCCTCCTCCCCTTAGGCAGTGCGAGGATCGGTCCCAGCATCACAGCTGGAAGCTGTGTGTTCTCACAAGCCAACACCTGGCTCCTGTGCTCTCCCTTGACACTTCTTCTTGTAAACCCCACTGCCTCTCTCCCCTGACAGCCATGGATAGTGCAGGTGTGGCTTTCCCCTGTGCATGTGTTCTGTATCTGCATTGACAAGCCCAATGCCCTTCCTGGAGGGTGAGTGCCTCAGATCCTTACACTATGAGAGTGACCAAATGGAGGGTAAAAAAAAAAATCACATGGGAGAAAAATGTAGACATTTCATTTGTTTGTTAAATACTATCTGGTGCTCAGGGGAACTGATTAAAAATATAAGCGTTGCTCTTTAGTGGGTTTCAGATGTGCTCCAGAGAGGCCACTACTTCTGGGTTATGGGATATACAACATGGCCAAGGAAGCAGAAGACAAGAGGAGGCACCTCCAGGTAGAAGAGGGCTTTCTCTGATCATTAGACCTAAGGTGTCGGTCATTAGACCTTCATCACATACGACATGACTAAATTGTGTGCCCACAAGCCTGTATGTTAGAGCCTGTTTAAATGAGAAGTGTTACCCATAGGCTCAGGACCCTGGTCGGTGATGCAATTTGGAAAGTTTAAGAAGGTTAGGAGAGATGGCCTTGCTGGAGAAGGTACATCACTGGCGACAGGTTTTAAGAGTAGAAGCCTCTAAACATTTCCAAGTCTCCTCATCTTCCTGCCTTCTCTCTCCTTCCCTCTCCTCCCCCTCATCTTTGTGTTCGTAGAGGAGTTGTGATCTCTCAGCTTCCTGTCCTGCCACTGTGCCTGCTGCTTGCTGCCATGCCACCACATCATGAGGGGGCTCCCATCCCCCTGGAAGCAAAAGCCAAAAGAAACATTTTCTGTAAGTTACCTTGGCCATGGTATTTTATCACAGTAATGCAAACGTGACCATGCTTGGAAATAGGGCCCTTATGAAAGCAATTAAGGAAAAGTGAAGCTGTGGGGTGAAAACTTAATCAGACACACACACACACACACACACACACACACACACACACACACAGTATCGAGCACACACACACAACACCTACACACATGTGCATATGCATGCACATGCACACAAGTGTGCACACACACACACACACACATACACACATGTACACAAAATAGTAGGTGGGAAGGAGGGAGAGAGAGAGAGAGAGAGAGAGAAAGAGAGAATGTGTATTTACTCCCCCCAACCCCTGGAAACGCACAGCATAGGCACCACTAGGAAGGAAACCTCAACAGACTGGGTGGTAAAGTGTCCCCTGACCTTCCGGAACAAGCATGAGGACAGCAGGGCCTATGGTGGAGGCCTCAGCATAGGAGTTGTGTATGGATGGCCTTGTCCCAATGCCCCGCCTGAAAGCCAATGGCCAGGCAAATCTACATCTTCAGTAGCTGCAGTCAACAAACAGCTACTTAAGTTGCCAGCTGGTCTTAGGTCACTTCTACTAAAGCCCATCCTCTCTTGTTTTTGTCATGTAAACGTCTAACAATGCCCTCACCAAAGAAGGCCCTGGCATATTTATGCATTTTCATTGAAAACAACATGGTTCCTGATATTTCCTAGTGCTGCGCATGGGGTGCCTAATTCATGCTCAGACCACATCTCTCTTCTCTCGGAAAGCAAACCCCAAGAATTCCCAGCTCTGGATCTCTGGAGAAAAAGCCATGCATGGCATCTCAGCTGCTGCTTCTTTAATAAAGCCTGGCTTCTGAAGTCTGTTCCTATTTTAATACTTGGATTTAAGTGAATTTAAGATTTTTTTAAAAATATGAGCCAGGTGAGGCTACTGAAAAGTCATACTCAAATCAAAAAAAGTATGAGAAAGAGACAGTATTGGCCAAGATTCTCAACAGAAATGAGCCTAGTAGGACACACACTTCATGGTTAGTTTCAACCATCAAGTTGATGGGATTTAAAGTTACCATGGAAACATGGTGCACGCCTCTGGGAACATCAGTGAGGGTGCTTCCAGAAAGGTTTAACTGAAGAGGAAAGACCCACCCAGGCTGTGTGTGGTCCCATCACATGGGCTGGGGCTACGATGGGTTAAGTCAAAAGGAGGAAGTGGGCTAGGGAGATGGGCTCGGCTGGTAAAGTGCTGGCTTTACAAGCGCAAACATGAAAAGCTGGGCTCAGCAGCCCAAATCTGGGGCTTGGGGATTGAGGCAGGTGGCTCTCTGGAGTTGACTGGCCAGCCAACTTAGCCAAATCAGTGAGCACCAGTCACCCAGCCTAGCTGAACCACTGAGCTCCAGATTCCATGAGAGAGACCCTGTCTCAAAAAATAAGGTGACATTGAGCAAGAGACTTGACTTTGGCCCATGGCCTTCACATATATGCCCACATGTGTACATACGTGAACCTGAACACACATGCACATCCCATATAGACACATATATGTACTGCGCACATACAAATAAAACCACACACATGTATGCAATTGCATGCACACACAAACACATGAGAGAGACAGAGAGAGAGAGACAGAGAGAGAGAGAGAGAGAGAAATAGAGAGAGAGCGCTGAGTGGCAACATTCATCTCTGCTTCCTAACTGCGGAGACCAACAGCCTCATACTCCTGCTACATAACTTCTCCATCCTACACTGAGCCCTCAAAGTGTGAACCACAAGAAACCCATTTTTCAGTAAGTTGTGTTTGTGGAGCATTTTGTCTCAGCAATGACAAAAATAACTAATATGGAAACAAGTGTATGTATGTGCACACTATTCCCAGGTTCATGCGAGGCTTTTGTCTCCTGTGAGTGCGGGCCCTGGGAAGCCTACAAATGAAGCACCATCGGCCAGAAACTGGGCAGGAGCAGGCACTGCAGGCTTGAGTAGAATTTCTTCCTCCCTGCGAAAGCCTTTGGCTCTTGAGGCCTCCGACCTGTCAGAGCTCCTCTGTTCCTCAGTCCCAGGACTGTCAACTTTGAGGCCTCACAGATGTGGTTCACAATGACAAATGCCTGTACAGAAACATGCAGATGGCGGCTGGATCAGTAACCGGACCCCCTTGGCCTGGCCATGTCATCACATAAAACCAACTCTGGAGATGAAACAGAGCCCGGGATTAATTTCAAAATTTCTGCCATGCTCCATAACCCAGAAGAGAATTATTTGACACTTCTCATAAAGTAACTTTATTCATCGTACCTTCCACTTCACTTACTTTGCCTATATACTTGTATCTTGCATGTATGTGTGTTTCTACCCACTTACAATGTATATGCACAATACATATTTATTCAGGTTCATATGTGACATGAATGCCAAGTCTCACACATACACACAGTCTGCTGCCACACTATGGTCAAATGTTTTCCAAATATACTCAAAATGGGTATTTAAAATGCCCCAGTCCTCTTCACGTCTCACCCCCCCCCCATCCCCAAGCTGGGCTGCATATGAAGTGAACATTTTCAATTACTGTTTTATCAATAATGCTTGTAGGTCATCACACCTTGCTCATCTCATCATGATGCTAACACATATTCTCATTCCGAGCCATTGCATCATTACTTTAGAGCCAGAAGAGGGATCCTGCCTCTTGGATTTCAACTATTGTACCAGATTATAATAAACAAAAGAACAGCCGGGTGTGGTGCCGCACGCCTTTAATCCCAGCACTCGGGAAGCAGAGGCAGGCACATCTCTGTGAGTTCCAGGCCAGCCTGGGCTACAAAGTGAGTCCAGAACAGCCAAGGCTACACAGAGAGACCCTGTCTCAGAAAAAAAAAGAAAGTAAAGAAAAAGAAAAGAACAAAAATATGTTATTTCATATCTAGCTTTGTATATAGCATTAACCTGATATTTAATTAGTTTGACAAATGTGGTTTTAGAAAATAAAGCAGAAAATCGATTCTAGTGTCTTCACAGTGGCCAGGAGTCCAAACACTGTACTGTAGCACTGCTAAGAACAGGCACAGGAGATTCAAGAATGTGTAGTGTACCCACAGGGCCGGGCTGTGTATGTCTGGTTTGCTTTTGAGGGGAGTTTCAATGGTTTTTTAAAAAAAATAATTAATAGTTGAATGTGTATGGGTGTGTTTTTCCTGAATGTTTGCTTGTGTGCCTGGTGTCCATGAAGGTCAGGAGAGGACACAGGATACACTGAAAGTGGAGTTAGAGACAGATGGTTGTGAACCACCGGGTGGTTGCTGGGAATTGGGGCCAAGTCCTCTGGAAGAGCAGCCAGTCCTATTATTCACCAAGCCACCTCTTCAGCCTGTGTTTGTAGGGCAGGCTAAGAAACAAACTTTGTAAAATTATTTTTATTTCATCCCCTCCCCCACCGCATCTTTTTCCTGTGTTGCCTAGGCTGGCCTCCCATTTTGAACACATTACCCAAGGGTCATCTTGAGTTCCTGATCTTCCTGCTTCCACTTACTGAATGCTGGGAGCACAGGCCTGAGTTGGTTTAAGAAGTGCTGGGGATTGAACGCAGGGCTTCATGCATGCTAGGCAGGTGTTTGTCCTACCAGCTGAGCTAGACCTCCCAGTACACAAGTTCGGTTTTTGAAATGGGGACGCGCTGGATCTATTTGTCCATCCAATGATCATCTTTTTGTTTTCTCAAACTTTCAGAGGGCCACTCTGTTAGATAAAACTGCAACAAGCTATAAATCAGAATTATTTAATTATTTAATTAGCTTTAATAGTAGGGCATGCCCTTGGAAGATTCAGTGCAGCATGAGGGCACAAAGCAGAGCGGTCCCACTGTAGGAAACGCCCACTCATCCCTAGACTCAGAAGCAGCCCGGCCTCCCCCTCTTCATCCCGCCATGTCAAGAAGGCAGCAGCACTTCTAATCTTGAGGACACACACCAAAGCAGTCTTTCCTCTCAGAAACAAACGAACTTCCATGGTTTTTCACAGGCGTGTTTCTCTCTCTCACATGTACTGCCATTTTCACGGGTCTATACCATCAATCTGGTAAACCAGCTTACGCAATCACCATTTAGATATGAGCTGACGCAGGACTTACCCTGAAGGAGAACTGAGTCTGCCTACCTCCGACTCCGAATGGCCTTTTCACTTTTTGCTTGGTCAGGGACTTTTTTTTCCCTAAGTAATTTGAATTGTTTGTTTGTTTGTTTCAAAGTTACTATTGTCTTAAACAATTTGGAGTTCTTTTTATTGAATGATTTCCACTTAATTTGGAAAATAACTCATGAAAGTTTTTATAACAAGGCAATATTTTTAAAGGTCTGCTGATTTACACAATCTTTCCAATTTTAAGGAATTAAATGGTTGCAAGATAAATTTAGTAATGGAGTGAGTCCAGACTGGTGACACCGCCTTAACCAGAAAGACAGCTTGTATGTTTCTTAAGCTATGTGCATCATGTTTAGTCCCTTCACCGAGCACAGGTGTACAACAACACTAGACGCCAAATATCTCATCATTAACCTTCACAAGAGATTTGAATATGAGGGTTCCTACAGAGGGCTCTGCAGGTAACCCTGCCTCAGGTTGTCATTGTTTACTTTATTTTTTTATTTACCTTTTTGTTTTGTGTGCATGTGTGCATGCATGTGTGTATGTGTGTGTGTGTGTGTGTGTGTGTGTGTGTGTGTGTGTGTGTGTCAGAGGTCAATGTAGGATATTTTTCTCCTTAGTTTTTGAGTCAGAATCTTTCTTATTGAACCTGGAGCTTACTGATTCTTCTGGGTTGAGTGGGCACAGAGCATCTTGTCAAGTGGTTCTCAACCTTCCTAATGCTGCGACCTTTTAATGCAGCTCCTCATGTTGTGGTGACCCCCCCCCCCACCATAAAATTATTTTTGTTGCTATTTCATAGCTATAATTTTACCACTGTTACAAATAGAAATGTAAATATCTTATATGCAGAATATGTGATGTGCATCCACTGTGAAAGGATCATTCAAGCCCCAAAGGGGTTGCAACCCATGGGTTGAGAATCATTGCTCCTGTCTCTGCTTTCTCAGCACTGAGACAGAATGCGAGTCACTTGAGCAATGGCCTGCATTTCCTAGAGCATCTCTGGTGTGTGGTTACAAAGCACAGAAATCGTGGTTCCAAGGACTATGAATAATGAATTGCTAGATTTCAACAGTTGAATTAACAGATATAAATAAATGAAAACATCAGGTATCACTACAGTTTCTCTGTAGGATCCCAGCCAAGCCATAAGCAGCTGCCTTAGGAAGGAGCTCACACAATATTGGATGTGTAGGACTGGCCTTCCTTTAAGGGAGCACAACCCATTTTTTGAAATCAATCTACCTCCTCTTGAGAGACAGAGAGAGACAGAGAGAAACAGAAACAGAGAGATACAGAGAGACAAAGACAGCAAGAGAGGGAGAGAGACAGAGAGAGAGAAACAATCAGACACAGACAAAGAAACAGAGGCAGAGAGATTAAGAAGGAAAGGAAAGAAGAAAGCAAGGCAAAGGTAGAAGAGAGAAGGCATCCTAAGAAATTAAGGCAAGAAAGAGGAAAGGACTAAAAGGAGGAGGGAGGGAAGAAAGGGCAAAGAAGGAAGGAGGGAGGGAGGGAGGAACAAAAGAAGGGAAGAAGAGAGCAGGAGCTTCTTTTGCACAGTCATGAGAGGAAATCCAACTTACTTCAGTTTTTCAAACAAGCTCAAGGATCAAACACACTGAGAAAGGAGAAACATCTTTAGTTAAAGAGAATGCAGACTCCCCCGGATCATCAGCCGTGTCTCCCAGTTTCAGCCTCAAGCTAGACCCATGCTGGCTTCAGAAAGCAGAAAAAGGGAAGAAAAAGTGAAACAGACTAAGATTTACAAGACCCAAGGAAGTGTCAGAGCCACTCCACATGCGCCTGATCAAATCAAAGGAAGTGAGAAGTTCTATGGAAAATAAGCTAAGACTGGGAGTGAGTGCCGGTTTCCAGTGGCTCTCTTCTAGGCTTCAAAGAGTCAGAACTTAGGAGCTGTAAATGGAATGTTGGGTAATGGCAGGCAGGAAGGGAAGAAGAGAGAGTGGCTTGGCCGAATTGGGTGTTAAAGATGACGGTAAGATTAGAGGCTCATCCATTGCACACACAGCCTAGCACACCTTATAAAAGCTGAGTTTAATCCAAATCCTTTACTGCCACCTTCCCTCTAGTTTGAAGGCTCACACCACGGATGGAGTTGCCCATACTATCACTTACTCTAGATTTTTCAATAGCTTACTCACGTACTATGCACTGCCTTGTCCCAATGCTATATTGAGATGTTTCCCAGATGAAGATCAGAATCACATGAGTCAAGCGCTGTCTCCTGACATGCCTACATGTGACTCATGCGCTGACCTGTGAGGTCTCTGTTGGCCAAAGAACCAAGGAAAAGGGATGTGGGAACATCATTCTCACTTGATCATCTGTCTTGTTCCAAAAGAAGACCAGCTACCAACCTAGACGACTCCTCAGCTCCCTGTTCTTTCTGAGCAGCTAAGACCTGACAATACTGTCTCCTTCTTCTCCATCCTTTTTCTCCAGCCCCTGCCCCTGCAGCTCAGCATCAGTTCAAGCCTTAGCAGTTTCCCAGAAACCCACTTACTAGGCTTCTTGCCTCCAAGCCTTCCATTCCCCATGCTGGCCAGGTTGTCCAGCCGACCGTTGCCACTGCCCAGGAGAGATCACACATGCATTCCCTGGTCTCTTTCTACGCTTTCTGTTCTTGTGATGATCACCATGATCCAAAGCAACCTGAAGGTAGATATAGGGTTTATTTTGGCTTATACTTCATTTCATGGTTCATTGCTGAGGGAAGTCAAGGCAGGAAATCAAACAGGAACCTGAAGGTAGGAACATAAACAGAGACGATAGAGGGACACCGCTTCCTGGCTTGCTCTCCATGGCTTCCCCAGCTACCTGTCTCACACAGCAGCCAGGCCTATGTGCACAGGGATGTCACTGCTCAAGTGGCCTTGGCACTCACACATCAATCTTTTATCAAGAAAATGCCCTCAGAGGCTTGTCCAAAGGCCAGTCTGATGAAGGCAGTTCCTTGGGAGTCCCTCCTCCCAGGAGATTCTAATTTGTGTCAAGTTGACAAAAGCCAATCAACACATGCAGGAAGCCTCTAATTTGTGGGTGGACTCTGCCAGTGGACACTCAAGAGTTATGTCAAGAGCTATAGGAGACTGAAGAACAAATAAGCAAATCGTTTCAAAGCTGCAATGATACTCCACTATTTGGCTGGGAAAACTGCCAGTTCAATGTGTCTGTAACAGAGCTACTTAAAACCTTCTGATTGGTGTTGGGGAGATAGCTCAGTTGGTCAGGTGCTTGCCACATGAGCCTGGGGACCTGAGTTCAATCCCCAGAACCAGTGGAAAAGTGTTAGGTGTGGTGGAGTGAATTTGTAGTCCCAGTGGAGGAGGTAGACTCAGGTAGACCTCAGGGCTCAGCTGACCACCAGGGAGACTACTGGTGAGATGTGGGCCAATGAGAGACTCAGTTCCAGATAAGATGGATAGCACCTGAGGCATAATAGCCAAGGTCAACTTCTTGCCTCCACATGTGCATGCATATGCCTAACTGGATTGCAAGTGCACTCATTCTCAAGTGTGCACACACACACACACACACACACACACACACACACACACACACACAC
>OU015757.1:9519241-9535273 GCA_907169655.1 Acomys percivali | reverse complement strand
GAGAGAGAGAGAGAGAGAGAGAGAGAGAGAGAGAGAGAGAACACCATGAATTGTCATAGACTTTTGAAACCTCAAAGGCCAACCTCAGCGACACACCTCTTAAGAGCATCAAAACCACACATCCTAATCCTTCTCAAACAGTTCCACCAACTGGTAACAAGCATTCAAGTTTATGAGCCTCTACATGGCAGCTCACAACTCTCTGTAACTCCAGTTCCAAGGGACCGAACACCTTTACACAAACATACATGCAGATAAAACACCAGTGCATATAAATTTTTTAAATAAACTATTTTTTAGAACATATGAGCCTGTGAAGGGCATTCTCATTTAAACCACCACAGTATGTGAGAGTCATTCTGTCTGCTATGTTTCCCTTTTATAACTGTGCCATTATAGTTGCCTCAGATCATTGCATTTTTTCCAATTTTACCATAGCAGATAAAATTGGCATGAACATTCTTTAACATACAGTTAGGAGTATGTTGTATGTACGTCATGAAGGATAACTGACATTTTCAGCATCAATAAGTGATACTGAAATTGTTTCCCAAAGCGTTTGAGCCATTTACTCTCATACAAACATAGAACAATTTTTCTTGTGGCTCCAACATTCCCCAGAACTCACTAGCATCAAATTCAAAAGACTGCCAATACTATAGCTAAAATACGCCTTTAATTTGATCATTTGGGAAAGAGACGCCTTAAGTCTTTGTCCTTCTTTCATGTTGGGCCTTTTGCC
Source organism: Acomys percivali (assembly GCA_907169655.1). NCBI lineage: Eukaryota > Metazoa > Chordata > Mammalia > Rodentia > Muridae > Acomys > Acomys percivali. The sequence goes on along the minus strand of OU015757.1, from coordinate 9,534,531 downwards.
CTTTGCTTTGTCAGTAAAGAGGAGAACATATTTGCCTGTTGTGAGACATTTTGTGCTATATTATTGCCACACTTATCCATTCCTCTTACTGCTCCACCTGCTTAACTGGTCTCCAGCCCTTTGTTGTTGTCAACAACGGTATGATAGCTATCATAGCCCAGACTCTGTGAGTACATTAGACATTCCCATCAAAACGGGGTTGCTGGGCCTTCGGGTATGTGCATATTCAGTTTCCCCCAAGGAGAGACAAAACAGCGTCAACTTATGAGTCTTCTGGAAACCGATGATGCTTTTCATCTACTCTGCTGCACAAATTGCCAGCACTTGGTACCATCCACAGAACAACTGTAGATAGACAGTATCTCACTTGGTCTATAAATAATTCTGGAATGTAGAAATGAGAAAGTACCAACATTTTTTTCTAGTACTTTATAATTTGCAAAGCACTTCCATTGGTATTTTGTCTCATTTATTCTTAAATCTTGTCACTCATTGCCTTGAGAGATACACTCAATCAAACTCCAATGCGCTTCATTCTCTGGCTCTAAAGAAACATTTTACATTTGCATGTTAATATAGGCATCCAGTTCTCTTCCTTGAGTACCTAAAAAAACATTTCCTATATCTTGTTTACTTATGGCTAGGGGTGGACATGTATGTGATGAGTAAGTATGATTATCAATGTGATGAGATTTAGTATCATCATGGAAGCCAACCTCTGGGCATATCACATCTGTAAGGGATGCAATTTGGTTCTTTGAGGTGGGAAAACTCACTCTGAATTTAGACAGCACCATGCCTTGGGCTGGAGTCCCAGATTGAATAAAAAGAAGAAAGCAAGCCAAGCGCCAGCATTTACCGCTGTCTGCTCTCTGTCTGTGGGGCACCATGTGACCTGCCGCGTCAAGCTGCCACCGCCACCATGATGGACCACACCCTCCAACTGAGCCAGACGAAGTTCTTCCTCTCTTAAGTTGCTTTTGTCTGATAGCATGGCATAAGCTAGAAAAGCAACAAAAACAGGAGTGATGGATGAAGCACAGGGTCGCTTTGTTACTGGGCTCCCCAGGAGGAAGAATCAGGCTCGGTCAGCCCCTCTCAGTAGACTTTACCCTGTTCCCCAGAGGGTAGGGACTTGGATGTTAGCCGGCAAGAGATAATCACAAGGTACCCAGCATAGAGGGTGTCAATAACAGCTCATTTAAGGAAACTTTCTTTCTGGTCTCCTAAACATTTGCTATTCTCCATATTTCTCCTCAGCCAACATTTTCAGGACAGGTGGAGATAAAGAACACAGCAAAACATTATCAGTCAGCCATCACTACCCATGGGGGCTTGCCCATGAGCTGTTGATTTTTCTAGAGCCCTGTGACCGTGCTCCTTATGTTGGCAATCTGTCATCCTAATGATCTCATTTTAACAGTAATGAATTATGACTCCATTCCACCGCAAGGCATATGGCATCCTTCTTCCATCCCAAGTGAACCAGTGTTGTTGTAAAGAATATTGACTTCGTCGATAACTTAAAAAATGTAAAATGGTGTTCTCTGGGCACCATCATCTCTTTATGAAATCTTCATGGTCTATCATTTTGGCTAATATTGTCTAGATTTAGCTTCTTTTTTATCTATAAAAAGTTTGTGCATGTCTGTCTGAATCATAATTTCCTGGTTTCTATGTCATTAAGAAGTTTTGAACAGCTCTGTTGGGCTTTATTGATATAAGATACCTACTGGAGTCGTGCTTATTTTCTGTGTTTTCATGTGTGGAGGCGCATGTGTGTGGGGTGGGCATGGCTATGCCCGTGTGTGAATGCACAGCATGTGTTGGAGGTCAGAGGACAACCTCAAGTGTTGGTCCTTGTGGGGGGGGGGAGCGGAGATCTTCTACCTTTTCTTCTAGACCAGGTTTCTCCAGGCTTGCTGGACCATGAGCTTCCAGGCATTCTCCTGCCTCTGCTCCCATCCCAAAGTGCTGGGGTTACAAGTGTGTGTTACCACAATTGGCTTTTTATGTGGATTCTGGGAATCCGAACTTGGCTTCTTACTCTTGTAACATAAGTGCTGTACCTGCTAAGCCATCTCCTCAGCCTAAGAAATCTATTGTTTATCGGGGAAATGACTTAAGCTCAGGAAAGGAAAACCATTTGGTCAAGGCCATGGGATGGTTCTGTGACTTGACACTAGAACTCAAAATACGGTGCTTTTCCTACCATGCACATGATACCTTTTCTTTATTTCTGTCATTTAACTTTCAGGCATAAGGATGCTTGAATCTTCAATTAGCATTTTCTAAGACATTCAGATTGTTCCATACCATCTATGTATTTGGATCCCCAACATGAAAGATCAAGCCAGCTTTCCAGGTGACCCGAGATGCAGAGGAGATGTTGTCCCACTCTGCCCCCCCCCCCCCCCCCCCCCCTCCCCACCCCGCGTCACAGCGGAGAGTAGTGAAACCTCCCCTGGCACACTGCCCTTCCTGACCTTTTAATCTCCTGTCTGCAGTCTCAGCCCGTCTGCGTCTCTCTGGTCCCGGCTTCACCGCTCTGGGCTCACGGCAGCGAATCTACTTCGTGCTTCTGACTAGCTGTGTGAAGAGACCCTTACATTTTCAGCTTTCACAGCTCAAATGTCTGAGAGCAACGGAGGTTGTCAGAGCAGCCCTGAGTCAATTTCACAATTTCTACAAAACATCAGACTTTGTGAGAATATAATGAACCATTTAAGATAAGGAGTCTGAGAGTCTGAGGACAGATACTAAGATGTCATAAAAGTGTCATTGTACCAAGTGTGCTTTCTTACATTCACCCTCCCAGAATCCTGTGCTTTTGTGATCATTGTCCCCCTCTACCAGGAAAGTGGCCCAGTTCCTCCCTCTCTTCATCCTCCATCTGTCAAGGAAACTCCCAGCTCAGAATCAAATTTTAATATGAATCAGTCCCTTGTGATGGTCACTGTCCACCTCTCGATTCCATGGCAACATGCATGCTCATGCATTCACTCAAGCACTCCCGGATTCATCCAGCAAATGCGCAGTGGGTCTGCCGTATTCAGGCACGACTCGCTGTGCGGCAATGCATCCGTGAATCAACAGATGCAAGTTCCTGTGATGGGAGAGGCTACACTTCATAAGCTAGGAATGGCATCCAGCAGACATGACACCTAAATGGGATCCAGGCCGTTAGATGATGAGAAATGTCATGAGGGGAACTAGGTCGGGGGAGGATGAGCAGTGGGTAAAGAATAGGCGCTATGTTCAAAGCAGCGGGGGCGGGGGAGTGGGAGGAGGGCGTGTCAGTGAAACCCAGGAGATCACAATGCATCATTCCAACACAAGGGTAAACGAATGGGAGAGTCACTAGCACGGCAGAGGCAGAGGCACACACCACAGACATTACTTTAAGGCAGGAGAGCGGATGGCTGGAATGGAGGGAGATGCAGGTCAGAAATAAGAGCACTAGCGGCTCTCTGCCTTCTGCCTGCAGATCAGGACGCAGCTCTCAGCTACTCGTGCAGCACCATACCTGCCTGCCTGCCAGGTGCCACATTTCCTGCCATGATCATGGACCCACCAATGAAACTGGGGGCAAGACCCAAATAAATTCTTTAATTTATAAATTGCCTTGATCATGGTGTCTCTTCACAGCAGTAGAACAGTGATTAAGACACCTGTCTCAGCAGACTACCAAGAAGAGACTTGATACCTTATGAGCATATACAGGGGGAGGAGGTCTCCCTCAGTCACAGTCATAGGGGAGGGGAGTAAGGGGGAAATGGGAGGGAGGGAGGAATGGGAGGATACAAGGGATGGGATAACAATTGAGATATAATATGAATAAATTAATAAAATATATATTTTTTAAAAAGATATCTGTCTCCGGGCTGTATATTCAGGGCTCTGATTACAAGATGCACTACTATGATAATTTCTAGTTCAATCCATTTGTCCACAAATTTCAGAAATTCCTTGTTTTTAATAGCTGAGTAGTATTCCATAGTGTAGATGTACCACAGTTTCTTTATCCATTCTTCTACTGAGGGACACGTAGGCTGTTTCCATGTTCTGGCTATTATGAATAAGGCAGCTATGAACATGGTTGAGCATATGTCCCTGTTGTGTGGTAGTGCATCTTCTGGGTATATTCCAAGGAGTGGAATAGCTGGGTCTTGAGGAAGCCCTATTCCCATTTTTCTGAGAAAGCACCAGATAGATTTCCAAAGTGGTTGTACTAGTTTGCATTCCCACCAGCAATGAAGGAGTGTTCCTCTTTCTCCACATCCTCAACAGCATGTGGTGTCAGTTGAGTTATTGATCTTAGCCATTCTGATGGGTGTAAAATGGAATCTCAGTGTCATTTTGATTTGCATTTCTCTGATAACTAAGGAGGTCGAGCATTTCTTTAAGTGTTTCTTAGCCATTTGATATTCCTCTGTTGAGAATTCTCTGTTTAGTTCTGAGCCCCATTTCTATATTGGGTTATTTGGTTTGGTGGTGTTTAATTTCTTGAGTTCTTTATATATTTTGGATATTAGACCTTTGTCAGATGAAGGGTTGGTGAAGATCTTTTCCCAGTCTGTAGGCTGTTGCTTTGTTCTGTTGACAGTGTCTTCTGCCTTACAGAAGCTTCTCAGCCTCATGAGGTCCCATTTATTAATTGTTGACGTTAAGGCCTGTGCTGTTGGTGTTCTGTTCAGGAAGTTGTCTCCAATGCCAATGTGTTCCAGGCTCTTCCCCACTTTTTCCTCTAACTGGGTTAATGTCTCTGGTTTTAGGTTGAGGTCTTTAATCCACTTGGACTTGAATTTTGTGCATGGTGTGGATTGAACTAGAAATTATCATAATGAGTGAGTTCACACAGAAGCAAAAAGAGCTAAATGGTATATACTCACTTATATCAAGATACTAGTCCAAGATGTACGTCCCCATGAAAAACTTTACCTACCAGGAAAGTGGGTCAGAGGGGAGGACATCCTATTGAGACTTTAGGTGTGAGAAGCCTGGGAGAATGAGGAAATAGAGGATCCAGTGGGTCCTGGAAAACTATAGGCGGGTCTGGGCCCTGGGGTCCTCTGCAAACTATGGCAACAGCCAAGGAAAATATAGGCAGTAAACTTCGAACCCCTACCCAGACTAGCCGATGGACAGGACATTCTCCACCGTTGAGTGGAGAAAATCTGACTTTCACACAAACTCTGGTGCCCCATATTTGACCATGTCCCTTGGATGGAGACGCCTGGTGGCACTCAGAGGAAGGATAATAGGTCACCAAGGAGAGACTTGATACCCTATGAGCATATACAGGGGGAGGAGGTCCCCCTCAGTCACAGACATAGGGGAGGGGAGTAGGGGGGAAGTGGGAGGAAGGGAGGAATGGGAGGATACAGGGATGGGCTAACAACTGAGATGTAATATGAATAAATTAATAAAAAATACATTTGCAAAAAAGAAAAAGAAAATGCACCAGCACAACCATTTCCAAATCTTATTTCTACCTACATATTTACTCACATATTTATATAACACATATCATTATTATATTTACCTTTCCAATATGTCCACACTTTTATCCGGCAATTTCCAATGTTACTATATTCCCAATTTGCAGAAGATTCAAAATTAAATGACCGTGCCTCTGCATAAAAGTATTCTGTAATGCATTAATGTATCAACTAATTACATGGCCAAGTATTTTGTTGTTGTTGTTGTTGTTAAACTAAATTAAATGAAGTCTTCATTCTTTTCTGAATAGTGACTATAAAGTATTATTGGAAAATAAAGGTATTGTCCAGGCTTGGTAGAGATGCTTGCAATCCAGTCTGCATTTGGGAGGCACAGACTGGATGGTTACTGCTAGTTTGTGTCTAGCCCTGTCTACATACAGTTTCGAAAACAATAAGAAGGTTTTCTTAAAAATCCAATCTGATGAGACTTGATAGCCTGTGACCATAAAGTGGGGCAGGAGATTCCCCCTCAATCATGGACCTAGAGGAATGCAATAGGGTAGGGGTGGGAGGGAGGGAGGAATGGGAGGATACAAGTGATGGGAGAACAATTGAGTTGTAATCTGAATAAATTAGTTAATAAAAATGGTGTAGTATATTAAAAAAAAAAACAAGATGCACCACTATGCCCAACTTCTTGTGTGGATTTTGGGGATCAAACTGAGGTCCTCATGATTGCAAGGCAAGCACTTTACTGACTGAGCCGCCTCTCCAATCCTGTCTTAGTTTTATTTTTAAAGAAAATCTTTAAGATGCCATTTTAACTTCGGCGTGTATTCTTTATTTTTAATTTTGAAAAATGAATTATCATTACAGTTTAAAATTGCTCTTATGCTAAAACATGTGTGCTCGGGCAAGCCGATGAGTGACACTTTGTAATCCACTCCCATCTGCAAGCCTAGAGGCTACCAAGAGCAGTGCTATTGTAAGTGACAACCCCCTTCACCAGACTGTGAAGAGAAGTTCCCCAAATAATAAGCTCTACAAACTTTCTGGGTACCAGGGAGGGCTCCTTGCTGGCCTGGGAAGCTATGCACAGTCAGTTCTCACTCAGCCTGTCCTGGCCTCTCACAGCACGTCCATAGACAAGCCATGGCCCTGATGCTTGGCTGTTTAGGGATGCAGCCTCCTGGTCTGGGATGTGGGCATGATCTGCTTATAGGGACCACATCAAGCCCAGGCAGGATGGAGATGGTCCGCTCACCTCCATGGGACTGAGCACTGGGGTTATTTGTGTCTTTCCTGCATTCTTTAAAACTGGCTTCACTGTACAGCTTTCACTTAAGCTTTCTGAATCAAAGACAGGAAATGTACTGTGGCATTCTCCCTGGGTTTCCTATGACAGATGCTGACTTGATACAGTTGTTTTGTTTTCTATTGATTTTAAACAAAGCCTTTACATTTTTTTCTACTCTGATCAACCAAGAGGAGGGACATGTGACAATAAATGTTCCTGCTATCCTTCCACTGGGGTTCAGCTAATGGACGGGCAAAGACTATATCCTTAGCATTGTTGTATCAAGTGTAGGAGGCTGCCTCCATCCTAGACAGTCAAGACTAGAATGGCTAATCATGATAGCCACCTTGTCTAGACTTGAGAGTCACCTAGGAGATTAGTAAAGCACACCTCTGGGTGTATCTGTAAGGCCATTTCCAGAGTCAATTATATCATGAGAGTTCAGCTCTAAGGAATGGGCTACTGATCAACATATTCATAATACAACATCATTACTCTGAGGTGGTTGAAAGTAGAAGTTGGGGCCTCACAGGAGGAAGTAGATCACAGTGGGGTGTGGGGGATATATCTTGCGTTAGGCACTTCTTGTTTTCCCTTTCTCTGTTCCGTGACTGCCAATGATGTGATGCATCTGGAATTAACTAAGCCCAAACAGCTGGGGCACACTTGTTACCTGATCATGTGAGGTGAGATGACTCCCCCTAAATTCAGATACTCTGAGGTTGGAAGACCCACCCTGAATCTGGGCCACAGCTTCTGGTGGCAACCAATACTGAGGACACAGGGAAAAGAAGTTTTCACTCTTTAAATGCTTGCCTTCTCTTGGGCAAGTCCCTTCCTTTGCTGGCAACAGAGCCGACATCTTAGGGATTCCAACGTATACTGAAGACCGGCTGAGACATCCAGCCTCGTGGGCGTGGACTTTCAGTAAGGAGACAGTCATTGTTGGACTAAGCAACTCACACATATATATCTAATCTTTTATCATCATGTTAGTTGTTTCTCTAATACACATAATATGAAGCATTATGTCCAGAGCGCACAAATTAAAAATAATCCCTATCTTTAAGTTGCTTCTATTGGGCAGTTGGTTACAAAGACGGGAAAATTAACTCACGTAGACTCATTGCCATTCAAGATGGCAATTTCAATCAAGAGACAAAGTGGAGTCATTCAATAAACATTATGAAACCATTTCTGATGAGGGCATCCATCTTAACATCAGTCTCATAGAAGTTGCCTGTAGATCACTGTGAATGGCAAAAGAGCTGGCTCTAGAAACTAGGTTAATCAAATGCAGGTTGCTATTTTAAACATATGACAATTAAAACATCACTGACCCCTTGAAGAATTAATTTCCAGAAGCAATACTGCTAGGCTCTTGGACATCTGGTTCTCTGTGATAAAATGTCTGTATATAATATTCCCTGACTGTTATTTTTTTTTTTCTTATCACAACTGTTAAGAAGCTGAACAGGAAAATAATTGACTGCGTGATGTTTGGCCACAAATAGGATCTATATCACACCCCTCACCATGGCCCAGGGACCATCTTGAAGAGAAGTTGGAAAGACTGTAAGAGCCAGAGGTAGGGAAGGAAAGGGGTGTAGTAGAAGATTTAGTTTCTTTAAAAACTCAGTTATGTTATGTAAACATGCTTTTGTTTTAATCCAAGTGTGGTATATTGGGCTGCTTTAGCTTGTCCAGAGTTGTCTATGCCAGCTGTTAACAGCCTCCTGAGGCTTGGAGAGGGGTGTGGTCTTTGCCAGCTGGAGTTGGTGGAAATTCTGAGGACCCCAGGAGAGTACAAACACCAGAGCCCAGAGAGAGAGAGGGGAGAGGCTTTCAAGGAGACTGATGGAGGAGGAAGAAGGCTGCTTGTTCATCCTGATGCATTTGCCACTTGCTGTTGCTGGACTTCTACATCCTGAGGATTGAGATTGGCATTTTCACAAAGAACCCAAAGACCCTAACCAGCCAGAGCTAAAGTCTAAAGAGGTCTACATCCCCTGTCCCTTCTAACCTTCTTTCTTTCCCACATAGGGTCAGGGGATTGGAAGGAACATAGACGCATTAAGGAAGCCCAAATAAAGTTGAGTTAAAACTAGTGCCTACACAGGGATGAAACATCCAGGACATGACACAACTGCTGCTCGCACAGATTCACAGCAGCCAGCACAAAAGACCTGCACAGGATCCAGCCAGTCGTACTCTGTCATGAAGTAGGATGCGGTTCTTGAGGCTCCACCCCTAACTGAGGATCCACTGACTATTGGTGGCTTCCAGAGGAAGAAGAGTCAGTTTTCTTTAAGGGTATTGCTACAAGCAGGTCAATCGTGCTCCAGGGACTGGTCCCACACTTGGTAGTATATGGACAGCATAATTCTGAGTCAGTGGGTTAGTTTTTAAAATTTGAGGGACAAGGAAGTGGGAATGGATCTAGAAGGAGTTAAAAGGGGTGTTGAGGTAAACACAATAGTAAGTTGTATGAAATTCTCAAAGAATTAATAAAAAATAGTATTAATAAAAATAAAATCTGAATAAGAAGTCCTTCTGTAGCTGAATTCCTGTCACCTTCTCCATATCTTTTTGCAAGGACTTGCCAAACTAGCAATTTGATTAGTTTTCACTTCTTTAACCAAACCAAGGAAGCAGTAAGATGTAAATTTTTGTAAGTCACTCAAAACTTTTAGGACTTTCATTAGTGACAGAAGTGAGACGTTTTCTGGTTTGGCATCTTTTATTCTCATGGAGCTAAAACTGCGGCTTTTGTAACACCAATTACTCTGGCCAAAAAAGATCCATTAATCAGCCCTCCCTTCTTTAGACTATAGAGGGTGTCTGTTGACCTCTGAAGCAGGCAGCAGCCCAATCCTCCACCCCCACCTCCACTCACAAACGTAATATTTTTATTAATTGTTTGGGAATTCCATACAATACAGTCTGGTCACACTCACTTTCATTCCTCCCAGGACCACCTTACTCCACACCCCCCCAAAAAGAAACAATACAAAACTACCAAGTTCAGTTTGTGTTGCCCATACACTCATTGGAGCATAGTCAAACTGTCATATTTTATGTCCAGTTTCTAATAAAGTTAACCATGTCTTCTCTCATGTTGTTCTAACAACACACAATTGTTATTGAATCTTTGCCCTTTTTCCTTCAAATAGGGAAATGACTGCTGGTGAAAAATAGCCTGAACTTGTACTTTGGATCTATAATAGATTATATTTCCTTGGGATCGATGCCAAGGTCAAGTGGGTTAACTGGTGTGAGAGGGTGCTGCATGGAGAATGACTCGGAAAACACAGTGATCAGTAAAATCACAGCCACTCTCCACAGCAGGCACCATGATGTTCCAACTACCACAGGAGCAGATTCCAGCTTAGTGCCGTGGCTCCTAGACTGTGTTCATGTTCGCAATCTCTTTTCCTGAGAAAGAGCCTTGGAAATTTCTGCCAGCTGCTCTCTAGTTAGCCCGTGGATTTATCAAACTAAGGAAATCATTTTTATAAGTATGATCCTGTAGTAATCTATAAATTGAAGATTACTTGAAACCAGATTTCAAGAGCTCCTGGGATGTGTGTAAAGTCCTTGGTAGCATACCCAGCAGAGCACAATCCTACAACAGTTAGCCAAAAGAGGTCTAAGAAAACAACACCATAACAACAAAGTAACACGGAATAATAAGTATTATCCAATAATTATCACTTTTACACTCTCAATTCTCTAACAAAAAGACAAGGATTGTCTTTGGATTAGACACATTGGATTAGAAAGCAGGACCCATATTTTTGCTGCTTCCAAGCAATAGATCTTACCATCAACTATAAGCACTATCTTAGGGTGAAAGGATGGGAACAGATCAGAGCATCTTGTGACACTTATCAGAGAAACTTCTCCTTGAAGCACATGGCACAATATTTCTTTTTCCATGTCTTTTTATGTGGGCTTCCACTAGATGGAAATTTCCCCATTCATGTCTACATGTTGACCTGTGTAGTCATGTGCACCTTGTACAAACCACCATATTGTTGGGAATTCATGAGCCCAATATCCCTGTCATGTTTAGAGGACACTATCTTACAGCTGTTGTCTTGGTCATCTGGTCTTACAATCTTTCCATCCCCTCTTCCTCAATATTCCTGGGCAATGGTGGATATGGAGCCTGGAACTGGCCATGTCTTGTAACCAGGCAAGACTTCTGGTAGAGGGATTGGGACACCATTCCAGCCACATAATCTTCAAGCTACAATTTATCCTGCCTACCAGATGTGCTGGAGTCGAGGTGGCACAGAAACTGTGGGGGTGGCCAACCAATGACTGGCCCAGCTTGAGACCCATGCCATGAAAGGAAGCGTGCCCTTGACACTGCCTCGAGGGCCAGGACCCAGAGGTTGGATAGCCCAGAGACCTAGGAAAGAACCCAACATAACTGTCAAAAAAGCCAATGAAATGATTCCAAATGATATTCTGCTATACTCATAGGTTGGTGCCCATCCCAATTTTCATCAGAGAGAATTCATCCAGCAACTGATGGAAACAGATGCAGAGACCCATAGCCAAGCTTTTGGCAGAGCTTGAGGGATCCTGTAGGAGAAGGAGATGAAGGCTTGTAAGGGCCAGAAGAGTCAGGAACAGAGCAAGAACATCCACAAAATCAACTAACCTGGGCTCATAGGGGCTCACAGAGACTGAACCAGCAACCAGGTAGCCTGCATGAGACAGAATTCGGCCCTTTGCCTATATGTTACAGTTGTGTAGCTTGGTCTTCCTGTGGGATTCCTAACAGTGGGAACAGGGGTTGTCTCTGACTCTGTTGCATGCTTTTGGGGCCTTTTTCTTCCTACTGGGATGCCTCAACCAGCCTCAATATAAGGGAAGCTGCCTAGGCTTCCTGGAACTTGATATGCCATGTTTGATTGAAATTCATGGAGGCCCACTCTTTTCTGAAGAAAAATGGAAGAATGGATGGGAGTGGCAGAGGAGAGGTTGTCATGGAGGACTGAGGGACTAGGAGGAGGAGAAGGTGGGGAAACTGTGGTTAGGATGTAAAAACAATAATTTTAATAAAACATAGTCCTTGACATAAAAAACACAGATTAACCCCGACTTTGTAATAGTTGGTGATTTAAATACCCAACTTTTGAAAATGGAGGGATCATCTGAATAAAAAAATAAACAGAGATATGTAGGAATCAAATTACTTCATACACTAAATGGACCTAACATATATCTACAAATATTCCACCCAAATGCCAACAATGCTCCTGTGTTCATCAGCCCATGCTGCGATGAAACACTGTGACCAAAAGCAACTTGGGAAGGAATGAACTTATTTGGCTTACATATCCCAAGCCACAGTCCACTGAGAGAAACCAAGGCAAGAATGAAAACTGGGCAGGAGCTGATGCAGGGGCCATGGAGGGTTGACACTTACTGACTTGCTCCTCTTGGGTAGCTCAGTCTTCTTATAGAACCCAGGACCAACATCACAGGTGCGGCATCACTCACTATTGACTGAGCCCTGCCCCGTCAATCACTAATTAAGAAAATACCCGATTGGCTTTCTCATCTTATGGAGGCAGCTTTTCAACTGATGTTCCCTGCTCTCAAATGACTTTAGCATGTGTCAAATTGACACAAATACCAACCAGCACATAGACCCTTGTCCAAATAACCCAAAATAAAAAAAGAGGAGAAACATATTTATGAAATTAGAGATGAAGAGCATTACAAAGAAATTCAGAAAATCAAAAAGTAATATTTTAAAAACCTATATGTCAATAACCTGGGAACTGTAAATGAAATAAATGAAGTTCTAAATACATCTGAATCTCTAGAGCTAAACTAGGAGGAGGCAGCAACATAATAGACCCATAACAAATAAAGAGACTGAAACAATAACAGACCTCTGAAGAACAAAGCCCACACCCAAGTAAATTTACAGCAGATGGGCACTTCAGGGGGATGAGCTACACCAGGAAAGGGTGTGTCTGCGGCTCCTACCTGGCATCAGTATGGAGGGCACCATAGGGCAGAGCCTGGAGCAGACTCCCTACTTCAAACTGAACCTACAGGCAAACTCCGTCTCTTACTTTCAAGCCTGAGTTGCTATTTACAAGGCTTAATTACATTCTGAGTTCTCACAAGCTCTTAATATGACAGGCTCCCGTGTTAATGACAAAGGTCTTATAAATAAACTTCAAGAGGCAAGAAAAACTCTAGAGAAAGAATACCTATTAAATCTGGAGTCATGAGGGTATCTTGTTCTTTTAAAATATTGAAGAGAATAAATTTAAAATCAATATCATCTTAAGAAATGGAACTCAAGCTGCTGAATACAAATTAGAAGCAGTTATTAATTAAACAATCTGTATGTGGTGATAGATTCATTTCATCTTCTAAGGGATACGGATGGTTTTCAGTTCGCATTGATACACAATGGGTAGAAATGAATGCCTTTTTTATTGAAATGAAAATTCAGGAGGGGGCAGAGATCAAACACTTGAGTTCTCCAGAGAAAGCAGGAGACACAATACATATTTGTGATAATATCTTAAAAATGTAACAAAACAAAAAAAAATGGAGTCTTGAGTCATTTTCATTAATATTTTAATGATTTTCTTAATTAAAACTCACCAAAAATTTTTCAAAGAATTGTCTTTCTGGTTTTTGTCAGCACACTTCCAGTTCAATTTTACTAGTGATTCATAGGAATCTGCTCTCAAGAGAAGCATTGCTTCAGCTTGTGTGAAGGTAAACAAACAAACAAATAAATAAATGCTTTTCCCTTTGGCATGCTAGCAATCAGAACCACTACCACTACCATTGCTCTAGTGGGCATCTTTCGTGTGCCAGCAACTCAGCTAGAAAAATCACATAATTAGAAGGAAATGAAGTATGTGTGTGTGAGAAGCTAGAGATTGAGGAACATAATGAATACTTAAGCAGCTCATTAAGACAGAAGAGCAAAAGTGGAGAAATGTGTTTGGAGAAGGGAATTTTAAACTCTGGCTTGTTAAAAGGCAGAGCTGCTCCTAACAAGTGCAAGGTGGTTAGTATGTATGAGCTGGCTACTGCTGCTGTAACAAACCAAATGACACGGCACTGCGTTGTTAGCTGGTAGTTCTTTAGAGCAGAACTCTATCACAGGGGCAGGGATGATGTGAGGAGCGTGAGGCTGGTCCTTTCTGGAGGCTCCACAAGGGAACCTGCCTCCTGGCCCAGTTCAGCTTCTGGAATTGCCTGCTTCCCTAGAGGCCCCTCTTCATCGTCAACATCAGGCCCGAAGGATCAAGTCATCAGGTCACATGACTTTGGTTCCTCTTGTTGCCTCCCTGGGATGGTTAATGGTACATCAACTTGGCAGGATCTGTGTTGCCTAGGAGATGGACCTCTGGTGATGCCTGTGGAGGATTATCCTGTTTCTGATTGACATGGGGTGGTCCATCTTAATCTCTGGAAGGACCATTTCCCACTGCAGAGGATCCAGTCCTAGAATGTACAAAATGGATGGGGGGAGGGGAGCTGAGCATGTATTCACATCTCTCTGTTCCTGATTGGGCATGAAATGTGACTGGATAGTTAAAATTCCTGCTGCCTTTACCTCTCTAAGTGTGGCCAACCGCACCTTTCCCTGTGAGCCAAAATAAGCCCCTTTTCCCTTAAGTTGCTTTTCTTTCTTTCTTTCTTTCTTTCTTTCTTTCTTTATTTATTTATTTATTTTGGTTTTTCGAGACAGGGTTTCTCTGTGTAGCCTTGACTGTCCTGGACTCACTTTGTAGACCAGGCTGGCCTGAACTCACAGCGATCCGCCTGCCTCTGCCTCCCGAGTGCTGGAATTAAAGGCGTGCGCCACCACGCCCGGCAGTTAAGTTGCTTTTCTCAGGGTATTTTATCACAGCACCTAAGACATACTCTTCTAATTTTTACTGTAAGAAACTTCTGATGACATTGTGTCTAGACAGCCAGCCTAGGGGAAAAAATCTGTTCCTTAAAATCAAATAACAGGAAACCTGACTTCATTTCCTACCTTGACTTCTTTGCTGTGAGTTGTAATGTGTTTGCAGGTTTCAGGGATCAGCATGCAATGGGTTGAAGCATTTTCTGCCTACCAAGTAGGCATGCCCAACCTTTGGCGTCTCAACATGACGTTGTAATAGACAAAGTTCACAGTGCCAGGGAGTGAGGGAGATGGCTCCACTGGACTTGTGTTCAGTCCCCCCAAAACCCACATAGGAAAAATCAAGTGTGTTGGCACAGGCTTATAATACTAGTGCTGCGGAGGTAGGGACAGGCAGATCCCTAGAATTCACTGGCTGGCCAGCTAGCCTTGCCTATTTAATAAGTTCCAAGCCTGTAAAAGACCATATCTCAAAAAAATAAATGAAGAACAGCATCTCAGAGTCAGAAACCACACCTGAAGTTGGCCTGTGGTCTGTACATATGCATATGCACACTTGCACATATTTGTACACACACATTCGGGGAGAGGGAGAGAGAGAGAGAGAGAGAGAGAGAGAGAGAGAGAGAGAGAGAGAGAG
>OU015757.1:9467066-9519231 GCA_907169655.1 Acomys percivali | reverse complement strand
GAGAGAGAGAGAGA
Source organism: Acomys percivali (assembly GCA_907169655.1). Taxonomy (NCBI): domain Eukaryota; kingdom Metazoa; phylum Chordata; class Mammalia; order Rodentia; family Muridae; genus Acomys; species Acomys percivali. Next base: position 9,519,217 of record OU015757.1, on the reverse strand, counting down.
GAGAGAGAGAGAGAGAGAGAGAGAGAGAGAGAGCACAAACTACTGACCGGCTGTCATCTTGTCTCCTTGCAGAACTTAATGCCCACTGCTGGAATGACTTGCCTCCGATGAGAATATGAGGTTTTGCCTGCCAATGGGATCCCAGAAGGCACACGGAGTCTCCAGTTTATTGCTAGGATTGACAGAGGATAGACAGTGTACTGATCATTAGCTGCCAATCAGAAGTTGCAGGTGCTCTACTCTGACAGGCTAGGAATGTTGGGGCTTAGATAACTGCTGTTAGAGACAAGATGGGCTGTTTATGAGTGCAGCTTTGTGAACAGATGCCAGTACAAGCTCCAGGGGCTTCCTCAAAGGTCAACAGTACCTCTCAGGCTGTCAAAAGGGAGTTGAAGATGCTCCTAGCTTAGAAGCTGAGGTATGGCAGTTGGGAACACAAGCTAGACTGTTCGGGAGCTAAGAATCAGACTGAAGGCTGGGAAGTGGGCAACATCAGGTCCCCAGTTTGCACTTGTGTTGCCCATGGCACCTGCACAATCGTTAGTTGTCAAGCCGCCCCAAAAGGCTGGGGTGCTTGTTCAGCTGTCAAGCCACAGTCACTGCCTTCACCTTTGTTCTTGCCCCAGGAGCTGCCTCTGTGGCTCTCTGTCGTTTCTGTGGCTGCTTTCTTTCTGCCAGTGCTGTCTGCTCTGCTGAGTGATAAGGAACAGTTCCTTCCAAGAAGCTTTTTATCTGGCCGGATGCTGCAAATCAGTGGAGGCAGCACAGGCAAGGACCTCCAAGCCAAGCAGCCTGCTTACAGAGCCTGAAGAAAGATGTTCAGGCCATCAAAGCCTTGCCTCTTAGTGCCAATCACATCATTAAGACTGGTGTATAAGATCAATCACCGCCCTGCCCCTCAGCACCAGTCACAATAGTCCTCCATCTGGGGATGTGCTCCCCTCTGGCTAAGGTACAAGGGTGCATCAAAGCTTATGATGACAAAATTATGGTACAAACTGTTTCCAGCATGCATGGCTGGGACAGTGTCTTCAGGAGCCAGAGGCAAAGACTGCAATCTTTAGATAATTGTCTCAAAGCCTCAATGGGAGTTCAAGGTGGCTGGCATAGGCCTGAGGGTGGCCCAGCTGCCTGTGAGACTCTCCTCAAGGCAGTCTGAACAAAAAGAGAGGGCTCAATGGCTGCTAGTTGGGGTCTCCAAATGCCTCATACACACATCTTTCCTTAGTTACAGGAATCACAAAGAATTCGTCATTAACTAACAGTGATTTTGAACAGATTTTAACAATGCTTAGCATCTGCCCAGTACCCAGGGAAAAGTAGATTCCCTTCACCTGTGTTCAGAGCAGGTTCTCAGAAACAGAGCAGAGTTGACTAAAAAGGAGCAGGTGTGTCTATAAGATGCCAGGAATTGACAGGGATGGCACCTGCTGATTGGGATGCAGTTAAGTCAAAGCTGACTTTTGATGACTTTCATTCTTCTTCATGGATAGCCTAGTCAATATTTGCTGCCTGGTATGTGGGGAAAGAGACTTGATCTACAGAATTCACCAATGCCTGTGGTATAAGTATTCAGTTTAACATGACCACACGGAGCTTGCTAAAAGCAAAGTTGGGAAACAGTCAGCAGACACCAGTTGTGGCACAGTACTGTTTTGTTTTATTCTTCATGATAATGGCCTTTTAAAACTTCTGTGTCCCATCAAGCCAGGCTTCCAATGGGACCATGAAGAGAACCTGTGACTTGTGGACCTCCCCTGTCCAACCTTCTCCTAGCTCCTCAGCAAGCATCTAACCACAACACAAAGAAAAGAAAGAAGAGGATAAGATGGGACTGGCAAATATTTGGCCAGATACTGAGAAGAGTGGTTAGCCTGTGGTCAGTGATGAGAGCAGATGGCGAAGGGCAGCTCACCGCAGTGTTTAGACTAAAGATTCAGAAACCAGACCACCTGGAGTTATCAGTTTCTCCGAGCATGTGGCTTTAGCCCAGCTACAGAATCATTAATTACCTCTGATCACAGTCTGGAAAAATGAGAATTTCTTAAGAGACTATTAACATTTGTGTCTGCCACAGGAAGAACCTTCCCTGAAAGTTACCAACAAGGCAATCCATCAAAAGAGGTACCAGAAACACATTTATCCCCCAAACCGGCAGCGAATTCCTCTCCAAAATCTGAAGTGACAGCTAAAATATCTTCTCTAACTTCATAAAAAAATCAAATGTCAGCCTTGTAAATATTTATGACTCTAGGCAGGCAGCTCATATTGAACACCAATTGTTTGAAGATGATTCAAGGGCTTTCTGACAGAAATTTGATATCCTCTGCATTCCCTGTACACAACGTTTAGAAAACACACCTTTATGATGTTTTCCCGGATAAGGTCAGAAAAGCCTTGAGTCTCAAGTCACTTAGAGGGATGGTATAGGCTCATACAGAGCTTCGCTTACCCTGGCCGGGCTTTCATAAAGGTTAGACACAAAGCAGTCTCGTTGGTCACGACGGCTCCTCCTGGTTATAATAAAATGCTACTGGGGCCAATGTTTCCATTTCTCAGATGAAAATCCTCGTAGCACACAACAGGGAAATGAGAGGAAATGGCAGAGAAGGTACTGCAACTGTAACTGGGTTTCGTTACGGCTGCTCCAGGGAGGAAGTGGGGTGGGGAGGACGGGGTGTAGAATAGGCTTCCACCATGGCCTGACATTTTGCTAAAAAAACCAAAACAAACAAACAAAAAAAACTACTTGTGATTTTAAAGCAATCATCTGAGCTTCAGTTCCCCTAGAGAAAAAAAAAGTTAAAGACTTCATCAATATTAAACATTTTTCACATTCTCCTCATTGCTCATTTAGAAACACCTTGGGAATCCTCGGTGCTCCCACTTCTGAACTACAGTGGCCCTGTGAACTTGGCAGTGGGGGTGTAAGAATCGAGAAGGATTGATATATTTTACTCAGCCCACCCAGGACAAACCCAAATGGTTTCTGAAGGTGTGTGCCTCAAAAGCCTCATTCTACCAACACTCTGGCAAGAACCAGATGTCCAGGCAGTTGTTCAGGGCCCGTTTGTTCCCATTTTCTTCTACTTTGTCAGAAAAAGCAAGAGCAAAGGGAAACAGAAAGTGGCTTCAGAATCAATCCATTAGCTCTGCTGAAGAAAACATAGCTACCCATGCTGTAGCTAATCAAAGCCTAACATGACCATACATCCTACAATCCCAGAGGGTGGAGGCACAAGGTTCTCAAGTTCTAAGCCAGCCAGGGCTACACAGAGAGCCCTTGTCTCTAAGAACTAAACATAAAGAAGTTTGTAATCTTTGCAAGCCAGTATGGCTTTGCAAGCCATACTTTCATGAATACTTAGTTGATAGAGAATTGCTGGAAGTTAAGAGGCTCTATTAGTGAACATTCTAGAAACCTGACACAAGACCTTTGATCCTTAGCATGAGGGATAGAAGGGTTTCTAAAACATGTTACCTATTTTCCAGATGTTTATATTAAGAGTAAGAGTATCAGCCAAAACATCTGCCATTCAGGCTCGACATTCTTGCACCTACAACGGTTTAATATGGTACCGGAAGGCAACAAGAATCAGAAACTCTGCTTGCTGGTGTGCCCATTCTCCCATTTCACCTGCCTCCTTGCTGTGAGGTCACCTCTGCTGTCCCAAATGAGAACGCCGGGCACTAGCTGTCCCAGATTGCCTTGCAGCTCTGGTCTGTACATATGATCCAAATTTGGCCAATTTGATGGGGTTGGGACAGGGATAATATTTTGGTTAATTTTAATACAGACACTTAAGAAGAGATAAGGAGGAGCTGGTGACTTCCCTTTGCTGCTCTGGATAGAGCTGCGTCCACTGCTGAATCAACATGACCATGGCCACCAGGAGAGAAACCATGGTGGCACCTGAGGACTGGGAGTGCCTGTATCTTTGGTGTCACTGAGCCAAGTTAAACCTCGGTAAGAGGCACATACCACATACACACATCTCTCCTTGGACTTCCATATACATGGAAATTGAGTGTTCTCATGTAAAGTCACTCTGGTCACGATATTGTCCACTTGTAACTAAAAGATCCCCTTTAAAGTCCAAACTGTGGGTCAGTCTATAAAACAGATAACTTGATGAATCTTCTGAGTGTGTCATGGCATGAGGTGATACTGAGGAAGGCCTTTCAAAGATGGGGGATGTAGCTGAAATGGGAGTGCTGGTCCAGTTTGCACTAGGCCCTGGGCTCGATTCCAAGCACTGCACAAACTGGGTGTAGTAGTTCACACTTGTAATCCACATCTCGAAAGGATGGCGACAATGAAGGACTTTTACTGGGTAGGAAAGAATGAAAGATGGGAAAGAGAGGCAGGTGATGGTGGGGTACAGCATCTAGGTGGCAGAGCAGAAGATGGAGTATAGCTGTGAAGGGCTCTGGCTGGATTGAAAGCCCAGCTCCGTCACAAAGCAGGACATAATGGTATCTGTGGCACAGGTCTGTGTGACACTAAGTGTATTATTGTCTATTAGATGTATCACATCCCAGATGCATTAACTTGGGTAGGAATCTGAACTCTTGAAAACTGGTGCATTTCCATGTGTAATCAGAATAGAAAGGCAGCTATGCCCACTGCTGTCTAACCAACAGAGTGGTGCCTAGCAGAGAAGGAATCAGAACTTAGACAAAGGACTTTAGGGGACCTGGCAGAGTGGCCTCTGTGGTGTCAAGAGGTAGCACACTGGCATAGAGCCCAGTGACCTCAGTGCCACCTGCATTTGGGGACAGCAATAGAAACCAGAAATCAGAGTCAGGCGGGGACAGATGTGGCAAGATTACACAAGCCAGGGGAGGGTGCAAGGCTGATAAGACCTGGGACAGTGCATAGGCAAACACCATGCACACAGAGGCAGGTGGATCAATGTGAGTTCAAGGCCAGGCTGGTCTACGAAACGAGTCCAGGACAGCCAAAGCTACAACAGAGAAACCCTGTCACAAATGAACAAACAACAACAACAACAACAACAACAAAAGAAGGTAACTGCTTTGCAAAGGTCAGAGATTCCCAAGCAAGTGCACATAGCAAGTACCAAAAAAAAAAAAAAAAAAAAAAAAAAAAAAAAAAGGAGACAGGAGGGAAAACTGGGGCATTTGAAGGTAGGTCTGCCATAGCTTCAGGGAAGGCATGCAGAGTGCTCCACAAAGCTGCCAAAGAGTCTTTTTTATTTTTCTACGCCAGGATTCAGTCCTTTGCATAGACACCATGATCTATATTCCAGCAGCCTCTCTGGCTACAGGTGGAGAGTGACTCTGGAAAACAGAAAAGGAAGCAGGGTGGCCCCTGTGGAGGTCTGTAGTCCCCTAGGAGTGAGGACATGGTCATCAGGATCAGAGTGGTCACAGTGGGATGGCAGCGGGTGCAAGGATCCTAGAGATGTGTGGGGAAGCAGAGGTGTGCGCTGGGTAGGCGTGTGTCCACTAGAAATCATGAACAGAACTCCAGCAGATTAGAACTGCAACATGGTGGAGAGATTAGAATGTTACAGATCCAGAAGCTAATTATCTTCTCTTGGGAGAATTTTGTAAAAAAGGAGCCAAACTGATGCCATTTTGAATAGGGGTCAAAGAAAGCTTAAGTTCTCAAGACCTCCCTGGAGAACTGACATCCTGCTTGGCAAAGAGAGACATGGACATGGGTGTCTGACATACTGGTTGGCAAGTTGAGACATGAATGCTAGGCAATGCCAGCCAATGAGAACAAGTGCAGCCCTGTGTCTGCTTCCCCCTCAGGGTAGCCTAGTACACTGAGGTGGACTGGAGGGAAGGAAGCTTAGCTGGGAAATTGGTTCAGTTTATTGGTGGGGAAGGGGAATATTTTTGCCCCCTGGGGAGGTGGCCAGGGTCCTGGGACAAGGTTGTGTGGCAGTGTACCATTGGCCAGGGCAGGGGTGTTGGAAGATGTTTCATTTGCATACTCACGGGATGTAGGGTGAGTGAGGGGGGTCTTATAAAGTCAAACAAGGAGTGAAGCCTGAAAACTGTTAGGGTAATAAATTCTTACTAAGGCTGATGGGGGGGGCAGGCTTTATGGCACCATGTTGGAAGGAGGAAGTAGCCAACTCCCACCACCATCCTCATGTTTGGGGTATCTTGAGTTGAAGCTCCCTTAACCCTTCCTCCATAACCTTGGGCCATTACAGTCCCACAAACAGGATCAGTGCACCACATAGGGAAATGTTTCTCCCCTATCCCTGAATCCTGGTTGATGAAAAATTGTAGCTTGGCACAGATGTTTATGGTTTTTAAGCTTAAAAGCTCTGTAACATTCTGGATCTGGGTTGCAGTTCAGCTTCAGAGTCTGTTCTATGCCCCTGATCAATAAGTAGCGGCTTGATTACAATAAAATTTTGTTATTTGCATTGATATGGTGTTTGAGTTGTGTTGGATCTAAGCAAACAGTTTTAGTGTTTTCCACCCCACTACCAAATAATTTCTTATCTAACTCTGTCAGAATTAACATCCTGTGAATGATAAAAATTTTCTATAATTGCATCTTAGACGACCACCAGCTTCCACTAACTCAAAAGCTAAGCTCATCATGAGACAGCATCTTAGATCTAAGAGCACTGACTGCTCTTGCAGAGGTCCTGAGTTCAGTTCCCAAAATCCACATGGTGGCTCATAAGCATCTATGATGAGATCTGGTGCCCTCTCCTGGTGGGCAGGCACATATGCAGGCAGAACACTGTATACATAATAAATAAATAAATCTTTTTTTTTAAAGAACGAAAAAAGAAAAGCTCTCTCATCTTGATGTAACTGCCTCTTTAATGTTCCCACAAATATACTTTAAACATACCTTGATTTATGCTGTTCTTGGTTCTGTAAAACTATACAACTTCATGAAACTGCTTCCATGTTGGAACATGGAATTTGGGGAACCTAAACCCATGTTCCTGAGCCATGGGCACCACAATATGGCTCCAGAATAAATTCTTATTTTAATTAAGATGAGAACTGTGACTTTTGTGTTGACAAAACCTATATCCAACATAACTCCCAAAAACATCTGTAGATATGATTTTACCTTAGGAATAGGATATTTACAGATGCAATCAAGTAAAGTTGAGGCTGTAATAATTTTTTATCCCTAAATCCAATGAACAGAGTCCTCATAATAAAAGAAAATAATATAAAGACACGGACATGCAATAAGGACTAGGATGTTACAGCTCCAGCCAAGGAGTGACGGCCAACAACTGGCAGAAGCTGGTAAAAAAAAAAAAAAAAAAAAAAGAACTTCTTCCTTGGGACCTCAGAGAGCCATGACACTGATAACCCCTTGATTTTAGACCTCACTGCTTTAAACACCCCATCTTATTCATTTGTTCCAATCCCACAGGGATGAAGGTAGGATGTCAGAACAGTATAAAGATTTATAAAATGATAGTCAAAGGGGCACACACATTTGAGTATTTGAGTGATGGAATGAGTCTGTCTGTTCAGGAGGCCACAAATCACTTATTCACATGAGATACCCATCTCTACTGTAGCACTCATGAGGTGAATGGCAATCATTGATATTGGGGCTATTGATCGTATGACCAAGTCTACTGCACATGGCCATGACCCTCCCCTTCATCACCTCTCCGTTCGCTGCCACCAGCTACACTAAACTGACATTCCTGATGCTGGAGACGGTGCTAACAAATCCACCCAGGAACCTGACTTGCAGAACCTCATCTGAGCTTTGAGCAAGGTCCCTTGAGAGTCAGGAGATAGTTAAGACTCTCTTAGGGGGAACCTGTGGATCGGTGCTTCAAAGTGAGCTGATCGCCAGTATGGGCTTTACACGGAATTGCCAAAGAAAGCCAAGCCCTTGGCAGCTTTGCAGTGTCAGACTTTCAGAAAACCACTAGAAGGAAGGGATCCTTCTTTGCCAAGCGGCTTCTCCTGACTGTGGACTATGGAAGTCACTTGTGTGGCTCTCAGCTCATCCAGGGATCAGCTCCTTCAGGACAGGGATTCCGTCCAGTTTATCTAAAACCAAGTATATTTATACCACCAGCCAAGCTTAGAGCATCTTTATAAATATTTGCTTAGTTGATTATATTATATTCCCTAGTGGGAACAAAATAAGATCATAGAGAAGAAAGAACAAAAAAATAAATAAAATAAAAAGGAGATAAGGAAGGAAGGAGGGATATGCTAAAAAGAAGAACAAAATAATAGTAGAAAGGACTTCTGAGAAAGGCTGTAGGGTCTCTTTGCCTGAAGAAGGCTGAAGCAAACCTAATTAACTGACAAACTCACCTCACAATATGCACTGGGCTAACCTGGAACTCCCAAAGATCTACCAAACTCCAGGCTATGCTGTACCTCTTGAGGGAGTGAAAACCTATAGGTAAGGAAGGCATTCGAGGATACAGAGCTCAGAGACACACATTTGGACCAAATCAGAGGCCAGACAGCCATGAGCTCCTTGTGATCTCTCACTTTTCCTCCCAGCACTCTAGACGCTGCCTTCCAGGTCCTCATCCCACACTGAGCATGTGTGCTTATGTAGCGGTGTGCTCTTTATTGTCCTGCTGTACTTGAGCCACAGGCTCATACAGTGTGCTCATCACAGTACATCCAGCACAGTGGCAGACGTACACAGACGGGCAATATTAAGTTATTTTGTTTAATCTTCCTAATCCTTGTCTTCTTTGCAAGGAAAGCTGAATTGATAGCTGTATTTCCTAGAGCTAATAAGAGGATAAATGAGCTAAAGTGTTTCAAGTGTTTTCCTCAGAAGAGGCCTTCGGTGGATGGTGCTACCCGTTTATGATTAGTGCCATTATCAGTGATATTTTTGAGAACATCATCCCCCAAGTGATAAAAAATAAGTGGTAGGATACAGTTTAAAAGACAAACTACTGTATAGAGACATTTGGAAAAATTGGTTAGTGTGGTGGAAAGCCAGCCAAATTAAAATGAAAGCTTTAAAAATTGGATAAAGGGCATTTCCCTTTGAGTAGGGGATAAGAATGGAAACCTAAGTTATCTTATCACCAGGCTGTCCTGGGCCCACCAGCTTCCAAGTAATGACACAAAGACATATTTATTTATGAAAGCGTAGGTCTTAGCTTGCTATCTCCCAACTAGCTCATATAACTTAATTAAGCCATTTACTCTAGCCACATTTGCCAGGGGCCCTTTACCTCTCACTCGGTCCTAGCACCGGTTCCGCTCATCTTCCTGTCAGGTCGGCAAATCTCCTGCCTCTCAATTCTTCCCACCATTCCGATCTCTACCCAGAAGGCCCACCTTTCCTCTCCTAACTAGATATAGGCTGTCAGCTCTTTATTAAGTCAATCATAAGGCAAGGGAAGTGTGCTTACAAAACACTGAGGCAGGTGATGCTTCTTAAAAATAACAATAGCAAAGTCCAGCCTGTACTCAACTCTCAACTGGTGCAGAAATCAGCCATTGAATAATGCGAAGACAACCTTTCCACCGTGCACAGAAAGAGCATGCCAATGTTATCTGAAGTGGTAAATGAGATAACAGTCTCTCCTAGGTACCGCACTGCCTCAGACTCTACTCCAAAGAGCTAAGGATGCAGCTTAGCTGGTAAGATGCTTGCCGTAGCACACATAAAGCTTTAGGTTTGAAGTTTGATCCCCAGTGCTACATAAAAACAGGGTGCAGTGACATACGCCCATAATGTACTCCAAAGATAGGGCCATCTAAAGGTCAAGGTCATTCTCCTATCTAGGTCAAGGCCACCCAATCTCAAACAAACAAAAAACAAAGAAAAAGTGCAAAGTAAGACAGCAGTGGCTACTCTTCATGGAAATCCAGCTGGCCTCCCCTGTAAGCCTCAAGAAGGATTACTCCTTAAGACTGGAAAGACCATGAAAGTATCAAAGTATTTTTTGGAGGCCTGGAGATATGACTTTGGGGGCGGGGAGATTTAAGAGTGTTCTTTCAGAGAACCTAGGTTCAGTTCCCAGTACCCACATGATGGCTCACCACCATCTGGAACTCTAGTTCCAGGGAATCTAATTACCTCTTTTGGCCTCTGACAATATTGCAAGCACATGGTACAGACATACACGCACATAAACTTTTAAAATTTTAAACCTTTTTCTGAACCATGGATTTTGCCACCTAAGCATTCTATCCTGACTGCTTCTTATGAACATTTTCTGGTTTACTATTTGTCAGAATTTGGCTTAGAACTCCTCAACAGTTGTAGCTAGCTCAAGAGGCAATCGTTCAGCCCACAGTGAACATTGTCACAACAACCTGCACCGAGATCTTGGTCATAATTTATCCTCCCCAGTTGAAAACTTACTTCTTGTCAGGCCATTTGAATAGCAACTCAGACTTGAATGCATTTTACCTGTCACATCTCTGGGTGGAAGCTCACTCTCAATCTGGGCGCTGATTCTCTCTCAGGAAGGCAGGTGTAGATATTGCCCAAGGTGGAGGAATGGACAGATAAATGATTTCTTCATTGTATATTCTTCCACTGTCTGTCAGCTGATCCTAGATCCATCAGACACAACTGTGTAACCTATGCAGGTAAAAACTGTCTCACGTCTGTAGTTCAAGGGCCAACAAATATTCTGTAAAGGGACAGAGTAAATAGTTCAGGCTTTGTGAGGCACATTGTCTTTACTAGAACTACTCAACATGGCTATGATCATACAAAAACATAGAAAAATAGCCAACAATAAAACAGCCAAAAAAAAAAAAGTAGATAGCTGCATTCAATATGTACGTGAATGAGCATGATTATTCCCTAGTAAAACCTTATTGACGATCAAGCGCTTACTAGAATTAGCACCAGGGATATAATTTACCAACTTCTGCTTGAGGCTTCTGACTGTCCCAAATTTAGACAGCCAAAAGATCAATGGATTTGTTATCCTGAATTTATTCTCTGGAAAACAACTAGCTCACTGTGGCTAACGAAGGTATAAGTAGCCATCATTTTGCCCCATAGTGTATGGACCTCACTGTCTTGTGGTTTGTTTTGATCATTTCTTCTCAGTACCAATTACATGGGAGCATGGAGTGAAGGATCTTTGCAAATGCCACTCACAGAGAATCTGACATAGAGCCCAGAGAAGGGACACTGGAGTTCTCCAGGTGTTCTGCATGCTTACAGGCTTGAATGATGTCTTGAGCATTTGGAAGTGCCTGCTGTCTACACAGCCCAGGGCCTAGTTAAGAAGCTCTGGCTTAGGGAATGGAAGGCAGCCTCACAGCTGGAGACATGAACTGTAGACAAGCTGTGTCCAGATCCTTTGCAAGGGCAGAGATGAGAGCCATCCCAACATAGAGCTCCGAGAGGATGCAGAAGGTAATTTAGACCCAGCATACCAATTCCTCCTTTGGGTCCCTGCAGATGCTCAGCTGGCCTTCTGTGGCCTCTGTACAATTTTCCTCCAACAAACTTCATTTTGTCTCCTTGTTAGCTTGGCTGTGCTTATGTCCATGTGACCAGACTATCTCTAAATAAATCAACAGCGGAATTGGATTTAACGACATTTCAGTCCTGTGTAGTTTATGCTAAAAGAGACATCAAATGGGCCAAAGTAATCCTGTAGTATAATTTTATGTTCAAATGGCCAAGTGAATAAAATTTTGTCTTCCATAAGACAAAACTCAAGTGTGTGGAAGGAGGTAGGCTTTAGCTTTTATAGATGCTCTATAATTATTCGTAGCTTACATTCTACCACTGGAACAAAGGTACACTTGAGAATACTCAGCATTAAGGTTGTGTGTGGTTCAAGATGCTGGAGATATGGCTCAATGGTTAAAAGCACTGGCTGCTCTTTCAGAGAAACCATATTGGATTTCCAGCACCCACATGGAGGTTTACAACCATCTATATTTCTAGTTCCAGGAAATATGACACCCTCTTCTGGCCTCTGTGGACACCAGATACACACATGGTATGTGCACACACACACACACACACACACACACACACACACACACACATACACATGCATGCACACATATGCAAGCAAAACACCCAGACACATAAAATAAAATAAAAATAAATCAATAAATAGAAGACTGTGGGTTCAAAGTCAAAAGAATATGAAATCAGAGATCAGAAAATTAGGCACTACAGGCTAAATCCAGTGGCCACCTGCTTTTGTTAATAAAGTTTTATTGGACCACAGCCACACCTACTTATTGACCTATGTTCCAAAGCCCCTTTTGTCTCCAGTGACCAAGTTGAGCAGTTACAAGAGTCTGTAAGTCCTACAAACCCTAAAGCAATTACTTCCTGGCTGTTTACAGAAGAAGTTGGCCAACTCCTGCACTCAGTATTTTTTTTTTTTATGACATCTCTCAAACTTTCTAACTTGCCTGCATGCTGCACAGTACCAAAAAGCTTCCAAGTCAAGAATGTGCATGTGTGTGAAGTGAGAAAGAAGCCTTACCGGTCTCCTTCAGAGTCACCATTTATAAACAACAGGCTTGAGGCCAACCTTGGGAAATGATGATTCCTGGGAAATATGGCCAACTTCATGGTCTCTGGTGATTCCAGGGAGAAAATGAATCTGTGGCTTTCCTCTGTAATACACATCCTTTTCATGACACCTATCCAAGTTTGCATTTCCTTGAATATAAAAAGAACCTGGGCCCATGATCCCTGCATCTCCACAGAGACTCTAAACCAAGACTATGATGTAAATAGTCCCCCACACTCTGTTTTGCTCAGTCACAGGTTTGGCCAATCCTCCTCTTTACAGGATGATTTCCATCTGGCCACTCAGAAATGGAGATCTCTAGTCTTCCCAACAAATGCAATTTACAAAGAACAGCCTGCCATGGGAAGGGTGGACCATTTCCATTATATTTCCCCTATTGTTTAAGATCATTTCTTATTAGACTAGCCTTACACACTGATGCAGGAGGATGTTTGTCTTACAAAACAATACAGGGAGGGAGAAAGAATCACCGCTGTTATCCCTGCTCTTCTTGTCTTGGTGAAATTGTGTGCTGACAGTTTCTGCCAGCTGAAACTTTTCTGATATGGGCCATTCATCATTTTGACAGGAGGTCTCAAACAGCATTGAATGCTAGCTTTAATCCAAGTGACCAAAAACGTGTTTGAATGAAAAATAAGTGTCTGTAATTAAGCTCCTTAGAAAACAAAAACAAAAGAAGACCACACACATACACACACAGACAGACACACAGACACACACACACTAATACCTAAAACCTCACATCTATCATGAAACAATCCTCACTGGGTAATTAATGAAATCACAGCCAAGTTCTAAAGCTACTGTTCACATCACCCTGGTGACTTATTCCATTCAACCATATCCATCTGGCAACCAAATAGTGAGTCCTGCTGCAGGAAGCTGAATTCTCCCTGCTCCTATCCCTTCGCCATCCCAGGAAAGATTCTGAGCATCCTTACTCTATGCTGCATGAGAAAATGAGCTGACTGCCCAGCATGTGACACCCACATGTGACAGGAGTGGGGTAAAAGATTCTGAATGATCCTTCTCCAGGATGATACACAGTACAGCAGGTTCCCCAAGAAACAGAGGCTGTCGCTGCCATCACCGCCACACCAATGACTGAACATCAGACATGATGTTTCTAAGAGTACCATGGGCACAGGAAGGGGAGTCAGTCAGTATCCTTCTGGTAAAACAAGAGAGGATGGAGCCAGCTTATCATATTGATGTCAGTGAGATGCCTCACCAGTGGTTAAGTGTGTGGCCATGTCATCACAGAGCAAACTAGTGCTCACTTTCCGTGTCATGTAGATATGTGGGGAAGGGAGGGTTGGCTTTTACTGTTTCCTAGCTTGTCTGCTCCTCAGTTCTTTCTCTTGCTCTCTCCTGCCACCTCACCCACCTAATTCTTTCCCTAGTGTCCGTGTTCTGACTTGTGCAGTTCGATCAAACAAATACTGGTCACTCCGGAATGTAGTCAGTCTCTGAGGCAGCAGGTAGGTCCAGCCCCGATGAACTGAGCCTTGAACAGCCACACAGAAGGACATTTATGGATTGTTATACAAAATGTGCTACTTGGGTAAAGCAAGTTCCTCACACCAAAGTTCCTAATCTAATCCATATGTTTCAGGAAGGGAAACTCCATGGCCCTGCAGCTTTCGTTCTTACTGTTCAGTGTCTGCAGTACCCAGTAATCCAAGATATTCCAGCTGTACCCAGACTGTCTTGTGACCAAAGTCATGCACAGGCTGTAAAGCTTCTTCAGAAAAATGACTCTCTAGATAAGGGAATACAACCATTGTTTTCTACAGTGATTTCTTCAAGGTCAAGGTGCTTCAAGAGAGCTATTTCCTTCTACTGTTTGCCCTAGATACAAAGATTCTACTAGAATCCCACTACACCCTAGCAATGGATCCAGTTATCCAGCAATCTGACTGTATCCAAAGACTCAAGGAGTTTCAATTTTTTCCCAATTCGAGCTTTTTTTTTTTTTTTTTTTTTTTTTTTTTTTTTTAAAGACTACTATTGCTGGTCAAAGGTCACACTGCAAAAGATTTGTTCAACTCCTGCTTCTGGTGCCCCAGAAGGCTGCTTGAGAGGCTAAGTAAGTCATTCTGAAACCCGAAGAATTTCAAGGTGACTTTAGCCCCAGAAACCCTTCCCTCAAAAAAGGAACCCACTACACAACCAGGGAGCGCAAACTTCCATCATACCCCGTGACCTCATTTCTCGTCACAAAGAGCGCTTTTAGCACCAGAACTGCTCCCCCAGAGCTTGCCAAGCACTAGTCTCTGATACTAACTTGTTAATATTCTCTGACCTTTGTTCTCGAGTGGGGCATTCACTCCCCATGTCCTGTTTACAAAGATTCTGTTTATGCTCAAATCCTTCAACAAAGCAATGGTACATTTGCTCAAACCTGATTTCAGTTGACCCTGCCTTGTGCCTTTTCAGTCCCTACTTGACATTATTATCCTAAATGTATTATTTTAGCATTAAGTGCACCAGCAACTTGGGAAACACAATGTTCAAATGTAAAGATCTCAGCTGGACTGAGACAGAAAAAAAAAATTCTCATTCCAAAGTGACTTAAGAACTCAAAGGCTTTGTGATAAGCACATGTGGAGATTTGCCTTCTAAAATCCTAAAATATTCTCCGCTATGCACAAAGTTTCCAAGTGCACATGAATAAAACATTGTGCTTTCTCATGGGAGCCATGTGCAAGTGTTGTCCAGACAAGAACAGCCATTTGGAAGCCAGCCTCACTGGCCAGGAGACTTTGAGGGGCGTTGGGGGTGACAGTGATGGGTCTCACGGTTCTCTGTTCTGAGACAAGACAGCCTCTGCCTTAACTTAGCCTTCTTTTTGCTTTGCCAGGTACACACAGAATGCCATGGCCTCACAGAATGATATTTCTACTGTGTAAGCTCAAACATTTGCATTTTGTTTTAGGAACCTTTCCACACTCGGATTTTAGAGCTTCTCACACATGCATCCTCTCAGGCCTCACTGCCTTCATGAGGTGATGCAGGAGTCTCCTTGTCTCTCACTGCCTTCCTCGGGTCCTCCCCAATATGTTCCCGGGGTGAACCTTCTCAATACCCAGGAGTGGGCATTGTTCCCTTTCGTGGTGTTTCTGCTCTGCCTATAGTTGGAGCTTAAACTTTGTTGCCTAGAAACTCCACTTCGATCAGCATGTATTAGCAGGAAGATTTACTCTCCTATCTATGCCAATCAACAATTGGGCAAGAGATGGGAAATAATTTTCAAGTCACTGGATGCTAAGCAATGAAGCTCTGACAGTATACGCGTGTGCGCGTGAACACACACACACACACACACACACACACACACACACAGGAGGAGCCTTACCTTTGTTGTCATTTACTGCTTGGGGTGTCCCTAGGCTACTGCATAGGCACAGGAAAGGAGACACAGCCTAGCAGATTCCATGACCTGCGGAGATGGAGGCGAGAGTCCAGAAACATCAGAACACAGAGAGTTAGTTCATAGGACGGTGGCAGGGGGAAGACTGTCACGGGCACCGATGAGGACCTGTGCAAACAGCAACCCCCTAGGGTTGGAAAAGGAGCCAGCAGAGAGAATGAAAGATACCGGTGCTCACATGTGCCTGAGGATTTATCTGTCCCCTCTGTCAGACTGCAAAACCCAGGATTCAAGGCACATTGTATAGAGCACAGAGAAAGAAGGCGTTGTCTTAGGAACAAGAGGAATGTAAACTCTAGAGTCAGCATGGCTCACCTAAAAACATTCTAAAAGCAAGATGTGCAAGATGCAACTTTTTCCAAGTCCATTGACTTTTTTCATTGTTTTTTATAATTTACTCACTTTACATCCCAATTACTACCCTCTCGCTTGTGTCCTCCCATCCCACCCTCCTTCCCTCTTCCCCTCCCCTAGTCATCTGACAAGGGGAGCGCCCCTCCTCTACCGTATGACCCCAGTCTATCCATCTCATTAGGATTGCCTGTATCCTCTTCCTCTGTGGCCCGGCAAGGCTGCCCTGTCAGGAGAAACATGATCAAATAGTGGACACCATAGTCTGTGTTAGAGGTAGCCCCTCCTCCCCGGACTAGGGGATCCACGCAGAGAATGAGGTGCCCATTGGCTACATCTGAGCATTGCCCTTAGTTGGTGCATCAGCTTCTTCAGACCTTCATGGGTGCAGATTTGTTATCTTTGAAAGTCTCCTGGTGGAGCTCTTGTGCCCTCTGGGTCCTTCTATCCCATCACCTTTCCTTGCAACTCTAAGTGCTCTGCCCAGAGTTTGGCTGTGAGTCTTAGCGTGTTTTAATCCCCTGCTGGGTGGAGTCTTTCAGAGGATATCTATGTTGGGCTCCTGTTCTGTTCCCTTTCTTCAAGCGATTCCAATGTCTATTCTATTTGCCCTTCTGAATGAGAATCAAGCATCCTTCCTAGGTCAGTGGATCGTAGTGTGGTTATCCTGTATTATATGGCTAATATCCACTTATAAGTGAGTACATACCATGCATGTCTGTCTGGGTCTGGGTTACCTCACTCAGATTGATTCTTTCTAGTTCCATCCATTTGCCCACAAATTTCATGATTTCTTTGTTTTTAATAGCTGAGTAGTATTCCTTTGTGTAAATGTACCACAAAACTTTATCATATCATAAACACTCAATAAAATTTATAGAAATCCAAATATGTCTATAATAATAACCATGACAAAAAACAAAACAAAACAAAACAAAACAAAACAAAACAAAAACAGAAAAATGTGACAGTAAAGGAAGAGAAAAAATAGCCTCTGACTGAAACAAATGTTAGAATCATCAAACAGTAGTTGCACATTCAAACAGTGAAGACATTTTTTAAAGCACTCAAATAGAACTCGGGTGGGGCAGGCATTTGAGTCATCTGGGATGAAAAATGCAACAGATGGGTGAAGATCAGACTAGAAACTGCAGGAGAAAAGATCAGTGAAGATGAAGACATCACTGTGAAAACCTTTTCAAAAAGAACAGAGGTTTTAAACAGCTGACAAAACATCAGTGAAGAGTGGAAAAGTGCATCACGTGTCCTTCAGGACCTTGAAAAGAAGAAGGGAAGGCGAAGATGCATCCAAATCTATAATGACTAAAATCCTTCAATATAAAGACTGTCCAGAAATCTCAGTAAATCTCAAACAGGAAAGTAGGTGAAAAGGAGAATTAAGTCATAATTGAACTGACCCTAACTAGAAATAAAGATAGACTCAAAATTAACTAGAGGAGAAAAGATACAGTAAATATAAAATAGAAAAAAATTATTATAGTAAACAATATAAGCAAGCTCTTAACAATAAAGCAACATCTGTAAAATATAAAGTAAGCCAAATAAAATAAAAGTTAAAATGTCAATATTTTTCAAAAGCAAAAATTAAATAAATTTGGCCAGCAAAGGCAAACTGTGTAAGAAATATTACCAGGGCATTCAGGAATGAGGGAAAAGAATCCACAAACAAATACAGAATACCAAAAATAGTAATGGAGAGAGGGGGGCGGAATTACTGTTTGTCTTAGACACCATTGGTAAGTTATACAAAAATAATACTATACTGAGGGACATGATTAAAATTAAAATATATGACAAATTAGCAATATGTATACTTTAAACTTTATTTTTTAAATTAAATTATAAGTATAAGGACAATTTTATTATATTTAAGAGGGGGAAAATCCCATAGTGGGCCAGCTGTAAACCTCAGCAGATGCCCAGAAGTTTTTCATTAATAAACATTTACTGCTACTCTAACCTACCTACCCTCTCCCATCAAACCTTCTAATCTTGTGTTTTCTTAGAAAATGTTTTTTCTACTATTAGTCTTACCAGATTTCTGTTAATCCTTCAGTACCCTTAAAGTTGCCTAGCTTCCCCAGAGTTTATTGCCTCAAGTTCTACACACTTTTACCTACCCTATGGGGGTGTTATGAATGCTAAAAGATTTAATATCATTTAAAAAACATTAGTTACTGTTCTTTTGTTGTGTTAAGACACAATGACCAAGGCAATTTATTTTTTTTTTAAAGTGTTTATTTGGAGCTTACAGTTTCAGAGGGGTAAGTCTATGACTATCTTGGTAAGCAGCATAGCAACAGGTAAGCAGACATGCATGACACTGGGGCTGTATGCCATAAACTTTAAAATATTCACTAGGAAAACAAAATAATTATATTAAGCTAACACGGAAGATAGCTAGTAAAAATATTCATCTAACTTTTCAAAAGGTCAGAAAACAAAGGAACAGAAAGCAGTTGAAACAAATAGACAAAGACAACAAAGTAACAAGTTCAAAACCAGCCAGTTGAGTTAAAGCTAAGTGGCCTAAACACTCAGTGAAATGATACAGACTATCAAGCTGGATTTTTAAAAAGTAAAACACAAAAATATCTTTAACTATCGAGACACTAAATGGTTAAAAGTAAAAGAATATGACAAGTATTAGTAGGCTAGACTAGCATTATTAATATCAAAGTAGATTTTGGAGAAAAGGATGATGCCATATATCAAGAAAGTTATTTTATACTGACAGAGAAACTAACGCATCAAAAAATATATTAAATCCCTGGGGAATACTGTTCTCCCTTTCTCAGCAGCCAGTAATTACCTGTAGCTCCATCTTCTTCAGGCAAGAGCTCCCCCAAGAGGTTACCCAGTCCCGAGTGGTGAGCCCTCAACAAATACATGTCCAGGTAACCCTAAGTGAACCCAATGGATTGTATTTATATATACATATGTACATATAAGTAACAATAATTGGAGAAGTCATGAGAGGGGAAAGGGGACATAGGAGGAGTTTCGTGGGGGAGAGGAAGAGTAGAATTTCATAGAGTTTTCATTATGACATTCTCAAAATCAATTTTTAAAACTTTGAGTAAAAAAGATAAAAATAAAATCTTAGCATGATTATCACCAAAAAAAAAAAAAATCAAAGACTGAAAACACAGGAAACAAAGCCTGGTAGAAGTTGTGCTAGTTACTGCGCTCATTATTGTGGTTAAGTGTCTGAGAAAGCAACGTAAGGAAAGAAGGAAGGATTTATTTGTGCTTAATGATGGTATAGCCCATGATGGTGGCGATGCCATGAAGAAGGAAGAGCTAGTTACATGGGAACCATATCAGGAAGCAGTGAAAGATGCTAGAGTTAAGTTCAATTTCTCCCTTTAAAATATTTTTGTGGGTTTGTGTATGTATGTATTTTGGACAGGGCATTGAAATACTGGTTGGTGTATTGAGGTCAGAAAACAAATTTTGAGAGTTGGTTCCCTCATGCCACCACGTGGGATCTGAGATCAAACTCACCGTATTGGGCCTGTATGTAAGCACTGTTGCCCACTGAGCCATCTCTTGGGCCCATGGTCTCCTTTTCATGTAGTCCTAGACTCCACGCACCTTTAGGGTGGGTACTCCCACCTCAGTTACATAGTCTAGATAACCCTTCATAGACATGACTAGGGGTGTGTCTCCTAGATGACTCTAAACCCTGTCAGGTTGGCAATATTAATCATCTTGGGTATTGAATGAGAAATACTGTGAGCAAGTCCACTATTGTTATAGATGTCAGTTATACCACCAAGCCATAGGATTTGATTGACATTTCTAGAATTCTCCATTCATGACAGAATATGCATTCTTTTCAGAAGCACCTAAAACATGTTCTAATATCCTTAGCCACAAAACAAGTCCCAGTAAGTTGAAAAGGATTCAAGCTACTCAAATATACAGAAGGAAATGACATTAGACATCGAAGACAATGTTGTCCTGAAGGTTGCTTGTGTTTGCCAGCTCGTCAGCCTGTTGTTCAGCCCCTTGATGATGTACTCAGTATGTCTGCATCACATCATTCTGCTGCTGCAATCATGGGAAAGTTTACTTGTTCCCAACTATGTGCTGGATTTAATACTCATAATGGCAATATAATATAGGTGACCCTAGTCTCATTTTATTAGGAAAGAAACAGAGCCATAGAGAAAGATAGTGATTTGCCTGGGTTACAAAGGTAGGGAGTGTTAGGGCTGGGTTTCTCAGAGAAGTTTTCTCAAGTACTGCCCCTCAGTGTCTCAGCCCCACAAGTGCATGGTGGCTGTTTCAGAGACAAGCCACATTCCCCTCTGTGTCTCTGCTCAGATGGCTTTCCTCTGTTGTGTTTCTCTTGCCTTTGCTGGTAGTTCAACACAGGCTCTGAGTATAAATCCCAACTGGGAATTTCTAAGTGCTCAGCTTGGAAGTCATCTGGACTTCATTCTACAGGGGTACCCTGCCTCCCATACTAATGAGACAATCCCTCTTTGGAACTCCTGAACACGCTTTAGCAGTAGCCAGTACTATTGTTGTCTGTGGTGAAGCCAAAGAATTAGACCCACAGTAGGAACAGCAGAGATTGGAAGAGAGGTGGTGGAGGGCGGCCCTTGGCTTCCCTGAGGTACAAATTAAAACAAGGATTGAGAAAACCAGTGCTCCTCCTTTCCTGCTTTTTCCTTATTTCAAGACGCAGGCAGCGTTCCAGTTTCTTACCGCGTGTGAGGTGTTTCTACACGAGTACATATCGCTGAAGATCCAATCAGGGTAATCAGTGTATTTACCACCCTAAACATTCAGCCTTTCCTTGTGGTAAAGGCATTCGAAGTCCTCTCTTCCAGCCACTTCAACATGTAGAGTGAAATCTGTGAGCTTCAGCCACCCCACTGATCAGCGGAACACCAGCACTTACCTCTCCCATGTTTCCTTCCCACTGCGCCATCTCTCCCCACCACTTGCTCCTCTCTCCACCTTCCCCCAGGCCTGGTAACCAATATTCTTGGTACTTCTGCATCAGCAACTTTAAGCTGTACAATTAAGAGAAATTGTGGGGTATTTGTCTTTCTGTGCCTGGCTTATTCCAAGTAACATGTCTTCGCAATTCATCCACATTGGCAGAATTGACTATTTTGGACTGGGGATAGTATTCCACTCTGGACATAGCACACACTTTCTTTATTCATTTAACTTTGCTGGACATTTGGGCTGTGACCATATCTTGGCAATGGTTCAGAGTACAGCTGTCTCTTTGAAATATTGATTTTATTTCCTTTGGATAAATACCTAGGAGTGGGATTAGCTCAACAGATTTAATGCAATTCCTGTCAAAATACCAGTGACATTCTTAAATATATAAATACATACATACATACATACATACATATATACCCAAAGGGCCAAATTGCCAAAACAATCTTGAGCAAAAAGAACAATGCTAGGGATGTCACAGTGACTTAAAGTCCTAACTACTTAGTGGTCCAAACGCACATGATTAGCATAGAACAGACAGACACAGGGACCAATGTACTAGAACAAATAAAGTCACACAATGACAGACAAAGGTGCCGGGAACATACGTCACAGGAACATCGTCTTTTAACAAATAGTTCTGGGAAAGTTGCATACTGGTACTGCTGCAGAATACAAAGTCTAGACCTCTGTAATCTGGATCATGCATGTTTCTCAGAACTGTGTCTCTCTTGGTTGCCTCCTGAGCAGGCACACCTGTGGAGTTTCTAATTGGACTCACTGCTGCTTCAGGAGTAGGTTAATTTCCAACCTCACCTGCCCTGATCACCTGCCCTGTTCACCTGCCTTGCTCTCCTGCCCTGCTCAACTGCCCTGCTCTCCTGCCTGCTCTCCTGCCCTGCTCAACTGCTCTGCTCTCCTGCCCTGATCACCTGCCCTGATCACCTGCCCTGCTCTCCTGCCCTGCTCAACTGCTCTGCTCTCCTGCCCTGATCTCCTGCCTTGCTCAACTGCTCTGCTCTCCTGCCTGCTCAGCTGCCCTGCTCTCCTGCCCTGCTCACCTGCCCTGCTCTCCTGCAATGCTCTCCTGCAATGCTCTCCTGCCCTGCTCACCTGCCCTGCTCTCCTGCCCCGCTCTCCTGCCCCGCTCTCCTGCCCTGCTCTCCTGCCCTGCTCTCCTATCCTTCTCTCCTGCCCTGATCTCCTGCCCTGCTCTCCTGCCTTGCTTACCTGCCCAGCTCTCCTACCCTGCTCACCTGCTCTGCTCTCCTGCCCTGCTCTCCTGCCCAACCCTGGCTTGGGTGGCCGCTCCTGCTCTTCCTGCTGCTCCTGCTGCTCCTATTGCTCCTGCTGCTCCTGCTGCTGAATTCTCCTGTCTGCCTGTACTCCTCATGGTCAGCAGTCTGACCCAGTACACAGGCTGTTTTACCAGCCCACCATGGCACCTCTCATAACAGAAAATAACCTTTCCCAAGTGGAAACCTCTTGTAACCTGCCCTGCCTAAATCCCCATGATTATATAAAGGTGAAAGTCTGCACTTGGACTCCAAGACTCTGTCATATCTGCCTGCCTCTTAGTTCCATGTCACAGAAAACTCAGCACTCTCTGAACCCCAACCATGCATCCTATCTCTAACTGACCCACAAGCCCCTCTCCTGGTTAGCCAGACCCTCCTCGGTCTCTGCAGTCCTCCCAATCTACTAAGTGATTCTGTTCCCCAGTACCAAAAATCTAGATGTGTCTTTGCCTCCACAGCCACACAGTAGTTCCTTCCCTGGCTTTCAGGTTTTATTAAGGTTGTTCTGCTCCATTGAACCCTAAATTCTTTGGGAACATACACCCTACCCACCTTCACATCTGATTTTGTAGTCTAAAGCTGGTCTCCAATATTCATTCGTGCAGCAAGTAGCAGAAGGTGGTCAGTTGTCCAGCACCCCCAGTGTAAAATGAGTGATTGGCTGTGGACTGAATACTGTTGTCTTCTCGCATCTTTCCCTGGGTCATTATTTTCCCTCTCTCCTAAAGAGCTTCCTGTGTGAGTCTGAGGGACTGAAGACCTGAGGCCAAATCTTCCAATCCAAGTTTCCAAAATGCATTTTGATTATGGTTTCTTTTAGTGATTGTTCTTTGCCTCCACGAGAAATAGAGCCAATGCTGCTCGTCTGAGGCCCACTGATGATCCCCTGATACAGTTTCAGGCAATGGTCTTGTCTGCCTCTGCAGCTAGGCGGATTCACTAAGCACGTCCTCCCCAGGGCTGGAGATTTGTGTACATGAAATTGGACTGATAGAATTACTGATGAGTGACAGAGCACAAATGAATCAAAGTGGTCATTGCAAACAAATGTAAATACATTTAGGAATTAGGAGGGGGAAAGGGTATACTAGCTTGATTTATGGCTCAGCTACACTAAAGAAAATGAGAGGCATTTTCACTTATTTAATTATATCATTCCCAAGAACTAATGGATCAAGAGTTAAATATAGCTGAGGTAAATATTTTCTGCTCTGCACTTCCCCTAAACCCGGCTGTGAAATCCAGTCTTCCTGCCCTGGGATAAGATGAGTGACAGGCTATGAACCAAACACTATTGCCTTCCTCATCCTTCACTGAGTCATTTTTTCCCCTCTCTCCTAAGGAGCTGATTACATTTCATCTCGTTGCGGCAGCTTTCAGGGTTTGGGGTCAAGTTTAAGTTAGCTTCCTCTAGTTGACTTCTGTGTTTTTCTTTTTACTCTTTTTATCCAGAGAAATTGGCTTGTGAGTTTCTCTCCCTTTCTTCTAACATTTAGGTACTTTACATCCTAACGGGGAGAGAAGACTAAACTGGGAGTTTATTCTCTATAATAATAGAGAGTTTCTGAGCTGAAGAAGCAATGGAAGTGTTCTACGTAGCCTGAGCTCAGCAGCCTGGTCCTTGGGTCTAATGGGGACTGTGACAATAGGAAGGCAGATGAAAGTTTCTCACATTCTCCACTGCTCTGGAGATGTCCCAGAGAGCCTACGTCTCACAAAACTTCATCCACACCAATATTTGTGGTAAGACCCACACCGGAAGGAACTTTCTAACGTGTCTCAGAGTCCTGCCTTATGCCATCCTGTCGCAGCATGCCTGCTTATCACAAGGTCCACGCCACACTCCTTTTTGGCATCCCAAGGTTCCATTCTTTTAGTATTCACCACTTTTATATCTTTTCTTATTTGATTCTCAAAATACATGTAGAAAGCAGTGCCACTACTCAGAGCCCCAGAAACCATGCCCTGGGAAGACATTTTCTGCTGCTTGCCAAGCCTCTTCCCCCATCCTTCTGATGCTACTGTCTCCTTTCTCCAAGAGATGTCATCATCCTGCATCCATCTGGTGTTGATGGGGCTGTTGACCACAGACGTTCTGCTGCCGCTGCCATCACAACCTCTGTAAGCCCAGAGTGTTTGCCTGAGTTTGATGATTCCTCTGCCTCCCAAAAACTTCAAGCACAGACTCCTAAAGCAAAAGGCTATTGGAAGCAAAGGGTGAACCACCATGTCTACTGCTGTGAGAGTTGGTAGCCTGTCTCATCTAGTTCTGTAATATTCCTGCATTTCTTTCTTTCTTTTTTTTTTAATCCCTTTTCCCCTTGCTTAAGCTAATCAGAGATTGTTTCTGTTGTTTTTGGTGGAAACATCCTGCAGTGGGTTTACAGTTTGTCCAAGCATCCGGTCTCAGGCACATGTATCTTAGTTTACTCTAGCATTTATGGTATGCCGTGGAGTAAGGTCAAAGGAATATTAATGTCTTATTTAGCATAAAGAAGAAGATGATGGTAGTAATAAAAGAATGACTACAAAGCTCATTCATGAACTAGGAGTGACTTTGCATCCTAAGGGACATGTGAAAATGTCTGGAGCCAGTTTGGCCTGGCACAAGCAAAGGTGAAGGAAGGGGCATGTTACGAATATCTAGAGGACAGAATTCAAAGATGCTGCTAAATACCCCACAATGCATAGGGAAGACCCCCACCAGCCAATAAGTATTTGTCCTCAAGTGTCAATAATGTCACAGATCAAGGAGTGGGGTGATCTACCAGGTATTCAGGATAGCACCAGGCAGTGGTCTGAAAGGTAAAAACTTTAAAGTTCTCAGTGTTTTACATTGATCCCAACTAAGGATTGTTAGTTAGCTGATCTTGAGTCACCAGTGGACTGGAGAGCCTCTTTTCTATAGTGACTTGGCCATGAAGATTGCTTGGGCACGTGCCATCACTGTCTTGGACTTCTTGGTACATAGTTTCCAGGTGGTCAGAGAAGGAGGACGAGAAATGGAGGCCTAAGCTTTTCAACGTTCCACCTGTGAGATGTCATTCACAGCCCCTCTGTGCAATGCGGTGGATATGCAACAGTGAGTGACTCTGCCACAGTGCTCATGGAGGGCAGTGCTGCTGTACCACTGGGCCTGGGTCACCTGCACACTGCACCCACCCACACGCCCAATACCTGAGCAATACTCTGTACAGGGCATTATTAGGTTATCTCCTAAAACTCAGGTTTTAATTTTGGTTTTAATGTTTATATATTAAAACTTTATCCATAGGGGGAGAAATGTTTGCCATGGTATGTGGGAGGGGGAGTCAGAGGACAGATTTCAAGGGTCAGTTTCCCTCTTCTACTGTGAAGGTCTCAGGGATCACGCTCAGATCACCAGGCTTTGGGGCAAGCACTGAACCACCACGATGGCCCTATTTTGACATTTTGAGGCAGGGTTTCATAGCCTGGCTTGGCCTCAAGCTCACTGCATAACTGAAGATGACCTTGAACTTCGGATCCCTTTCCTCTACTTCCCAAATGCTGGGATTGCAGGCCTGTGTCTCCACATCTGGTTTGTGCTGTGCTGGGGTGTGAGCCCAGAAACGTGTGTGCGATAGGCAAGTACTCAACCAACTAAACCAATGCCCTGGCCAGTCTTACTTTATTTTTTAAGACTAAAAAATTAATTTGATATAGCACTCCTCCTGAAACCAACAATTCATACCTATGAGCAAGTATATCTGAGGCCTCTTTTTAGCTTGTGGTGACCATGAACTTCAGGCCACAGTCAGGGTAAGTCTGTTTATTCAGAGCATTTCCTTCTCAGAAAGACAGAGTCATGTGAATTAAATTGTTTCTCTGTGCCTGATGTAAAAGAAACCAATACATTTTCATTGCAAATAATTTATTGAACTCTATATATGCAAAGCTGTCATATTTTGATTAGGAATCTTTAAATACACATAAGGCAGTTTTCCTCAATCATTCTGGGCCGTGTTTCCTGGTCAGGGAAAAGAGTCATGTTAGCAGCCTTTTTCAAATATAAATATGTCTCCAAATTTCTAATTCAGCAAGGTATAATTATAAAGACTGTTGTGGCTGCCAACAAGGAATCTGATTGTAAATTATCCAAAAAGCAGGGGTGGGGAGGAGGGAATCAAGAGAATTCCTGTAGCATGGGCCTGGGAAGAGAGTTCCAGAAAATGCAGCAGCCAGAATGTAAGGAGTCAAATTAAAGAAAGAATGAATGAATGAATGAATGATGCTACTATTGGTCTCATCAACCAAGAATGCAGGGGGTGATCTACACAAGTTGTAGCCACTGTACAAACTACCCACGGGCCAGTGTTCCACTGGAGACTTAGACCCTCTATATGGCCAGCACCTGTTTGTCAAGGAAGTGAAGCTTGCTTCTCTCAGAGGCCACCTCTAGTGCCCTTTGTGGTGGCCCCTCTCTTCATAACCTTTGTCCCCATTTTCCAAGACCCAATTCTGCATGGAAGCATAGAACAGCCGTGTTTTCTTTGACCTCACAGAATTTATGTACGTGGCCCAGACTCACACCAAAACGAGGCAGGGATGCATGCAGCCATAAGCCTTCGCGTTTCTGTCCTCTAGGAACTTATGCAAAGTGTCCTCTCCCTCTGAGCCTCAGTTTTAACATCTGTAAAACTGGTGTAAAAAAATAATAAATCACTCTGCAGTTGAGGAGTGGTGATATGAACAAATGCATGGGAAACAACACAATCCTTGGCATAAGGTAAGGAGCAGACCAATGCCGCCTTGGATTCGGCAGCAAAACATGAAGAGAAAGCTGGCAAAGGAACAGCCTTTAATCACCACTGCTGTTCCACAGCCAGCAGCGACGGGAATAAACAGAGTAAGCTAATCCTAAAACAGTGATGGA
Organism: Acomys percivali; assembly: GCA_907169655.1. Taxonomy (NCBI): domain Eukaryota; kingdom Metazoa; phylum Chordata; class Mammalia; order Rodentia; family Muridae; genus Acomys; species Acomys percivali. The sequence continues at coordinate 9,491,752 of OU015757.1, read as the reverse complement.
CTGCGTTTTGTCTGTTTCTTTCTGTGAGATTTGTTACTTAGCCTCAGTCACAGAACATGGATTCTGGGACTAAGTAGCTTGAACCTAAATTCATCACTAACCAGCTTTTTGGACACGGACAGGTTTCTTAAGCCAGTTTCACTTCAGTCCCCTCACTGTGAAAGGCAGCCATGTTTGTACTTGACTCTCAGAAAGCAGAGTGGCAGCGCTCCATCATAAATGCTACTTCAGTTTTCTTATGAGATGAAACAAAGGGGCCAGAAATGTAGATTAGCTGGTGGAGTGCTTGCCCAGCATGCAGAAAGTCCTGGGTTTGAGTCCCAGCACCATAGGTGGTACACACCTATAATCCCAGCACTCAGAAGTAGGAGCAGGAGGACCAGAACTCCAAGGCCATCCTTGGCTACATAGTGAACTTGAGACCAGCCTAAGCTATGTGAGACCCCGTCTCAAAAAAAAAGTAATAAATTAAAAAGTGAATGAAAAAAAAATGAGAAAGGATTTTGAGTCAGTAGGCCTAGCAAGTTATTTGCTTTTCAAATACTATGATTTCATCGGGTTTCCAGCTGGCCGAGGTTTACCCCACTCTATGACTCACTGTCCGGATCGCATTGCAGATTTGGGTTACATAAGATGCTAGAGCTGTGCTGCGTTTGTCACTCCAGGTCTAGTCAACTTGATGGCAAGTGATTTGTGTGTGTGGGATCGGTAGGAATCAAAACGCCTTGAAATGCTTTGATCATCAGGAACTGCTGGAATCCAGCTGCGTCCAGGCCTCAGTACAAAGAAGGGACATATATTTCCACTTGGCTTGGAGACTGTGAGAGTCTTAGGGAACAGATAGCGAAAGGGCTTTGGGAGCCAGCAGATGGTACCTGGCAAAACAAGTCCTTTGAGATGAGCAACAGCTGGAGCAGGGAGGGGCACGCCCCAAAGCAAGCTGCTTTGAATATGAGCAGTTATATTTCTGATCATGTCCCCCCTACCCACCCCCAGGCTTACTGAAAGGAAGATATCAAACTTTTCTTGTAAGTCGATTCTGTGAAGAGGAAAAATGTTTAGTGAATACTTTGACCTTCTCTGGATATTTCATCCACCAGAGAAGTCATAGGAAAGTTGTAGAGCTTTGTGGAGAGTGGAGAAGCCCCCAAGCAACCAGGGAAAGTATGTGTTAACTTCATAGCCCTCCTCAGCACCCTAACTAAAAGCTGTTGCTAGGCTACACATCAACCCTGTCTCTTACTGTCCCTATCACTGGACCTCCACTTGCATCAGTCCAGCCATCCTGTCCCAGCTCTAACTGCCCATCACTGGACCTCCACCTGCATCAGTCCAGCCTTCCTGTCCCAGCTCTGACTACCCATCACTGGACCTCCACCTGCGTCAGTCCAGCCCTCCTGTCCCAGCTCTGACCTCCCATCACTGGACCTCCACCTGTGTCAGTCCAGCCCTCCTGTCCCAGCTCTGACCTCCCATCACTGGACCTCCACCTGTATCAATCCAGCCCTCCTGTCCCAGCTCTGACCGCCCATCACTGGACCTCTACGTGCATCAGTCCAGCCATCCTGCAATGGAAAGCCAGCTCTTCTTCATTTGCTTTCTAAGACATCTGAGAAAATTCTTCATCACCCCACAACCAGCTGAAGCCAATTTCACTTGCCAAAACTCAGCTAGCAAAGTCTCATTTCATCTTCTGGGTCCTTATTAATTGGAATTAAGGCTTTCCTTTTCCTCATATATGGCCAACTCCAGCAGAACACTTTGAAGCACTACTCTGCTCAAAGGTTCATTTCGTTTGTTCATTTAAATTCTGTTTCTTTACCAAAAGTGTCTGCAGCAGCTTGATGTTTAATGATTCCATCTCATTTTCTGAGAGGTTGTAACCTACTTTAGCTAAAGCTGACAGAGTTGAAGCCACCACTAGTCTCACCCCTTGGCAACTTGTCATCCAGGCACACATATTTTTTAAAAATTGTATGCACGGGGAGGGAGTATATATTTGTGTGCTCTATATGCACACTTGTGTCTTGGCACAGAAGGCAGAAGAGGATGGGGTGGCTTTAACACGCCCTGTCTTAGCCTCTTGAGACATGGTCGTTCACTGAACCTAAAGCTAGGTTGGTAGCCATCAAGCACAAATGATGCTCCAGTCTCCCTCTCCAATACCACTGGGATTACCAGCAGGCACATGGCCATGCCTGGCTTTTTATGTGGGCCCTGGGATTCAAGCCCGTGTCTTCATGCTTGTACAGAAGGCGCTCTTATCTGCTGGACAGCTCCCCAGCTCCATGTCTCGATTTGGAACTTCTAAATAAAAGTGATAGCAAAAAATCAGACTTTCACCTCAAAGACCTGAAAACATGGTTTCCAAAAGAAATCCCAGAATTCTTTTTGCCATCTATTCATTCCTCATCTAGATATGTCACTCCCCTTTTGAAGGTCTATGACTTAAATATTGAAAGTGCTCCCTACACATTTTATGTAATATGACGGAGTGGGCAGAGGGAAAAACACTGTTGGCACCTTCATAAATATGTGCCTATCAACATCAGGAATAGATGCTTCTCACCATTTTAGTCTCTTCCAGTGCTCCCCGGTGCCACTGTCCTTCACTATTTGTCCATGTGCCTTTCGCCTTCAGGGAGCCCACCAGTTAGCCATCACTCCTTGCTTTCCTTGCTTAGTGACATGGCAGTATGACTGCGGCTTGGCATTGACTTCTGTCACAGGACACAGGGGAAGTCAAAATTACCTCCACTGGACAGGAGCCATCACAGGTGGGCTCAGTCAAGCAAGTCAGCACCAGAGCTCTGCTTTTCCAGGTGAATTCATGGGCATGAAAAGCCTTCAGTGATTCCTAGATTGCGGTCCTTAGGGGGGAAAAAAAAAAAACAGGAAGAGAAGTAGGGAGAGGGTGGCCATACAACTCAGTAGTGGGGTGCTAAAGGACATTTGTGGGTCCTGAAATTGTGACCTGTAAAAGTCTGTTTCTAGTTGTGGAGTGGCTCAGCCCTAACACGCACCTTTGACCCAAGAGCTTTCTGTTTACTGTAAACAAGTACTGGTGGCTTTGGCTCAGCCCTAGCACACACCTTTAATCCAAGAGCTAGGTGAAGTCAACCCTAGGTCAAGAAGCGAAGCAAGTAACTGGCTGACAGGGATTAAACAAAAAGGAGAGACACTGAGAGAAGGGGACTGAAGACAATGTGGAGAAGACGGAGCTTTGGCTTTTTTTTTTCCTGAGATGTGAGAAGGCTTCCCCCCGCCGCCCCCCGCGGGACATCAGTGGAGCAGGAAGGTCAGCTGGGTGCCTTCTCTGCCTCTCTGAGCTGGCAAGTTTTCGCCCAGGCATCTGGCTCCTGATTCTTTATTGGTAAAATCAAATGCTTGGGATTTCCTTTTTTATAACAACACTGGGGTGCTTGCCTAGCATACTGGAGGGCCTAGTTACTGCCACCCCATGAGGGAAGTTATTTTGGGCTGGGACACTACAGGGATATAATTTGCTGACATAGCTGTGCCATTCATTTTTTTTTTTAAATAACTGATTTGAGGTATGGACTGTTCTGGCTAATCAATAAAACGAACACGTCATTCTAGTACTTTCCAGCATCTCATATATTTAGCAAATACTGAAGAAGACAATTGTAATGTCTATAAATCCAAAAGAAAAGTGCAAATCAGACTGACATGGGACTTCAAGAGTACCTGCTTTTGTAAGTATTTTTCAGTCAAGTCTTCCGAGATCGCATACGTAACCTTCAATCAGAATGAATGTCAGAAATAGGGAAGTTTTGTGAAAATTTATACTAGTAAAACAAACAAAAGTGGACAAGTAAACAGTTATGACAACATATCCTAATTTTCTTCTTCATGGGAAGCCATTCTGAAAACCACACTGGGGTCGCCTGTATACAGTCTACTTGGTCTTGGGCACGGCACGTGGACATCCATACCATGGGAGGTCAGGGTTCTCAGTCTTGGGTTCTTGCTGACATTCGCTGCATTGCGTCGGAGTTGGATTCTTCTGGATCCACTGTTACTCCACCAATTTTGCTTAAGGGTGGAACCAAGTAAAACTGACTCAAAGTACCTCCCAACTCTCACCCTAGTAACAATGGATTATCACCCAAGTAGCTAATAGCCCCCAGGCTGTGAATGGTAGCTGCTGTCTTCATAAATTAAGGAGATAGACTCATTTTGCAGACAAAGGCTTTGATAATGAAGTTTAAGATTAGACCATATATTGCAGAAATAAGTAAGCTGAGAAGAAACATGGTATTTGACACCATTTAGGGAACTGAGCTAAAAGCAAATCTATTGCTGGTGATCTGAAAAAAAAACAAAAACAAAAAACAAACAAACAAACAAAAAACTCAAACAAGTTCAAATACACATTACAAAAAATGGTAATTGGTGTGCATGTGTTAGGGTGACATTTTAAAATGGAAGCATCCAGTCTCCATGACATCTGCAATGTAGGCTGTGAAATGTTGGTCATGTTTCACAGATCCCATCTAGAGCTCCCATCCAGCTTCTAATGGGGTTATTTCTGGCCCTACTCCACATCACAGGAAGTAGCTTGAGACAAAAGACCTTTTCAAGGTCACATGCTGAAGGAAAGAAGAGTTGAATCAATCAAGTCCAGACCACCCTACTCCCTTCCAGTTAAGCGCTGGCCTTTTAAAATGATTTCACTCCCAGCGATGTGCCTGGATGAAAAGCTTAGAATTGAGTACTTATGCCACGAGTTCACTGAGCCCCTTCAGGTCAAAGGTTATGCACATTGAATATGAATGAAGCAGTGACATTTAATTGAGAAAATCCACCAAGCCAGACTCAGGAGTTAGAAACATCACAACACAAACAGAGTTGAGCAATAAAGTCACTGCCACCAAACCCCAGAGATATATATGACATTTTTAAGGTAATGATAGTATGTTTAACTATGCCTGCATCAGCCCAGAGACAGATGGGCCTCTTTGAAATGAGCCTCAAAGCACAGTGGGTGCTCACTGGCAGAGGGAAAAGACTGGAAATACATTTCAGAAAATAAAAGTAGGTGTGAGGGCATCTCTGTCCACTGGCCTGGCCCTGCCTTCAAAGTGTCTCTATTGTCTGCTTCCCACAGGCTGGCATTAGGAACTTTCTCTTCTCTTTAATAAGCAAAACTCACACCTAGGCTGCTACTTTGCATTGTGATCGGAATTAGCAATTCAAGGAGAGACACCTGTGGCCTTGCTGCCCACTCCCTCACCTCGGAAATGAATGGAACATGGCTAACTGCCTTCCTGTCATCCTGCTATTCAAAAAACAGTCTCTGAACACGTCAGCAGCGGCAGTTTGTTCTTTGCAAGCTGAGAAGGAAGAGGGTCAGTGAGCAGTTAAAGCTCCAACAGAAATGACAAGGCAGCCACTCAGACTGCAGAGCCCAGAAGTAGCATCCTGCTTCAGCTGTGGGCCCTCAAATAACAAAAAGGAAGAATAAGGAAACTTCCAACGGAGCCAGCAGGAAATCAAGAAAGCCTTTGCTGCAACTAAGGCACCCTGTCTCCTTTCTCTTCTTGCTCTCCTGACAACTCTATAAAGCCTTAGAGAGATGACTTTGCAAATACAGAATCGCTGTTTCGTTTTGAGTCAGGATCTCACTGTACAGCCTTGGCTGGTCTAAAATTCACTATGTGGACCAAGAAGACCTCAAATGCATAAAGATCTACCCAGCTTTGCTTCAAGTACTGGGATTAAAGACAAGTTTAAAATTATTCTTAAAGGGGGGAAAAAAACACTGTCCATTAAAAGAACATTGACAGAATACTAAATACTAGAACCAGCTTCAAATTAATAATCTATAACCTCTAAAGAGTTTGTGTGGCGTGATATTGAGCTGAGGGAGTGCTATAATTCTCTATCCTTTTCTCATCTTTATTCTCTGTTTATTTCCAATCATGCCCTGCAAAGCATCCCCGAATCCTCTGAGCATCTTCCTGCTCCGGGTTTCTCCTTTTCCTTCAGAGTCTTCATGTATAAGAAAGAACAGTGACTGTGGCAGCCCAAGGCCAAGTGTGCACTTCACACTCACCTGGCTTCCACTTGAGGCATCCTGTCCACCTCACCTCTCCTGTTGCTGCCCTGCCCTTTCCTCATCATTAAAGATCACTTGTTCCAAAAATACTGGTCCAATTTAGTGAAAAGCAAATCAGACCTTGCATTCCAGGTGGAGAGGGGAAAAGCCTTATACAAAGCAGACAGAAGGTTCTAGCACTGTTTGTATCTCTTCTACTTCTAAAGCACATTTTATGCAGAGTTAGAAGCCAGATGTGGTGGAGTGTGCTAAATGTGCCTATCTTCCCAGGGAAGATGGAAAGAGAAATAGTGTGAGCTTAACCTGAGAGAGAGAGAGACAGAGACAGAGACAGAGAGACAGAGACAGAGAGAGAGACAGAGACAGAGAGATAGAGAGAAAAAGAGAGACAGAGAGACAGAGACAGACACACAGAGAGAGGGAGAGACAGAGACAGATCTCCAAATCTTTAATGTTTTGCTATAACTCTTGAGACTTATCATTAAAAGCCATGCTTCTGAAGAACAAGAACTTTGTTCCATTATAATCATCTCTCTGTAGCAGCATGACAAAGGGCCATCTGCTTCCAAAGCTTCACAAGAAGCAGTAAGTGCAAGCGGGACACCAAACTCAGAGGCATTTCTCCAAGGGAAAGCCATGGGCTACAAAGCAAGTTGACACTTCTTTTTAAGACTTACTGTATGTGTGCAGTGCACCCACATGGGTACACACACGGTGTACAGAGGTTGGAGGACAACTTGTAGGATTTGATTCTGTTTCTCCACCCTGTGGGCCCCCGGAGGTGGAACTTAGCTCATCATAGCTCATCGACAGGTGCTTTTGCCCATCGAGTCATCCCCTTGGCCTGTGTCTAGGATATTTCTGAAAATGAAGCTAATTAAAATTGAACCTACCTTGGAGGCGGTTTTGTGAGGATGTTACATTTTCAAATAAGGTTTAGTTTCCATATCTGCTGGCTAAAAATGTTTAGAGGGGAAAAGAAGTGAAAGATGCAAATGAACTTAAAGGAATTTAGATTCAATGGAAATGCAGTCTATGCAGCAATTATTGCTTTAAAGGGAGACTTTACGGGGTGAGCAGAGCTGCAGCCCAGATGATGTTCTATTTAACAGCATGTGCAATCCAGGATAGCCCTGTGCTAACTTGAGACTCCCTTCCCCCTTGTTGGTATTTACTTTTAACTCAGCCCCATCTCTTCCTTCCCTCTTTGGAGTCTCTGCTTGGGTCTCATGAGCAGCCATTTGGCCAAAAGTCTTCAGGATTGAAGTAGCTTGATACATCACCTGGGCCTACTTCTCCCAGCCCATCGGAGCCTCTCCTTACACAGTGTCTAGAACACTTGTGACCAGCAGCAGCAGCACCAGTGCTGGACCACCTGGGGGCTTATGGGAGCTGCCAATTCCCAACCTGACCTCCCCTCACAACCACTGTGTCAGAACTGAGAGCCATGGCACAGTTTTAACAAGTCACCATGTGAATCTCATGTGCATGAAAACCCAAGGAGGACTGACATAGAAAAAAAACAGCAGAAGAAATTTTAGCCATGGGGAAAAGATGGGTCAGGCAATCTCCATGACCCATTGCCACAGAGAAACTCTAATCCAAAGCACTTTTGCCCATTGACTGTAAGTTAGTTACCTATTGAAGTTTATGAAGCAAAATGGGCCACTAAAAAAATGGCCTGAAGTCTTACTGAATAATTTCCGCAACTCTTGGACAAGAATCCTAAACTAATGACTCAAGGTTTTTGGACGTGAACACTACATCTCTCTTAACTCTCTAGGCCTCTAGAGAGGCTCTAATGGGGGCCCATGAATCGGAAGGAATTACTTAATGAGTTGATTAATGTTCTGAGAAAGGACGGTGCCCAGTGCAAATGCATTCTGCTGATGTCTAAAACAAGAATCTAATTAAAACAAGTTGTTTACCCTTACTGTAAGCAAGAAGGACTGGTCTATGCTGCACGCTGTGGTGTCGGCGTGCAAGAGGGAAAAAAAAAAAAATCACACCAGAGTCAGGATTGCAGAGAGCTTCCATTTCTGCCAAATGACTATTCATCTGTACGGGAAATGTAAGTAGACAAAGGGGAAAGTCAAACAGCAACGTCAGCCAAGAGTAGATTTTCCTGCATGTGGGGTAGAGGAACACCTAGACATGCCAAATTAAAAGTTAGTCCCCAGGTAAAGCTGCTGTGGCCCTGCATGAACCCCAGAACTGTAGCTATGTTATAAATGTTCACCCTTTACACAGTCCATGGTGTGAGTCTGTGGGGCTGTGGCATGTGGGTAGGCTGCCATGCTGATCTGGAACTGGCAGGGTTAGGGTGTGCTCCTGACATTACAGACTGTCCCCCATACTGCCACCCCACACTGCCACCCACACACACACACTGCCCAGGGCTGCCTCCACACCTTCAGCAAGTGAGAGAGACCACACCTGCAGCAGTTGTGAGTGAGGAAAGCCACACATCCAACTGATCCTGCCTCTTTCCCTTTCTCAGGCCCAGGACTCCAGCTTGTGACCAGTAGACCCTTGTCACCTCTCCTTCTTTGCCTGTCTGATCTCAGAGTCCTTTATATGAGCCTAGCCCTCCTAGGCTTTAAATATTTCTGTCAGAATTCTCTTACATCTGAGACTGCAGGTCTAGGGGAGACCAGATTCTTATGGAAAGCAAGGAGACATGAGGAACTCAGGGTCACACAGATAAAGGCAGGTCTGCGTCACCGAGGGCTGCACATCATGGCCCAGTCTCGGGACTGGCAGCTGTTGTTTTACATGGCAAAAGGGAATTACAAAGGCAGGTGTTACTGGAGTTGACCTTGAGAAGAGGTGAGGCCTGAATTGGACTCCATGCAGCCACTGGATTCCTTATAGGAGGAAGAGGCATGGAAAGGTGAGGGAGGAGGAGGGAGAAGCATTCAACTTACCTTTGCTGGCCTTGAACCTGGAAGGAGAGAAGGAGAGATGCTGATAGCCAGGAGAGTCAGAGAAGGCAAGGGCTCCTTTCTGGCCTGAGGTCTCTAGAAAGGCACAGTCCTGCCAACAAATCGCTGCACCCCATGTGACTCACACGGGCCTTCTAACTTTCCGAATAGAAACCTACTGGACAAAAGTGGTGTGTAGCCTCTGTGTTTGTGGGCAGTTTGACAGTAGTGGTAGTGAAAGAGAATTTTTAATTAGCATTAAAGCAACCAGAACAGCAGAGCTCTCTAACTCATAAGCCCAAATAGTTGAGAGTGCAGGTCAGCAGGTTTGCTAGCCCAAGGCCCCAGATGATAAGTCACAAAGAATGCGGAGCTAGGAGACAAAGGCCTATTGAGTGTTCTAGGGACCACATGGCCGTAAAAGATAGGGAGGATACACAAGGGCAAAGTCCTGAGAGAAACAGGTACCGGACATGGTCAAGTGAGTAATGAGCCAAGACCCCTCATCCAATCTTACGGTGTTTGCTTAATCCCCCTTTGAGGCCCGCACACAATGCTCCAGGTTTGAGTTTAACCAGATGTGTCATTAGCTCAGATAAACATCTACCCTCGGGTTCCAAGAAAAACAGGAACCAAGGACTGTTCCCGTGTGATTAAGTCTGGCCTTACCCCAGATCTGCCTACGCAATTTGCTGATGTTCAAATGTTTGAAACAACCAATTGTGTGTGGCCGCGCCAAAACTTCCCGCTCCCCCCAGACCCTTGCCAATATAAACCCTAAGCTTCTGAGCTTCTGGGTCAACCCCTCTGTCTCCTGCATGAGATACATGTCGACCCAGAGCTCCGCCAATAAACTGCCTCATGTGTTTACAGCAAGACGGTCGTTTGTGTGTCTTTGGGTGCGTGTCATCCCGAGGCTTGAGAGAGGGTCACCCTTCGAGGGTCTTTCAGTAGAAAACTTACAGGCATCAGGACTAAGAACTTGGGTCTCTTTTCAAAGGATCCCTGAGTGAGCTTGGCTGGCCTTGCCTTGAGCCTGGAGAAGGGCAAATACAGCTGCTACCTCACTGGGGGAAGAAAAAAAATGAAGAGGAATAAGGACAAGGGAAGGAAAAAAGGAGCCTTTTTTTGACCACTGATTCATTCTTGAGATCTCACAGATTCTTAGATGGTGGATGCAAAGAAACAGCACTTTAGGCTATTTAAAACAACCTTGACAACATTATTATATAAGGCTAATAAAATTGTTTATAATGAACCTGCAGGGAGAAGGGAACCCAGTTTTGACATTTTGCAAACATGTTTTCTTAGAAACATGTCTTTTTCAGTAATTAATCAAATGTCATAACAGTGTCTAAAGTATACATCCTTCAAATGGTACATGAGATTTTGTTTTGTCTAGCTTTGTGCAAATGCCTGCTTAGGTATCTCCCTATATAATGAAGTAATAAAGGCACAAAAGGACAAATTTTTGCTGAAAGATACAAATACCCCATTGTGGCCATTCCTAACTAAATGCCATTGGGGCTCAAGGCATAGAGCAGCTTCCTCTGACCTAACTGAGGAAGTGGTAAGGCAGAGGGTTTGGTCATCCAAACCTATATAACATGCTGTCTCTTCTGCAATAAATGAGTTTGCAGTCGCTCACCTTCAGTATGCTTTCAACCTGTTCCCAGTGTCCATGTGGTGACTCCACACTCCACTCACCCCCTCTGCCTTCTCTCATAGGCTGGACCCTTGGGAGAAGGAGCAACACCCCATGAGTTGGGGGCAGTTCACTACAGGAGGAGTTGCAACATGTCCATCACATTCCAACACCATCTGTCCTTAGTGAGGGATCCTGTAAGGCTAGGATTGGTCCCCAAGCAAAACCAGTGCATGATGGGTGGTGAGTGTTAGAGGGTAGATATCTCTTCTCTCATTCCTTGAAGATGAAGGGCTTTGGTCTGCCCTGTCCACACATAGGTGAGGCCATGTTAGCTCTGAGAGTAGGGACCAAACATGGATTCCTTTGTCATTTCAGGCTCTAGTTATGACAGCCTCTAGAGAGTAGGTCATGTCACCTTGCTCAGATTTAAGAGACAAGAGTGCCAAAACCATGATTTCTGAGAGGCCTGGCTCTAGAGGTGCATGATTGTCAGCAGTTAAAAGGGTAGTCTTAACCATGGAGGGGAAGGTACACCAGAATGTAAGCCTCAGTAAAACTTGAGACCACATCCAGCCTTCCCTAAATCACCCAACCCACCTCTTAAAGATAACATCGCCCAATGTTTAATATTGTCAACCATAGAGCATCTAGACTCACTGAAGACACAAACCTCTGAGCATGTCTGTGGGAGATGAAAAGGTTGGGTTAGTTGGAGTGAGAAGAGCCACCTAAATATGGGCAGCACCATCCCTGTCCTGGGGTCCTGGACTATACAAAAGGGAGCCGAGCACTGGCATTCATCCCTTTCATTGTCCTGGCTACAGATGAAATGTGACTAGCTACCCTACACTCCTACAGCCACACCTTCTGAACCATCACATCCCACTGTAAGCCAGAGTCCCTCCTCCCTTAAGGTGCTGCTCGTCAGAGGAAAGAAACTAATGCAAGCTGGAAAAGATGGCGCAGAGGGAAAAAGATGAGGAAAGGGAAGATGAGAAAACAGTCACACCACCTTGTAACAAGATAACCTGAAAGCTGTGAGAGCTCTTGTATAGTGTCCAGGCTCCTCCAGGATTATCAGGAGTTCCCATCCCAACTCCCCCAAATGACAAAGAGAGAATGTGCATACATGAGAGTACACATGGGAAATATGCCAGTACCTTTCCACTGAACTTATAAAAATAATAATGGCTCAAGTACTAATGAGTCCACAGAAACAAAGTCTTCCAACAAGGTTCTACCTTAAGGTCTGCCCCTAGGTAGGAACCAGGTGTCTCAGCACATGGAACACTTCACATTCAAACCACAACACTGACTTCAGTCAGGGCGCTCCCACTGTCACACAAGTGGATTCTTGATGTCTATTTACACGACAGAGAGGCCCTCTCAAGGTGCCCTCAGCTCAAAGAGGACATCTCCTTCAAAGGCTGCTTTGCTTATGATTTCCAGGAAAGCATTCTCCCCTTGCCCCATTGCCCGTGGGTCCATATCTCACCATCTGCTCTCAGTTCTTCTTCCCTTTGGTGACAGCACGCTGATGCAGTCTTATAATGCGGGATTTCTGCATGCTTCTCCACAGATCTCAACATCCAAGGTTCGTCGAACTTGAAAAGACTGGCTTTGCAATGGACAGAGATTCACATTGTGCCTCGTAGCAGTCCGTCCTTATTCCTTTGCAAAGATCAAGAGGCACTGACATTAGCATAGGAGTCTCTTGGTGCTATGACCTTACCTTTCTTCTAGATCAGTCCTCAAAAGTGATGGACTCCAACAGCAAATGATATTCACACCCCTAATACTTGCATTTCCTTCTGTGCCCACTGCTCACAGGGACAGTTCTCCCTGATTCTTTTCCTTCTTTCTTTGTCTTTTTTTTTTTTTTTAAACCTCTGGTAAAATACTGCTCACATCTCGCGACTCCTAAAACACAAGTCTGAACAAGCTACTCCTCAGTAAATACTGCAGTGCTTTGCCTCCCCCAAGCCCCATGCCAAAGGTCAAGATGGTTTCTAGTTGCTGAGTGGCCTAGCTGAAGTCTACTTCCCATTCAGTGTGACACCCACTTCATACTCTATGAAAAACTGTTCCCTCTCTTCTCCCACCCTCTAAATATGTGAGTCTCAGTTTCTGACCCCTGACAAATCCTTAATACATGCACACACACACACACACACACACACACACACACACACTAGTTTACCTTGGGTTTTTCATCACCTGCCAAACAGCCTAAGACGGAAGTAATGAAAAGAAGGGGGCGAGGCTGGGAGAAGACAACTTCAGGTGAGTAAGAAATAAGATGTAAGGTGAGAGGACACAGACAGAGATCAACATCCTATCAGTAGGTCCAGGAAGGATGAACTCTGTAGAATTTGAGAGAGGGAGAGGGAGGGGGAGCGCTTCTGAGGTTTGGGCAAATCCTAGCAGACTCTTTCCCTGCTGAGTGGCCTAGACTGGCCAGGAGAGTTCTTATTCATTAGGTTACTAGACAGAACCTATATAATATGCACTGCTCATCTGTCGGAGGCAGGGCTGACTTATGAAGGGTCAGGACTGGAACCCTGGCAACATGGCAGATAACTTGTAGACTTGATTCCACGCACAGCCATGGGCAGATGTCAACATCTGGCTCTTTGATCGGGGACTCGATGACCACTCTGGCCATTATGGAATCCTAAAGTTATTAAAAACCCAGTCAGAGAAGCTAAAATCCAGATGGCTCTCTCAATGCCAATGCAACGTGCCGACCACCAGACAATGAGCCACGATCATTACACAGCAAATCGTCTCAGCAAAACACAAATCTGGAATTTGTCTCTCTCTCTAGGTGCAGCTGTGGGTATTTTCTTCTTCCTAGAAAACGTTTTCTTCTTCCAAGAGTGAACTTTGTTTCTATGCATCAGTGTAGCTTTAAAATTCCAATTATGTCTCTCATTGATTGCAGTTCTTTGGAGAAACAGAACCAGTGAGATACACACAGAAATATAAGATGAGAATGAATATGAACATTATGATCATGGAGGCGAAGGACCATGATCTGCAGACTGGAAAGACGGGGCTATATAATTCAGTCCTGGCTTGAAGGCCAGAAAAACACTAGAGTTAATAGTATGACTCCTAGACCAAGGACAAAGGACTGAGAACCCTGAGAACCAGGCTTGTGCAGAAGGAGACAGGATTACTGTGAAATCTAACAGCCAAGATTCAGGCACTCCCATCACCAAGGGCAGAGGAAAATGGATCTACCAACCCAAGACGAGATTTCACCCTCTCTTTTTGCTCCACCTGTTGGAGCTGATGCCCAGCCTGGTGAGGTTCCTCTTTACCCATTCTATAACTCAGATGTTTATCTTGTCTAAGGTACTGATAAATAAAAGTTCACCAGCTATCTGGGCATCCTTAGCTTAGTAAGCTGATGCATACAATTAACCATCATTGTCTTCAAAGGATTATACATCACATGTAACTCACAGTCTACAAGGAGAGGTATAGCTGCTAACAATGCTTGTCATGCAGTATGATGTCATAGGGACTGGCTAACAGGTACTCGACAAACAATCACTATGAGTAAATCAATAAATGAATGGGTAGATGAATGGATGGATGAATGGATGGATGGATGAGTGACCAAGTGCTACAGCAAAAATGTATACATGACTCAATGGGACATCAAGAAAGGATATGTTAATACTAGAAAGGTAAGTTGACTTAAATCACAGAATACGGGTAGGAAGTACTTAATGATTATTATTTGGAGGATTTGATGAAAAAGATTCTAAAGACTAATATTTTTTGAAAATGTGGATATTATTCAACATACAAAGGGAAAAACGAAGTAACCAATTTGAGTAAGCAAGTGAAAGTTAAATAAATGGGTGGATTTGTGGTTTTTACTAGAAAGTATGTTTCTGTTCACTCAAGATTTTTTTTAAAAAAAAAGGGGGGGCAACAACAACAAAATTACTCTATCCAAACCTATCTTAGTGACCCTGAGAGGCCCAATGGCTCAGAGGACAATACTAACATCTTTTTCATGTCTGAAACCATTGAAAGCCTCTAGCCCCAAGCCTGTGATCTTAGAGGTTCCTAATCACTCCAGAAGGAGAGAGCACAGGGTTTTGGCCGGGCCACAGGTCATGGGCAGGCAGAGACATTTCTCACCAATACCCCTGCATGAGGATATGTGTGTTCTCAACCACGTGATGAGCAAAGTGCAATGAAATCACTTGGAGGGGTTAATAGAGGAAGGGTGGCTTTCAGCTCCTAATTCTCGGAGAAGGCCTTAGGATTCCTGGTCAACAGCATGCAGTCTCTATTGACCATCAGGCCCAGAGCATCTTGGTATTCACAAGGCAGAGCATTCCCATGCTGGGCGGGTGATGATGCCCTGGCAGCTTTCTGTTGCCCAATCCTCTCATGGCCCCATGCTAGCAACAAGCACTGCTTTGGGTGGATGGATGACTCCCCATTAGGCAGGCAGTCACCAGAGTGTCCTTCCCAGGAAAGCAAAACTGCAGGGGAGTCAGTGCGTGCACCCTGTCTCTGGCTTCCAAGAAAAATGACCTTGGTGATCACACCATTATTCCCCATTAGCCTAAGAAGAACAGGCTCATTTTTCCTTTCCGGGGTTTTCTGTATAGAGGTGGCTGTTTCCAATGGCCCATAAAAGGAAGAGGAATTCAAATATACTTACCCTGTCTGCAGCTACCACTAAGCACCTGCTTTATTGAATTATTCATTGTTGAAGTCACGTCAGTAGATCCAAACCATCCCTGTTTAGGGAAAAAAATCTGCCTACGGAATCTTTACTAGGTGGAATCTTCATCAGGACCAGCATGTCCACTTTCACCCAATTGTATTTTCTAAAAGCCCAAACATCATCGCAACTAATGGTACAGAAAACACAAATATGTAGTCGCTAATCACCACTTTAATTCTCAAGAGCCTGTACATTCTTGTCCTCGGCTTCAAGAGGATTCCCAACTACATTACACTTTTAATCTTCTTCAAGGGAATTCCATCACCTGAAACACATGAACAGAACTTTTTAAATGCCAGGAAAGTTTTATTCTTGTATTTCCCATAAGAATCACCGTGTGTTCTCAGTAGGATCCTGTGACTGCTCCTGGGGCGCTCTCTCTTCCTTGTGCACACATACACAGTTCGGTTTCCTTGGACCATCAGCTTTTCGGTCTTTGGCTTACATCAGTTTCATGACATTAGTGGGAGAGATGTACAAAATAGAAAAATCTATCCTGCTGAGTCTTCCCATATTGTAAAGACCCAGATTTAACAACAGCCTTATTTTAGGCTGAATGAGTGAATGAGGCTGGGGCATAGAAAAATATCAGTATTACAAGATGATGCAAACATCAGGATTAGCTGTTAGTGAAAATTGCTTAACCTCTCTGTGCCTTGGTTTTCTTACTTATAACGTGGAGTTCCTTAAGTCCCCAAAGCAAAGATGGAATTGTCGAGAGAAATAAATGCACATAATGTGAAACCATTTTTAATATTTATGTTGTCTTTATTGTGTTTATATATCTGTGTGTGGGTTGATATGTGTGGAAGTCAGAACCAGGTAGTTCAGAGCAGGACACTGGACCCCTGGAGCTGTTGCTTCAAGCAGTTGTGAGCTGCCTCAAACAGATGTTGGGAACTGAAACTGGGTCCTCTGCAGGAGCAACACATGCTAAGCCATCTCATTGTGAAAAGCATTTTAACAAAAAAAAATTTTTTAACTGATACATGGATGAGTGATACATACTTTTTAAAAAGTAGTTGAAAGAACAGAATTCTTCAGAGATCAATCAGCCATTCAGTAGGTATTGATTTAGCAGCTAGATAGAGACAAGCTCCAGGCTTGCTGCCATGGATACAATCATAATCTCTCAAGTTCAGTCCACACGGCCCAGGGAGGGCCAGAGTCTTTGGGTAACTGACATGGTCCAATCATTGCCATCTTGGTACAACTGAGAGGGCTCTCGTCTCTACTGCTGATGCATTGACCTGTGGGGAAGTGACAAGGCACCAGTACTGGAGCATTATGGATACTTCTTGCCAACCTCAAATCATTTGTATATAGACTACAGAGAAAAGTAACTGACAATAACCTATCCTGTTGGCCATAAAGACAGTAAAGTTCACCTTCGATATGGCTTCAGTAGGGGTTGTCCATCTGCCCCACCTGAATTCACACAAGTATTTCAGCCTAAAAAAATCATATGCTATACTAGCCCAATGGGCATGTCCCACGAAAGCCTTCCCTTACCAGGAAACTGAGACAGAGGGGAGGACATCCTATTGGGACTCTAGATGAGAGAACAATGGGAGAATAGCAATGTAGAAGGATCCAGAGGGTCCTAGAAACCTACAAGTAGAACATTATGATAGACAGATTTGGGTTAAGGAGTCCCACTCAAACTAAGGCACTAGCCAAGGACAATACAGGCGGTAAAATTTAAACCCCTACTCTGATCTAGCCCATGGACAGGACAGTCTCCACACTTGAGTGGAGAGAGGGATTTGACTTTCTCATGTACTCTGGTGCCTCACATTTGACTATGTCCCCTGGCGGGGGAGACCTAGTGGCACTCAGAGGAAGGACAGCAGGTCACCGAGAAGAGACTTGATACCCTATGAGCATATACAGAGGGAGGTAATCCCTCTCAGGAACAGTCATAGGGGAGGGGAATAAGGGGAAAATGGGAGGGAGGGAAGAATGGGAGGATACAAGGGATGGGATAACCATAGAGATGTAACAAGAATAAATTAATTTAAAAATCATATGCTAATGGTATTAAAAGAGTAGAAAATTCAATGACTTAATGGTGTTTACAGGAGGAACCTTTGAAAGGTGGTTAAATTAAATTGTACCATTATAGTGTAGCTCTAATACTGACTTTTGGTGGTTTTATGAGGAGAGAGAGAGACCACAAACAGGTCTGTGGTATAATGATATAGTCCAGAGGACTTTCATAAGGGCTTTCGCTGTGCAGTTTGGAATTCCAAATTCTAAGATTGCTCACTAACCAAACTTCTTTTCTTTATAAGTAGGCCGTCTCGTGTATTTCATTATAGTAACAAAAGCTGCCATATATTCTATCTTTGGTAGCAGTTATTTACCCCTAGGGTAAAAAAAAACTAATCAGAGTACTGCAGTTAAATAATTTTAAATGACACATTGCTATTATCTTACGGATGCAATACTTTGCTTGTGGGCACTACCCTCATTGCTGCCATGTCTATAACATGAAAGTATACATAGACTTCATAGGACAGGTTATACCAACAGGCATCTCTCTGAATTCATTGCTGCTTTGGCCAACCAACTCCTAAGCACATTCATTTTATTTTGTTTTGCTGGAGTATTTGAGATAGTAGAATTCTCAGAAGCCATTCTTTGAGACAGTTGAGATTAGGGGTGGGAAACTGTGTGCTCTACACAGGCTCTAAAAGTTGGCTTTGTCACCAGCTGTGTAATTGGCCATAGACAGAATGACGCTTACCAATTATTTTAGGGAAACACTAGGGAGAGGTGCATCATGCAGAGATTCCAAAAAATGGCTTCTGGTGGAAGAGCAACCCCATCTTTTCTGCAGTCAAGGCATTGAAGTCCACTTATAGTTTCATTTCTGAGCAGAACGGAGCAGGCAGAGTTCACAATGTGCAGTGATCATTCAACGCAAGAGACAAACCTTGTGGGCAATTACAGTTGTTTTTTTGTTTGTTTGTTTTGTTTTTGTTTTTGTTTTTTGAGCTTGCACACCAGTCTCCCAGTGGGCCACAAGTATATTCTGTAATAACCAGCCCCCATTTCCTGACCCTGTGCTAGTGATAAGGGACTAATTACTGCGTAGTCGCCACAAGGCTCTTCTCATCCTCAGGGCTGTTGTACCACAAAGGCATCATCACAATAATTTTGCAGTTTGTATAATTAATCTGCCATTCTTATCCTTTACAATAGAAAAACAAGGACTTCAGGAAAAGAGTGTTTACCACTACTGTAGAGTTGGAGGGAATACAGACATACTAACCCTGTGTCAAAACAGCCGTGGGATGCTGACATCTGCAAAGTGCACTTGGAGAACCGTGCAACGAAGTTTCAAAAACTGTAAAACATACTATAACCTTTTGTGTCAGCTTACAGTTTTTCATTGGGCCACATTTATAGCTGTCTCTAGTTAGATGCAGCTGATTAGCTTGCAACTAGAGACACGCCCACTAGAGCATTACATCAGAGCTTCCTATGGGGTGCTTTGGGGTCAGGCTTCTTCCTTACCTCCTACTGAAGTATACAGGACACAGCAAATAGCCCACACTTAAAAGTGACATTTTGCAGGTCTTAGCATTCGCATACTCCATTAAGCATCATCAGTCAAGGCAATGAATGTACCCAGAACACAGCGCAAAGGTTGCCTGTTAATTGTGTTCTGCCCTCTTCCTCATCTGCTAACCAGCATTGCAAAACCAAAACTTCAGGTCTGCTTTCTGTCACTTACCTTGCATGGAGTCGGTCCTACCACAGACAGTGCGTGTCGTCCCCTCCATCCGATTCCTGTGTTGAACCTCCAGTCCCTGAGATGATAGCACTAGTTGGGAGTTTGCGGCACATGCGGTGCATGATCACCAGTGCAGCTGGTGATCTTGGGACAGAGAGGCAAGAGGCGTGGCCCAGCCTCTGTACCGTGTGAAGCTGCAGTGAGAAGCTGGTGGCGGCCTTACCCAGAACCTGACCATACCCCCCTCCATATTGGCCTTCACTCTTTGGGGCTGTGGGAAATAAATTTTAATTGTGTTGACCAGCTTATGGAAGTTTGATGTTGCAGGCAAAATGGATTAAGGCACATGGCATGCTATTTTTTATTTTGTTTGGGTTTAAGTTTTATAAGTGTTTTAATTTCTTTATATATTAATTGTATAATAATTTGGGATTGTTAAGTTTTTTTCAATGAATTAGCCATAATATAACTATGGTATTATTATTCCAGGTAGTATTCTTTCTTGTAAAATCTGCCTTGATGCCAATAAGTGTTATAATTCTTGCTTTTAAAAATACCACTAACATCATCCTTTTATCATCCTATCTTTTATCATTATGTTATTTTAATAATTTATATCTTTACATTTAAATCATGTTTCTCTTTTTAAGATTTTCTTAAAAATAAAAGTAGCTTATTATTACTATTTCTTAGTACGATTTGTTCCTTTTGTTTGTGCTTTTTTGTTTTTATTGCTTTTCTATTTAATAAAGCTTTTTCATACACTGTTTTCTGATCATAGCCTTCTTTCCTCCAGGTGCCCCCCCCCCCCGATCTTCTACACCTTTCCACCTTCCCAACTTCATACCCTTTCTTTCTCTCTCTCTCTTTAAAAAACCAAGCAGGCAAAAACATAACTAAAAAAGAAAAAACATAGGCACGCATACACAAAAACCCAAAACCAATAAGAACACAAAAGTGTAAACCATAATATATAAGCAAAAGGCCAGTAAAATGGGAAAACAAAAGTCCAAACAAAGCAATGTGACACAGAGAGTCTACACAGATGCCTTTTGAGTTGTTTTGGCCATCTACTGCTAAGCCTGGGGCCTAGCCTTAAGTGTGGTTAATATACCCAGTGAGGCACCAGTGGAGAGGACTAATGTTTCCTCTGCAAGTGGATGCCAACTGGAAATAGCTTCTTGATTATGGGCGGGAACCTGAGTCCACTTCCCGTTCTGGCTTGGACCTGTGCAGGCCCCGTGCATGCTACCACAGTCTCTGTGAGTTCATATGTGCCTCAGTCCTGTTGTGTCTGGAAGATATGTTTCCTTAATATCATTCTGCCTTTATGATCTTACTGCCCTGAGGAGAGCATTTTGATGAAGACATCCTCTTAGGACTGAGTGTTCCAAAATCTCTCACTTTCCACATTGTCCAGTTGTGGGTCCCTGTGGGTCCCATCTAGCTGCAGGAGGAAGCTTCCCTGATGGTGGTTGAGTGAAACACTGATCTATGAGTTCAGCAGAATGTCATTAGGAATCACTTTATTGCTATGTCCCTCTAGCAGAACGATAGTATTTGGTTTTCCCACAGGCCCATGCCCGATCTAGACTTGCATTTTGGGGCACCCAAGCATTGTTAGGAATCAATTCCTTCTCCTGGAGTATGCCTTGAATTCACACCAACATATGCAGACAGATCGCCAACATAGAGATGGAGTTGTATTTACCTTTCTCTTCTGGTAACATGCAGAATAAACACCTTCTAGTACCATGAATACTAGTCAGTATGGGTCATGGCTCTAGTGAGGCACCAACATGATTTCTCTATGTTCACTGAGATATGTAGGTATTGTCTTAAGCCAAAGGCCTTTCCGTCGTTTGCGGGGAGCAACAACCTGAGCTTGGGGATTTTCTATGGTGTCCCTTTAGCCAACAACTCAATTAGATTTACCCCATTTCTGACACTAGGGGTTTCACTTGGTGATGAGAAATGTCCAGCTGGGCTTCCGTCTCCCCCATTCCCTCGTTTTTTGGTTACTCCATTTAGTATTTTAAGAAGTTTCGATAGTAATAGGGTTTGGGATTTTTTGGTTTGGTTTGGTTTTGGTTATTTGAGATGGGGTTTCTCTGTGTAGCCTTGGCTGTCCTGAACTCACTTTGTAGACCAGGCTGGCCTCAAACTCACAGAGATCCACCTACCTCTGCTTCCCAGAGTGCTGGGATTACAGGTGTGTACCACCACGCCTGGCTTAGTAATAGTTTTTGAGTGTGTGTGTGTGTGTGTGTGTGTGTGTGTGCGTGCGCGCGCGCGCGCGCGCGCGCGCACGCACACACACGTGTACAGGCACACTTACAGAGGTTAGATGTGTCAGATTTCCCTGGAGATGAGTCACATGAGGTAAGCTACCATATGGATGCTGGGACCAAATGTGGATCCTCTGAGAAAGCAGTATATACACTCTTCAGGGCTAAGCCATCTCTCTACTACTATACAAACTTCCTATATAGTTCAATGTTTCTTTTTACCCTATAACAATCTCTGCTTTAGCTTAGTGTGTTTAGTCCAATAACATCTACTGCGGTTATTGATATTACTTGGTTTAAATCCATAACCTTGGAATTTGTCTTTTCTTTTGGCTTCATTTTATCTCCTTTGGTTGTTTTTAGCTATAACTGTCTGGGCATTATTTTAGGGATTGTGTTAGAATATATACTATGCATCTTTGGCTTATCACAGTCCATGTCTTAGTGGTATCAGGCCCCTAAATGGCCAGCCGAAGAGTTGTATAGCAATACATTTCCATTTCTCTCCTTATGAAATTTGTTAATGCTGTCATATATTTTAATTCTATATGTTATAAACCTGTAAGATGTAGTCTTTCTCCCCCTTTAAGCAGCTAATGACCTTTTACAGAAACTAGCTACTTTTTAAAGTTTTTTACCCTTAGCCATATGGTTATCCTCTTGGGAGCTTCTTGTTCCCCTGTGTAGATGCACATCTTCCTGATGGCATCTTCCTCCTGTCTGGAGGGCTTTCTGCAGCATTTCTCGTATGTCAGTCAGTTCTGCTGCTGCTGACATCTTCCTTCTTATTAATGTCTCCATATGCCATCACTTTTCCTTCATTTCTTGAAGCATCCCAGACTTATAGTTTTCTGTCAGTTGCTTTGAGGTAGTGTCCTAGCATCTTCTGGTTTGTGTCATTTGAAACATGAAAGCTATCACACTAGCCTAACAATTATACCGAAAACTGCTTCTTTACAAGGGAAATTTTAAAATGCATGCTAAAACAAATATTCTCTTTTTTCCTAGTGCATCTGTACATATTTTTTTTTAAATTATAGGAAATATCTAGATGTGAGAACATATGTAGAGGTGGGCTGGTGAGTTTGGAGATGGTAATTTGGTATACTCTGTTAAAGTTGACCATATCTGAGTCTTCTTTTGTTCTTTATGAGATGCTGACTCTAAGCCTTGTAGATCATCTGGACAAGGAGGGAAATCCATTTTTCTCTCAATTTCAGATGGAAAATGTCTGAGAGAGACTCGCTAAACCACACACTGTGCACCACTTCGCTGTCTCTGGGAGGAGCCATGCTACATGATGAGTTGAGGTGGTTGGCACATCCTGGGAACCTGGAGAGAAGGAATTTGCTGTAGGCCCACAGACTGTGAGTGTGTGTGAACACTACAAAACTCTCATAAGACATGGTAGTTGGAGAAATCAGCTGAGGAAGTAATTGAGCACAGGCATTGTTGCGAGGTCCACTTAAATCCAACATAACTCAAACACCAGGTCAATAAGATGACAAAAATGTATTGTAATCAAGCCACTACTGATCGATGAGGGCCACAGAACAGACTCAGGAGCAGAACTGAGACCCGGAAGGGACGCTGTAAGCATATATAAAGGATAACACTATAAAGTGAGGGGGTACAGGGTGGGCTGTAGCACTGTCCAGTCATATCTGACATAAGGGGTTGAACAGGGGAGTTTCCATCAACCAGGGTAGGAGTGGGTTCCTGGGCCTGAGAACATGAACTTAGTGTGACCCTGATAGCAAGATGGGGAAGTTGTCCTTGAGATGGCTGGACTCAGACAACTGTCTCCTTACAACAGAAGTTGTTCAGCTATTGGGAAGTCCACAGATACCCTAGGGCCTGGGAACTGGAACTTAATTTCTCCCCGTGATTAAATGGAATCTAAAAAGCAAAATGGTAGGACTTAGGGTAAGTTTTTTGCTAGTCCATCACAGGGATAGAAGGGGAAAGCTGAAAGATTCTCTACCAAACTTCATAAAATGCTGTCTTTAAAGATTTCAGCCATGAAAACCTTAAAATCTCTCATGTGTTTCTCAAGGGCTCCAGCTTTTGCGATGTAAGTTTTTTTTTTAATTATGTACTCCAAAATAACCGAATTTCAATGAAATCCAAAACATCATCAGGTTCTGTGAATGAATTTTTCATATTTGCAACAAGCTTATTGAACATGTTTAAATTTTAATATTCTAATCTGAAAGAAAACATGGAAATGTTTTTATTTCCGGCAATCTGATATTCATCCATTTATCATTTTGACAACTCTAAACATTACTCTTCTTAAACCAAATATTTATAGCACAGCTATTTTCCAAATAGCCTCTGAATATTTCAAAACAAATACATACCAAAAAAAAAAAAATGTCCTCCCACCTGATGCGGCTGCCTAGCTGCCCTCTGTATAGGAGAGAGATGACACCCGCCCAACCCTTCCACGGCCTACACTCAACCCACCTGTTCAGGAACATGAGCAGAAACAACTGGGTAACCCAATGAGTTCCTGAGGTCAAACTGACCACACAGCATGACACCAGAGCACACAACTCTGCCTCACAGGCATCACTGAGTGGGAGCAGGAACACCTGTTCCCTCCCTGTGTGCTGCCTCATAGCAAAAATGTGCTACAGTATCTTGCTTTAAATGAAACCCAAGCAAGGAGAAACTGGCTTTGTTTTACTGGTATATTCAACTGAACATACATCAATAGCAGTCACCAAGGTCTCTGGTTTTCCTTTGTTTTCTTGGGGTTGTTTTTGTTTTGTTTGTTTGTTCATTTATTTGTTTTTGTTTTGTCTTTCATTTATGTATTAGTTTCTTTTCCCATTGCTGGGATGCAGTGCCCTCCACTGTCAACTTTTAAAAGAAAGGGTTGTTTTGGGCTCACAGTTGGAAGTTACATTCCCTCCTGGAGGGGAAGTCACAACACCGGGAGCTTGATACATAGTATCCGCAGCCAAGGAGAGCAGTGAACGCGGGACTCAGCCTACAGTCTCCTTTTAGCAGCCTAGGATCTCACTCTAAGGAACAGTGCCACCCACAGTGGGCAGGTCTTCCCACCTGAATTAACCTAATCAAAAGAATCCTCCAGAGGCCTGTCTTCCAGGTAATTCTAGATCTTATTAAGTTGACAGTTAAGATTAAACATCACAATTTACATCTATTCTCCACATGCCACTACACACACACACACACACACACACACACACACACACACACACACACACACAC
>OU015757.1:9457044-9467056 GCA_907169655.1 Acomys percivali | reverse complement strand
CACACACACACACACACACACACACACACACACACACACACACACACGCACACATCGCTACCGCCCCGCTTATCTTTAAAAATCCACTAAAGGGTATCCAATGCTAATACGTAGAGTTTGGAAGAGAATAGAAAATATGCCCCCCCTCTTATGTTTCAATACGGAAGAACATCAAATAGAACAACATTCGTGGCCTTGCTTAACTTGTTAGTTTCTTCGGAGTAAGAGGAGAGGACTTCTAATGTGAGGTCTTAATCAAGAAATGGACCAGGACTGGCTAAATAGCACAGTGGAAAAGGTTGTTACTATGAAGCTTGACCACCTGGCTTGGGCCCCTGGAACCCACATGGAGAGGAGAAAAAACTCCTGCAAATGGTCCTTTTACCGTCATATGTGTACTGTAACATAGCATGTGTGCACTTACAAGCATACACGCACTCACATAAATAAGTAAATACATAAATAACTTTAATAAAAATACAAAAAAAATCTTGGGCTTCTTGGCTCCATTTGCTTTCCTTCCATGCCTGCCTCCACGCCCAGGGTGCATTCTTTGGTCTCCAGTAAAGCTTGAGGCTTGGCAACAGAGCAACACCCACAAAGCGCCTACACACAGATTTCCAGAATGGCATGGACTGGGTTGTTAAGCCTGACTAGCTCGGGGATTTAGAATAGGAAGGAACATCTGGGCCACCTCTCCCAACTGCCCTCAGGGTGGTAAACCCTAGATACACCTATGGTCTCAACCTCAAACTCACTGAGAATTCAAAGGGCTGATGTTTTAGAGATGCCACTCCTGCGGTTAGCCAGAGAAGTTCCTCTACAAGAATGAAATGCTGTCTACACAGGATAATCAATGGTGCGCTGCCCAGGTTAGAGGTGAAAAGGGGAAGGGGCTTAACTGGTTCCTATTTCTAATTCTAGAAATGACCAGCGGGCTGGACCAAAATCGACTCAGAACATCACGCTATCACATGAGCAGGTTGTAGAGGAAAAGCCAAATGCAAGCCCCAAAACAAAACAAAACAGCAACAACAAAACTAACAAAACTTATGTATAGAAAAAGGGAAGTGCAGTGACAACCTGATTGCTTACATCTCATTTTTTGTTTTTCTTCAGCATGGTTAGAACAGTTGGCCACTTGTGATTGGCTGTTACAGAACTGGTTGTACACTATCACATATAAAGTTAGGGGTCACTGGGTACAAAAAAAAATCTTTAGATAAACTTAAAATTTGTACCCAGGCAGCTTTTGATCAAACTTATTCCATTTTGCATATCTCCTTGCTAGTTTTTGGTCAACTTGACACAAGCTAGCGTCATTTAAGAAGAAGAAATTTCAGTTGAGAAAATGCCTCCATCAGACTGGCCTGTTGGGCAAGACGGTGGAGTAGTCTCTTGTTTAATGATGATGTGGGAAGGCCCACCCCACTGTGGGTGGCGCCACCCATGGCAGGAGATCATAAATCTTATAAGAAGGCACCCTGAGCAAGCCATAAGAAGCAACCCAGTCCTCAGCTTCCACAGCCTCGGCTTCAGTTCCTGCTTCCAGGTGCCTGCCTTGAGTTCCTGTCCTGACTTCCCTTGGCTAAGGATGAAGGACTGCGATGTGAAACTGTAAGCTAAATAAGTCCTTTCCTCCCCAACTTGCTTTTGGTCCCACTGTTTTATCACAGCAAGGGGAACCCTAACTAAGACAGCAGCTGGAATGGCAGTCATCCAGAGAGGAATTACATAATCCCAAGATACTTCCATATAACAAGAAAAAAATGCCTATAAAGTGATATGAAATTTTTCTAGGATTGATTTGTTAAGCTGAACTTCCCTAAGAAGTTAACTGAAAAGAGTAAGGTTCAAAATAATTATTCAGTCCTGAACATCATACATATAAATAACATTATATGGACTCAACAGGCTATATTTTGGAATATATGTTTATTAAATACACATATGCATGAAATAACATTTAGTGAAAAAAGAGGCCATGAATTTGAAGGAGAGTGGGGAGGTTATATAGGAAGGATTAGAGGGAGGAGAAGAAAGGGGAAATGTTGTAATTAAATTATAATCTCAAAAATAAACAAAAATATTTAACATGCTTTTCTAGCATAGACATTTAGATACATATAAGTATATGTTCACTTTGTTTTATAAACAAGCACAAAAATATTCAGAATCTAATGAGTTATCTGTAGAGCAGGTAAAAAGAGAGATCAAAGAAAAAGATTTGTGCAAATCCTCTTTAATCATAATTCTTGTGAAGTTTGGGCTTTTTTTTTACGAGGCAGATGTTATTCATTTCCAAAATTAATATTTTTTAATTAATTTATTCTTGTTACATCTCTATGGTTATCCCATCCCTTGTATCCTCCCATTCTCCCCTCCCTCCCCAAAATTAATATTAAACTAACTTAAAAGAAAGTAAAATTTAATTAAAAAGAAGACAACTCCTGTAGGTGTGTATTTTAGTGACCATACAAAAGTAATTCAGAGCCAGGCATGGTGGCGCATGTCTTTAATCCCAGCACTCGGGAGGCAGAGGCAGGCGGATTGATGTGAGTTTAAGGCCAGCCTAGTCTACAAAGTGAGTCCACGACAGCCAGGGCTACACAGAGAAACCCTGTCTCGAAGAAAACAAAACAAAACAACAACAAAAAGGAAATAAACAAAAAGTAATTCAGAATTATGGAGATTTTATTCAAATTCCTCTACTATCAAACAATGTGATAAATTCCAAGAACAGAAGGAACCAAGTACCCCCAAGCCTGAATGGTTTATTTTTGGCAATTATATTAGTGTTATAATCCTAAAGCCATTTTATATGGCCTTAAAGATAAACTCATGTTTGCTGGATCTGATGCCAACTGCAAGAATCCAAAAGGAACAGAGAGATACAAGTACACACCAACAAACAGAAAGAGCCCCACTGTGTTCTGGCTCAATGTGAGGGAACAGCCTAATTTCATGGGTAAAAAACATCTATTCTACTAGCTCACCCTGTAGAAGGGACCAGTGTCAAAGACAACCCAGGTCACAGTGGACGCATCTAACATCCAGTGTCCAGATCCTGTTCTCCCACAGAAGACTCTGGAGAAATGACCGCGTCTCATCCCTGAGGCAGGAAAAGTATGAGAAGAGACTAAACCACCTTAGGGAGCCAAAAAGCAAGGAAGAGTTTGAGGACTAAGAGAACAAATTAGAAGAGAGTCATCTTAGAGGGGCCCTACCATCCAAATTGTAAACAAGTTGAGCATGAAAAGAATTAAACACTAATTAAAATATAGCCCATTAATTCAGAATGATAAAGTAAATGGAGTTTTTCTTTCTTTAACAGTCAGTTAATAAATATAGAGCGAAGAATAGAAATAGAACATTACGGTTCACCACTATTGGCCCAATAACTAATTTCAGCAAGGATCATGTGTGTGTGTGTGTGTGTGTGTGTGTGTGTGTGTGTGTGTGTGTATGCATACTGAAAATCATCAGATAAAAAACATTATGGACATGATTCATATTCAGTGCCTCACCCTAAAGATAATGAGGGAAATGGTATTTTGTTTTGTTTTGTTTTCTTCTTTTTTAATTTAATTAATTTATTCAGATTACAAATCAATTGTTTTCCCCTCACTTGTATCCTCCCATTCTTCTCTCTCTCCTTTTACCCTATTCCCCTCCCCTAGGTCTGTGACCAAAGAGGACCTCCTTCCCCGCCATATGGTCACAACCTATCAAGTATCATCTTGGTAGCCTGCTTATCCTTTCTCTGAGCGCCACCAGGCATCCCCACCAAGGTGAAGTGGTCAAATATGGGGCACCAGAGTTCATGTCAGAGTTAGTCCACATTCTCCACACAACTGTGGAGAATGTCCTGTCCATTAGCTAGGTCTGAGTAGGGGTTTGATGTTTACTGCTTGTATTGTCCTTGGTTGGTGCAGTAGTTTGAGAAAACCCCCCTGGACCCAGATCCAGTCATCGTGATGTTCTTCTTGTAGGTTTCTAGGACCCTCTACATACTTCTATTTCCCCATCCTTCCATACTTCTCCAATCTAGAACCACAATAGGAAGTCCTCACATCTATCCCAATCTCCTGGTAAGTAAAGGCTTTCATGGGACATCCCTTTTGGGCAAGTGTCCAATTATAAGTGAATATATACCCTGTGAGTCTTTCTTCTTCTGGGTTAACTCACTCAGGATAATATTTTTTAGTTCCATCCATTTTTCAACAAATTTCAGGATTTCCTTGTTTTTAATAGCTGGGTAGTATTCCATAGTATAAGTGTTCCACAGTTTCTTTATCCATTCTTCGACTGAGGGACATTTAGATTGTTTCCATGTTCTGGCTATTACAAATAAGGTTGCTATGAACATGGTTGAGCATATGTCCTTGTTGTGTGCTGGAGCATTTTCTGGGTATATTCCAAGGAGTGGAATAGCTGGGTCTTGAGGTAGCCCTACTCTCAGTTTTCTGAGAAAGCGCCAGATGGATTTCCAAAGTGGTTGTACAAGTTTGCATTCCCACCAGCAATGAAAGAGTGTTCCCCTTTCTCCAATTCTTCACCAGCATGTGCTATCAGCTGAGTTTTTTATTTTAGCCATTCTGATGGGTGTAAGATGGAATCTCAGAGTCATTTTGATTTGCATTTCTCTGATGACTATGGATGTTGAGCATTTCTTTAAGTGTTTCTCAGCCATTTGATATTCTTCTGTTGAGAATTCTGTTTAATTCTGAGCCCCATTTCTTATTTGGGTTATTTGGCTTGGTGGTGTTTAATTTCTTGAGCTCTTTATATATTTTGGATATTAGATCTTTATCAGATATAGGATTGGTGAAGATATTTTCCCAATCTGTAGGCTGTCACTTTATTCTGTTGACAGTGTCTTCTACCTTACAGGAGCTTCTCAGCCTCATGAGGTCTCATTTATTAATTGTTGACGTTAAGGTGTTCTGTTCAGGAAGTTGTCTCCTGTGTCAATGTGTTCCAGGCTCTTCCCTAATTTTCTTCTAACAGATTTAATGTCTCTGGTTTTATGTTGAGGTCTTTAATCCTCTTGGACTTGAGTTTTGTTCATGGTGATAAATATGCATCTAATTGCATTTTTCTACATGTAGACATCTAGTTAGACCAGCACCATTTGTTGAAGATGCTATCCTTTTCCAATTGAATAGATTATTTGTCAAAAATCAAGTGTCCGTATGTGTATAGATTTATTTCTGGGTCTTCAATTTGATTCCATTGATCAACCATCCTATTGCTGTGCCAGTACCATGCTGTGTTAATTACTGTTGCTCTATAGTACAGCTTGAGATCAGGTATGGTGATTCCTCTGGAGAATCTTTTATTTACAGGATTGTTTTAGCTATTCAGGGTTTTTTTGTTTTTGTTTTTCCATATGAAGTTGAGAATTAATCTTTCAATGACTTTAAAAATTGTGTAGGTATTTTGATAGGGATTGCATTGAATCTGTAAATTGCTTTTGGTAAGATGGCCATTTTTACTATGTTAATTCTCCAATCCACGAACAAGGGAGATCTTTCCATCTTCTAATGTCATCTTCAGTCTCCCTCTTCAGAGATTTAATGTTTTTTTCAAACAAGTCTTTCACTTGCTTGGTTAGAGTTACTCCGAGATACTTTATATTGCTTGAGGCTATCATGAAGGGTAGAGTTTCCTTAATTTCTTCCTCTGCATGATTGTCATTTGTAGATAGGAAGGCTACTGATATTTTTGAGTTAATTTTTTATCTAGCCATTTTGCTGAAGGTGTTTATCAACTTTAGGAGTTTTCTGGTGGAATTTGGGGGGTCACTTATGTATCCCATCATATCATCTACTAATAGGGATAATTTGACTTCCTCCTTTCCCATTTGGATCCCCTTGATCTCCTTTTGATGTCTTATTGCTCTGTCCAGAACTTCAGGAACTTTATTGAAGAGATATGGAGAAAGTGGGCAGCATTGCCTGATTTTAGAGGAATTTCCTTGAGTCTCTCCATTTAATTTGATGTTGGCTATTGGCTTGCTGTATATAGCCTTTTTTATGTTTATGTATGTGCCTTGTATCCCTGATCTCTCCAACACTTTAAACATGAATGGGTGATGGATTTTATCAAATGCTTTTTCTGTATCTAAGGAGATGATCATGTGGTTTTTTTCTTTCAGTTTGTTTCTAAGGTGGATTACATTGATGGATTTCTGTATATTAAACCATTCCTGCATGCCTGGAATGAAGCCTCCCTGGTCATAGTGTATGATATCTTTGATATGTTCTTGTATTCGGTTTGCGAGTATTTTATTGAGTATTTTTGTGTCAGTGTTCATAAGAGAAATTGATCTGAAATTCTCTTTCTTTGTTGTGTCTTTGTGAGATTTAGGTATCAATGTGACTGTGTGGCCTCATAGAATGAATTTGGTAATGTTCCATCCATTTCTATCTTTTGGAGTAGCTTGAAGAGTATCAGTATTAGCTTCTCTTGAAGGTCCAGTAGAATTCTGTGCTGAAACCATTTGGCCCTGGGCTTTTTTTGGTTGGGAGACTATTAATGACTGCTTCTATTTCTGTAGGAGAAGTAGAACTATTTGATTTGTTTATCTGATCTTGATTCAATTTTGGCAAATGGAATCGATCAAGAAAACTGTCCATTTCCCTTAGATTTTCAAATTTTATGGCATATATGCCTTTGAAGTAGGACCTTATGATTCTTTGTATTTCTTCTGTGTCTGTTGTTATGTCTCCCTTTTCATTTCTGATTTTGTTAATTTGGATAGTGTCTCTCTACCTTTTAGTTAGTTAGTTTGGCTAACGCTTTGTCTATCTTGTTGATTTTCTCAAAGAACCAGCTCCTGGTTTTGTTGATCCTTTGAATTGTTCTCTTTGTTTCTAATTTATTGATTTCAGCCTTGAATTTGATTATTTCCAGACATCTACTCCTCTTGGGTATTTCTGAGTCTTTTTTTCCCTATGGCTTCCAGATGTGTCATTAAGTTGCTTATATGGGATGTTTCTAATTTCTTTATAAAGGTACTTAGTGCTATGAATTTTCCTCTTAACACCACTTTCAATGTGCCCCACAAATTTGGGTATATTGTTCCTTCATTTTCATTAAATTTCAGGAAGTCCTTAATTTCTTTCTGTATTTCTTCTCTGACCCAGGTGTCATTAAGTAGAGAGTTGTTTAGTTTTCATGTGCATGTAGGCTTTTTGTTATTTCTGTTGTTGTTGCAGTCCAGCTTTAGTCCATGGTGATCTGATAGGATACAAGGTATTATTTCAATCTTCTTGTATCTGTTGAGGCTTGCTTGGTGACCTACTATATGATCTATTTTGGAGAAGGTCCCATGGGGTGCTGAGAAGAAGGCATAATACTTTGTGTTTGGGTGAAAAGTTCTGTAGATATCTGTTAGATCCATATGATTCATAACATTGGTTAGTGTCATTATTTTTTGGTTTATTTTCTGTTTCAATGACCTATCCTTTGGTGAAAGTGAGGTGTTGAAGTTTCCCACTATTAATGTGTGGGAATTGATATGTGGTTTAAGCTTTAGTACTAGCTCTTTTAAAAATGTGGGTGCCCTTGTATTGGAGCATAGATTTTAGAATTGGTTGACTTTACCTTTAATATGTATGAAGTGACTTTCTTCATATCATTTGATTAATTTTTGTTGGAAGTCTATTTTATTAAATATTAAAAGGGCTACACCAACTTGCTTCTTGTGTCCATTTGCTTGGAATACTTTTTTCCAGCCTTTTACCCTGAGGTAATGTATATCCTTATGGCTGAGATGTGTTTTTTGAATGTAGAAGAATGTTGGGTCTTGTTTATGATTCCATTTAGTTAGTCTGTGTCTTTTTATTGGAGAATTGACACCATTGATGATGAGAGATATTAATGACCAGTGACTGTTAAGTCCCTTGATTTTGATATTGGTTGCAGTAGAGTGTTTGTATGGTTATATTTTTGTGACAGTGTAATTAACTATTTCCCATGTAGTTTTGGTTATAGCTTGTCACTTTGGGTTGGGGGTTTCCTTCTAGTAACTTCTGTAAGGCCAGATTTGTGGATAGATACTGTTTGAATTTGTTTTTGTCATGGAATATCTTATTTTCTCCATCAATGGTTATTGATAGTTTCTCTGGGTATAGTAGTGTGGCCTGGCATTGTGATCTCTTAGGGTTTGCAGGACCTCTATCCAGGCCCTTTTGGCTTTTATGGTCTCTGCTGAGAAGTCGGGTGTAATTCTGATAGGTTTGCCATTATATGTTACTTGGCCCTTTTCCCTTGCCGTTTTTAATAATTTTTTTTGTTCTGTACATTTTGTGTTTTGACTATTATGTTGCAGGAAGATTTTCTATTCAGGTCTATTCTATTTGGTGTTCTGTAGGCCTCTTGTATGTTTATATGGATTTCCTTCTTTAAATTGGAGAAATTTTCTCCTATGATTTTGTTGAAGATATTTTCTGGGCTTTGGAGTCAGGCGTCTTCTCTTTCCTCATTTCCCTGAGATTTCCCCAGGCCAGGAGCTCTGGTATTTCACTGCCCAGAGTTCAGTCCCATATACCGAGTTCATGTTGTAGAGCCCAGCTGCAGTTTACTGGCAGGTTCCAGTCCAGAGTCTGAGGACTGGGCTCCTATCCTCCATGGGTGGGTGGTTGACCTAGGACCAGGCCCACCTGTGGTCTGCACTGTGTGGGACCCTACTCACCTAATGTTCTCCAGGTCTTGTGGTCTGTGGCTCCCAGTCAGGTCCCTGGTCTCTGTGTGGTAGATCAGATACAGTGCGTGATAGGTGCTGCCATCTTGGAATCTACTGGGAAATGGTTTTTATGTTTATAATCTTGTACAGAATTAAGTGATGAAACTTTTCACCACTAACAATAAGACAAACTGGCAAGCACTTCTTGATGTGACACACAGGACATCTCTTTTATGTTGAGTTCTTGAGAAAGAGGTTTGATTTGATCACAACAAATGAAACAGGAAGGTGAATTATCTTGAGGTGTTCTACAAGATACTCAATCCATTCCAAGTGTCAATGCCATGAGAATCAGGATAGCTGTCATAGTTAAGGAAACTATAGTCACATGATAAACAAATGCCACATGTGAAGAAAAAGGTCTCTGAATGACATGAGAGAAGCAGGAAAATGAATGATCTATAACATGTTTTCATCCATCTTACATACCATGGATAAGATAATCATGTACATATTAATACCACAAGGACACTTGCTCAGCTATGTTCATAAGCAGCTTTATTTATAATGTCCAGAAACTGGAAACAACCCAGATGTCCCCTCAACCAAAGAATGGATAATGTAAATGTTTTATACATTTACACAATGGAATACAACTCAGCTATTTAAAAACAAGAAAATCATGACATTTGTAAGCAAATGGATGGAACAAGAAAATATCATCCTAAGTGAGGTAACATAGACCCAAAAGACACATATAGGATGTACTCATTTATAAGTGGATATTTGCCATTAGCCATTAGGCCAAAGTATGGGATAACCATACTATAATCCATAGACCCAAAGAAGCTTACTTACAGGGAGGGCCCAAGGAAGGATGCTTGAATCTCACTCAGAAGGGAAAATAATATAGGCATCTGAAGTGGATGGAGGGGGGAAACGGGGTAGGAGAGGGGATGGGGAGGGGAGTATGGGATCAGGGGTAGGGATTAGGAGTGGAAGGGGGCAGGTGAGAGAACAGAAATTGGAGGTGGAGCATCTCTGGGATTTGTCAGAGAGCTGGCATAGGGGAGGCCCAAGAACTCTATGAGGGTCACCTTAGCTAAGACTCCTAGCAGTGAGGGTTATGAATCCTGAATTGGCCACCTCCTATAGCCAGGCAGGACTTCCAGTAGAGAGATAAGGACACCAATACACCCACAAAATCTTCAACCCAAAATGTGTCTTGCAGGGACAGAGATGGAGCAAAGATTGAGGGAATGGCCAAGCGAAGATTGGTCCTACTTGAGATCCATCCCATAGGAAAGAACCAACCCCTGA
>OU015757.1:9449544-9452044 GCA_907169655.1 Acomys percivali | reverse complement strand
AAAGAACTTACAGAAGTTAGGAAAAAGAATAAAGAGGAGAATTCACTGGAAGAAACTATACAACAAGAAAGAGTATTTAATGAGAAGAGCACAAGCCACTATTCTCAGAGGCCCGAGACAAGGAGCAAAGCCACTGTAGATGAGGCCACAGTAGGACAAAGGTGGAAATAGGCTGGAAGCCCAGAGCAAGTCACAGAGGAGGGGGGAAGACACGTACTGCATCCCAGTCCTCGGCACAGTCTACAAAAAATAATGTCTCAACAAATGTTTGCAAAAGGATTAATAATCTATGAACAAACATAAAATCCATCCAAGTTCAAGGTCATGCAAGGCTGAATTACAACCTCAGCTTGAGGGTAAAAAAGCAATTCGGTAAAACAAATACAGAGGCATTCATATACTCACTCAATGAATATTTGTTTTAAGAAAAACAGTGCAGAAATATTTTTTTTGAAATCCAACAGCTCTTTTCATTTTATTTCACCCTTTCTAGGTAAACCTGAGCAAATAATGTTTAATAGTTTTAACAAATATACAATGACCCCGTTTTAATCTCACTTTGCCTAAACAACTCCAGTCCGTGTACATAAGGAATATTCTAAAGTGGTGTCCAGCGATAATTATAAAAGCCTCATTTCTGGGTGCCAAGATTTGTCAGCATTGCCTGTCATCTCCAAGTTTTCTATATTGTCTGATTTTATATGCACAATTTTAGGCCACATCAGTTTTACCAAAAACAGTAAAGCCATGGTCCTTCTGTGGAGCTGAAGAAAGGAGATCTCATCCGGATCATACCCAATGCGGATGTACAAATGTATATCTCTCACAGACTTTCAGGAAGAAGTTCCAGTGCAAAGCAGGTGAGATGACTAAACAACAGCAATAAAAAGAACCACTAGGAGAGACCTTGTAAGGGAACTTGCCTGTTCCCCAAAATCGCAGCTTGTAAGGGCACACATTGAAGAACAGAGTTTTCCACATATGGGTCCCGTGCTGCCCATCACAGAGGCGGAAATCAGGCTCAGGAACACAGCACTTGAGTGTCAGCTATGACATCCCTGGGCTCTTTTAGTTCCAGGAATAAGATCTGACACACATTCAACCCAAACAGGTCACAATCAATCACATGCTGTTATTGTCACACAAGAACAGGCCTACCCAAGTGTGTGGGATGAATATGTGATTTAAGAGTGTGCCGTGAATAAAAGTGCAAAGCATGTCATATGACACGTCTCGCATTATCTGTCATACCACAGATGAAATACAATCCCCATACCTGTGGCATTTCTATCCCCTCCCCACCCCACCCTCTTTGTGGGGGGATGGGTTTTTTGTTTGGGGTTTGTTTGTTTGTTTGTTTTTGTTTGTTTGTTTTGAGACATGGTTTCTTTATGTAGCCCTGGCTGTCCTGGAACTCACTCTGTAGACTAGACTGTCCTCAAACTCAGAGATCTGCCTGCCTCTGTCTCCCATGTGCTAGGATTAAAGGCATGCGCCACCACCTCCTGGCTTCTATCCCATTTTTATTGCTGTCTTTGAAAATAGGTATTTTTTCCTATGACATCAGCAAGGTGATAAGATATTTTTTCATTTCTCCAACACCTATTCTGTACCTAAAGGTTTCCAGAAAATAAACAAAATCAAAGGTAGAGTATTATACTTCTGCTTTCTAAAACATTGCAATCAAAGGCCACTATACTTTTTGTCATGTATTGCTATACTATTGGTCAAAGATCAGAAACTTCTCAAAGGAAAATTTACATGCTATTGGAACTGTCATTTTTTAAAATTCACTCTACAGACTGACTGCAGTGCCCCTCCCTCCTCTCCTCCCAGTCTCACACTCCTAACTCCTCCTCCATTCCTCCGTGCCCTTATCCTCAGAGAAGGGGGGGCCTGGATACCAACCACCCTGATACATCAAGTTGCAGCAGGACTAGGCACATCCTCATTTTAAAGGTATTTTACATAAAAATGAGAACCTAGAAGTTTGACTTTAAAAAGTATAGCGTGATGAAGTTTGTCAAAACAACTACAAGAATTCAGAATGAACGCAAATCTAAGAGGTTCATTCAGAGCCCATCTTTCCAGAAAACACAAGTCACTGGGTGGGTTAAGGATTGGTCCAGTGTGAGTCACTGTTCATGCCAGAGGAAACTGTTTTTATTTCTATCTCTCCAATGTTTCTGGTGAATCCAAGGGGCCAATCTGTCTACAGTATAAAGTAGAGCAAAGACAGCCCTATCTGTGGGAGTTAAGACACTACCTCACTGGGGCTCAGAAGTTCACTAGCTCTCCACCTAGAAACAACTACCAACTCCCTAAAGTAGATGAAAGAAAGCTTGACACAAAACAGGACACAGAAAGTCTTTCAGACCAACAGGTCCACTTAGGTAGATCTTAGTCATGGGTCGTTGAATTGTTAGGGGTTGTCTGGGTGCCCCAAATCTAGCGTGTGTGTGTGTGTGTGTGTGTGTGTGTGTGTGTGTGTGTGTGTGTG
>OU015757.1:9429923-9449534 GCA_907169655.1 Acomys percivali | reverse complement strand
GTGTGTGTGTGTGTGTGTGTGTGTGTGTGTGTGTGTGTGTGTGTGTGTATGTGTGTGTGTGTGTTCCCATGCAGGTATATAATGTACTTTGAATATATTTCCTCCCACATATTGCACAATTTTCCTTTTTTAGGCCCTCCCACTGGTCCCTTTTGTTACCCTAGAAAAATTCACTTCTATTTTCAGATAATATTCCCATATATGATTTTATGTACCTATATAAAATCTAGGACCCACAGATGAAAGGAAACACGATATTTGTCTTTTCGACTTAATTCTCTTAACATGATTATCTCCAGTTGTATCCATTTTCCTACAAATGATATAATTTCATTCTTCTTTATGGCTGAAAGAATTCCATGGTGTGTGTGAACCACATTTTCTGCGTCCACTTCTCTGTGGACAAAGTTGTTCCAGTCAAAATGGCAGTCATTAAAAAAATAAAACAACAACAACAAAAGAGGTAATAAATGTCAGCAAGGAAGCAGACGAAAGGGAATTCCTACCATGTATTAACCCAACCACTATGAAGATAGGCATGCATGTTCCTCGGAAGACTAAAAATAGACCCAGCATACAACCCGCAGCATTTACCCACAGGACTCTAAGCCAGAGATGCTTCCACATCAGTGTTCACTATAGCCCTGCTCATCATAGCTGTCATGGAAGTGAGACAGAGTCTCTTCAAACAAAACAGAAATCGCAAGTTTTAAAAACTTCTCACCCCATAAAATTATTCCTGAAAAATCTTCACAGAAAACAGATTTATTTATTTAAAACTCATCTCAAGCTGTTCCTTCTCAGCATCTTTTTTTATGAGAAGAATTAGAACTTATTAAGGCTGTTGGAATAATTGGCTTTCCACATGCACACACCCTGAGGATTTGAAAAGATAACCATTCTAACATCCCTGTTCATGTTTATTCATAGTTTGTGGTAATTTGTAAAGTGAATATTAAACATAGCACACATATATTCTTTACCATACACATACCAGAATCCCTAGCGGTTTCAAGAACAAAGAGAGAACCCACTTGAGTGGATGGAACTAAGACACATGCCATTCCTCTTTCAGACACCATAAATAGCAGCAACTGTTCTGTGTCCATCTTTCAACTCACCTTCCTTCAAAAAAAGAAATAACAAAATCTTGCAATTAAAAGAAAAAATTCACTCCATTGATCAGGGACATTTGGCTTTGAATATGTGGCTATTCTAAGATTTTTCAAGCTAGCACTCTTCCTGACCGAAAAGCCTTGAGTTAAAAACAATTGCAGGGCTGAAGAACTACACACATGGCTGGATCCCCAGGGATAGAGAGCAGAAAATACCATGAGAATGTGTTTGCTAAGTGTGTGTTTAGGGATTAACGAGAAGGCTCAGCAGTTGAGTGAATATTGCTCTTGAGGAAGATTTAAGTTCATTTCCCAGCATGCACCTTGTGCCACCGACAACTGCCTACTTGAAGTTCCAGGAAGATCTGGCTCCCTCTCTGGCCTCCACAGACACCTATATTCGCATGCACAGATCTGAACACAAATACATATGCATGCACATAATTTATATAAAGCATGTGGTTCTTGTGGTTGAAAACCTAGTTGCTTCTCCTCCCAAAGCCTGGGTCTTCTTTTAGTCCCTCTCTCTGGGACACTGGACTTCTGAGGATAGAAAGATATTTAAACTTTCTTAAATGTTTCTTGTTGTTGTTGTTGTTGGTTGAAACTTTTTTGTTGTTCTCTTGACAGTGTCACCTGCCTTACAGAAGCTTCTCAGCCTCATGAGGTCCCATTTATTAATTGTTGACGCTAAGGCCTGGGCTGTTGGTGTTCTATTCAGGAAGTTGTCTCCTGTACCTATGTGTTCCAGACTCTTCCCCACTTTTTCCTCTAATTGAGTTAACGTCTCTGGTTTTAGGTTGAGGTCTTTAATCCACTTGGACTTGATTTTTGTGCATGGTGACAAATAGGGGTCTAATTGCATTTTTCTACATGTAGACATCCAGTTAGACCAGCACCATTTGTTGAAGATGCTGTCGTTTTTCCATTGAATGGATTTGGCTTCTTTGTCAAAAATCAAGTGACCAAATGTGTGCGGATTCATCTCTGGGTCTTCAGTTCGATTCCATTGATCCACTAGCCTATTGCTGTGCCAGTACCATGCTGTTTTAATTACTGTTGCTCTATAGTACAGCTTGAGATCAGGTATGGAGATTCCTCCAGAGGATTTTTATTGTATAGGATTGTTTTTGCTATTCTGGGCTTTTTGTTTCTCCATATGAAGTTGCAACAGCCTACAGACTGGGAAAAGATCTTCACCAACCCTTCATCTGACAAAGGTCTAATATCCAAAATATATAAAGAACTCAAGAAATTAAACACTACCAAACCAAATAACCCAATAGAGAAATGGGGCTCAGAACTAAACAGAGAATTCTCAACAGAGGAATATCAAATGGTGGAGAAACACTTAAAGAAATGCTCGACCTCCTTAGTCATCAGAGAAATGCAAATCAAAACGACACTGAGATTCCATCTTACACCCATCAGAATGGCTAAGATCAATAATTCAACTGACACCACATGCTGGCGAGGATGTGGAGAGAGAGGAACACTCCTTCATTGCTGGTGGGAATGCAAACTAGTACAACCACTTTGGAAATCTATCTGGTGCTTTCTCAGAAAAATGGGAATAGGGCTTCCTCAAGACCCAGCTATCCCACTCCTTGGAATATACCCAGAAGATGCACTACCACACAACAGGGACATATGCTCAACCATGTTCAT
This sequence comes from Acomys percivali, assembly GCA_907169655.1. Taxonomy (NCBI): domain Eukaryota; kingdom Metazoa; phylum Chordata; class Mammalia; order Rodentia; family Muridae; genus Acomys; species Acomys percivali. Next base: position 9,446,751 of record OU015757.1, on the reverse strand, counting down.
AGCTGCCTTATTCATAATAGCCAGAACATGGAAACAACCTACGTGTCCCTCAGTAGAAGAATGGATAAAGAAACTGTGGTATATTTACACTATGGAATACTACTCAGCTACTAAAAACAAGGAATTTCCGAAATTTGTGGACAAATGGATTGAACTAGAAATTATCATAATGAGTGAGTTCACCCAGAAGCAAAAAGAGTCAAATGGTATATACTCACTTATATCGAGACACTAGGCCAAGGGGTACGCCCCCATGAAAAACTTTACCTACCAGGAAAGTGGGTCAGAGGGGAGAAAATCCTATTGAGACTTTAGGGGTGAGAAGCCTGGGAGAATGAGGAAATAGAAGGATCCAGAGGGTCCTGGAAAAATACAGGCGGGTCTGGGCCCTGGAGTCCTCCTCAAACTATGGCACCAGCAAGGAAAATATAGGCAGTAAACTTCGAATCCCTACCCAGTCTAGCCGATGGACAGGACATTCTCCACCGTTAAGTGGAGAAGGGGATTTGACTTTCACACAAACTCTGGTGCCCCATATCGGACCATGTCCCTTGGATGGGGAGGCCTGGTGGCACTCAGAGGAAAGATAATAAGTCACCAAGAAGAGAATTGATACCCTAGGAGCATATACAGGGGGAGGTGGTCACCCTCAGTCACAGACATAGGGGAAGGGAATAGAGGGGGAAGTGGGAGGGAGGAAAGAAAGGGAGGATACAAGGGATGGGCTAACAATTGAGATGTAATATGAATAAATTAATAAAAAAGGGGAAAAAAAGAAACTTTTTTGTTGTTGTTGTTCATTTTGAACAGGAGCTTACTCTATAGCTATAGCTGGCTGAAGTCAAATTCAGAATCCTTCCGCATCAGCCTTTGGGGTTAGAGGCATGAGCCATCACTTCTTCTGTGTTTCTCTTTTTCTTCCTATCTGCAAAGACCCAGAAAAAGAGAAGCTCTGACTCATGTATATCTCTCTCTCATTCCCACCCGTGTGTGTGTGTGTGTGTGTGTGTGTGTGTGTGTGTGTGTGTGTGCGCGCGCGCGCGCGCGCGCGCGCGCATTTATGCACATGTAGAAATGTAGAAATGTGGTACCTGTGGAAGCCAAATGTTGACATCAAATGATGTCAGCTGTCGTCCTGGTTCACTCTCCGCCTTATTTTTTGAAACAGTCTGTGATGAACCTGGAGCTCATTGGCTGGAATGAATGGCTCACCAGAGGACTCTGGATGAGAGTCTCTGCACACCCATCTTTTTACCTGGGGCTGGGGATCCAAACCCAGGTCCTCATAGTAACACAGCAGATGTGCCACTGACTGAACCATCAGCCCACCCTGTGGCTCGTTTCTTAAAAGCCTCTTTAAGGATATCCAAGTGGACGAAACTGCCTCTGAGATTATCCAAAGAAGCCTGGAGAACTGCTCTTCCCTCTAGTCTAACGGAAGGGAAAGGGGAGCCACACAGCCTGGGATGGTGGTGCTTACCTGTCACCACAGCACTTGGGAGGCCGAGGCAGAAGGATCTTGAGTCCATGGCCAACTTGGGCTACATATGAAGTTCCAGACCAGACAGGTGATACATAACAGGACCCTCTCTCAAACCAAGAGCTGGGGCTTTATCTCCATGGTAGAGTGTCTTTGTAGAATGCGTGGGATGCTGGGTTCAGCCGCAACATTCCTCCAATACATGAGGGACTGAGTCAGTGACTTATAGGAAAAGGATGAGGCTAATGACCTAGAGGGGAGGAAATCAGGAATTCTGAACCGGAAACCAGCTCCTCCAAGCAGTCACTCATCTGTCATCTGTGAAACCCTTAGGAAAATCACCAAATTGATTAGTTCCCCCTTCTTACCTGCAGGCTGCCATTACTTCCAGGAGATTCAAAAGTGTAAACCAATTCTCAGATTCCACTGTAAATAAGTACATCAGAACTGCTTAGAGAATGATACGGGCATCACTATTTTGTAAGGCGGCCCATGTGATTCCGTCAGATTTGAGGCCCAGGCTTCCCTGTAGAGGAGATTGTTAAAGGGTGTCCGTGAGGATGACAGGAAGTAATAAATCCAGAGTGCCAGGAAAAGTGTTAATAAAGGTGGTGATGGGCTGTGTGGGTGGGACAAAGGACAGAGATGAGCCTGGACAGCAGCCAGGAAGCAGAGCAGAGCCCCAGTGTGTGCAGTATGTGACTGCAATGGCATCAACTTGAGCACATCTGGAATTAACTAAAAGCTGAGTGTCCAAGTACACCTGTGAGAGCTCTTCCTTGGCTGAATGAATCATTTGAAGCCAGAAGACCCACTTTAAATCCAGGTCTTTTGAGGTATGAAAGCACACCTTAAATCTGGGCCACACCTGGTAGCAGCTTATGTAAAGGACGTGGAACAGGGAAGCACTGCCTCTTTGCCTGATTGTCCCTCTCTCTCTCTCCCAGGCAGGCCCGTTTCTTCTCTGGCATTAGAATCTGCTTCTTTGGCACTCCACCGTCTACTGAAGAGCAGCTGAGGCATCTAGGCTCATGGATTGAACAGCTATGGGATTCTTTTGTTGTTGTTGTTGTTGTTCTTGCTGGTTTATTAATTTACTCAGATTACAACTCAATTGTTATCCCATCACTTGTATCCTCCCGTTCCTCCCTCCCTCCTGCTTTCACCCTATTCCCCTCCCCTACGTCTAAGATGGAGGGGGACCTCCTCCCACACTATATGGTCATAGGCTATCAAGTTTCATCTTGGTAGCCTGCTTATTCTTTCTTTGAGTGCCACCAGGCCTCCCCACCAAGGGGAAGTGGTCAAATATGGGGCACCAGAGTTCATGTCTGAGTCAGTCTCCACTCTCCACATACTTGTGGAGAATGTCCTGTCCATTGGGTAGATCAGAGTAGGGGTTTGATATTTACTACTTGTATTGTCCTTGGTTAGTACAATAGTTTGAGCAGACACCCCCTGGGCCCCGATCCACCCATCACAATGCCTTTTTGTAGGTTTCTAGAACCCTCTGTATCCTTCTATTTCCCCATTCTCCTATATTTTTCTTACCTAGAGTCCCAGTAGGATGTCCTCACATCTATCCCAATCTCCTGGTAAGTGAAGACTTTCATGGGGCATGCCTTTTGGGCTAGTGCCCAATTATAAGTGAGTATATACCATGTGAGTCTTTCTGCTTCTGGATTAGCTCACTCATTATGATCATTTCTAGTTCCATCCATTTGTCCACAAATTTCGGGATCTCTTTGTTTTTAATAGCTGAGTAGTATTCCACAGTGTAAATGTACCACAGTATCTTTATCCATTCTTCAACTGAGGGGCATTTGGGATATTTCCAGGTTCTGGCTATTATGAATATGGCTACTATGAACATGGTTGAGCATATGTCCTTGATGAGTGGTGGAGCATTTTCCAGTTATATTCCAAGAAGTGCTAAAACAATCCTATACAATAAAAGATCCTCTGGAAGAATCTCCATACCTGATCTCAAGCTGTACTATAGCGCAACAGTAATTAAAACAGCATGATACTGGCACAGCAATAGGCTGGTTGATCAATTTGAAGACCCAAAAATGAGTCCACACACATATGGTCACTTGATTTTTGACAAAGAAGCGAAATATATTCAATGGAAAAAGGATAGCATCTTCAACAAATGGTGCTGGTCTAACTGGATGTCTACATGTAGAAAAATATAATTAGATCCATACTTGTCACTATGCACAAAATTCAAGTCCAAGCAGATTAAAGACCTCAACATAAAACCAGAGACACTAAATAGGTTAGAAGAAAAAAGTGAGGAAGAGCCTGGAACACATTGGCACAGGAGACAACTTCCTGAAGAGAACACCAACAGCTACGAGATTCTTGACTTTCTGTTGGCAGACATCCCGTTGTTGAACTTGCTGGATCAAGTGTATAAACCACTCCAATAAAAATCCCCATATGCATGTGAAAGAAGAGCTAGAGACCAAGAGGCAGCATGACTCCACAGACAGAAAGCCACCAGGGGGGTGGCTTCCCATAGTTCCTACAAGACTTTACAGTCTAATGACTTTATGCTATAAGTTACTTATGACATATATGTGTTCTGATGTCCACATCTCTCATCTACATCATCCACTCTTACCTCTTGTGCAGCTTCAGACTTCAACATTAATATCATTTGAAACCTCTTTTATCTTATTTCCAGAGTGAGTGAATGATTAATGCACTCAGCGAACTTCCATTATCTTTCAAGAATCTCATTTGTTCAAGGGGATCTTAAAAAAAAAATACTCTTGATTACCACCATCTGCTGAGGGAGTTTGATTTAAATTATTTCCTCTAAGACAGAGTTCCTTTAACTGGAAATTCAGAATTAATCTGAAATTTTCTATTAGTAACACCTTAATGGTGTTATTGGAATGGAGAACATAGTAAGACCCACAGCTTGAGAACAAAGACCAAAATCTCCCTTGGTGTGTCAGCCATGGTGATGCATGCCTTTGATCACAACACTCAGGAGACAGAGGCCAGCAAATCTCTAAGAGTTCAAGGTATGCCTTGTGTACATAGCAAGTGCCAGGCCAGGCAAGGTTACACAGTGAGACCCTTCTTCCAAACAAAGAAACAAACAAAAACTTTAAACAAAAACCTTCTTTGGTTCTGGGGAAATGGCTCAGTGGGTAAAATGCTTGTAACACAAGCATGGGCCTTGAGTTTGGATTCCCAGCATCCACCTAAAGAGGTGTACATGGTGGCTCACCTCTGTAACCCAAGTGGGTATCTGGACCTCACTGGCTAGTTTGTGAGCTCCAGGTTCAGTGCGACCCTGTCTCAAAATGTATAGTAGAGAATACTATTACACACACAACACTGGCCTCTGACATCCCAGATCCACATCCATATATATATGAGCACACACACACACATACACACACACACACCTGCGCACATATAAAAGCATACACATTTAAATCTTTCCTTGTTGTCTGAAGGTGGGTAAATGTGGCTTACAGGGTCTGAGAAGTAATTTTGTCTCATACATTTGGCCTCTGTGGCTTTCTTTTACTTTAACGTTGACAATGACCCTCTGACACAAGGACAGGTCTGTTTCTAGTCCAAGACTGACCAGCTTGACAGCCCCAGAGTTTCTTCTCTCACTGTCTCGTGGCCTCCCTTTTCCGTGCATGACACTATCTAGGGAACAAACTCTTTCATCCATAACTGTTTGCTTAGTTTATCCAAGTTTCTTCTTTTTTAAAAAATCGCCAAACATTTCTGTTTTATTGGCTTGGGGCTCCTAAGTATTCTAAGTGTTTACATTGGTGTTGATGATCACAATTATCAGTAGGAACAATTACCCAGTTTTGACTCCCGCTGCATGGCATGTACTTCCTTTTCCTTCTAGAGAGGATGGCTAAACTTTGACCCTCCTAGAAAGGCCAGGATAAGAGAAAGAGTAAACTCCTGCGTGCCAATTATTTATATGCATCTCTAGTACTTCAAATCAATTAGTGCCAGAAAATAAGAAACCCAATCTTTTCCAGTCATTAAACGCAGACCCCTATGCACTAGATGCCATATCGTGACTTATAAGCAATCTACATATTTTGACATTTGTCCCCAGTTTCTAGCAAGAAACTCCTAAAACCCCTTGTGATTGACCAAGCACTAGGAGTCCTGGGAGAGCTTTGTGTTCTAATATTTAGTCATTGGTCCTAGATCCTGACAAAGAACTCCTACACTCTTGGGATTTCTTGGGTTACATGCACAAATTTTGTTTTTCTAATGATGTCACTACTGGACTCTTCCAATAGAGCTGCTCACTAGCAGAAGCTTGGGACTTTCAGCCCCACTTCCCATCCTCCATGCAGGGGAAAAGGTTGGAAACTGGTTACTAGTAGATCATTCTGATAGACCATTCTGATAGACCCACCATAAAACACCAACTATAGGGTTCTGAAGTCCTCTAGAGTTCTGGATACACAGGTGCTTGGAGGACACTCTCAACTACAAGAGGGCATGCTCTCCACAGCCTGTCCTTTGCACCTTTTCTGAGCTGGCTGTTGCTGAATCTTACCCCTTTATATGAAAACAGTTACTATGAGAACTCCGTGGGTCATTCTTTCAAATGTGAAGACAGCTCAGAACAGATCAGGAAGCCCTGACCTCTAGCCCATCAGTCAGAAGTACAAGTCAGACTTGGGCCTGGTATATGGAGAGCATGGGAACACACTCAGATGACTGAGCGGTCCGCGAGACCTGAGGCTGTCTCTGGGAAGGGCGTGTCAGAATTTAGTTGAATTGCAGGACACCCAGCTGATACTGGGGAATATGGTGGGTATGGAGAATATAGTGAAATAGAGATAATATGGGGACAGACACATCCACCTGGGGACAACACACAGCAGGGCACAGTGACCTAAAGTGCTGAGTGTCCCTTTGTATCCTTGCAGGATTGCTCCCATATCCTTTGAGGACACCCAAATCTACAGATCATCAATATCTTTATAGCAAATGGCACAGGTTTGTTTTTTAATATACAACCATCCTCCCACATCTGTTAAATCATCTCTAGGCCCAATGCATGCATATGTTATATAAATGTATACCATCCTGTTTATGGAATAAGGATATACATACCCAAAGTTGATGGCATGCTCAGTATATACAGATGTTTTTTAATTAGTTGGCTGGACTGAGCCTGGTTGTACTTGCCTTTAATTCAAGCACTCATGTGTTGGAAGCAAGAGCACTGAAAGTCTGAGGTGAGCCTGGGGTCTAGTAAGACCTGTCTCAAACATACAAATAGATTTGTTGATTCTGAGAATGTGAGATCTTTGGTACAGGGCTAAATAAGAAGAAAAAGGAGAGTTTTTTGATTTATTAGGCTAAGGAAGAGAACTGATATATTTATCCCTAGGAGAGGAAATGGCTATCATTCCTTATAATTAGAAATATTACTATTCATGATGTGTTCCTAAAAGCACTGTAAATATGGATACTATCAAGAAGGCAGGAAGGCCACACGTGAGACAATCCTCAACATGGTGCCATGCAGCCCAGGTGGACAGAGCACCTCCAAGATCTTCCACTTGGTGCCACAGGACCGAGCAGGCCGACTACACCCAAGACAACCCCCAGCCTAGTGCCATATGGCCCAGACAGGCAAAGCACACCTAACATTACCCCGACCTGGGGCCACAGGCCTAGGAGGGCAGATTAAGCCTGACATGATCCCCAGCCTGGTGCCATATGGTGCAGATGGATCATAGTACTCCTGAGATGATTCCAGACACTCAGAGGCCACAAGCACCACTAAGATAAGCAAGCAAGTGGTGGACATATAGAAGAGGAAGAGAAGCAGAAAGATGTGTGCATTATGAAATGTTGGAACTGGAGAGTCAGGGTAGTGAACAGCCTGATATGAGTAGTCACCAGTGCCACTGAAGGCCATGGTAAGGTCTTGGCTTGTGCTGCCATTGAGAGCCATGTCTGGATCCATGGCCCTACAGCAGTGCAGGTCTGTCACCACCAAAGACCAGGTAGTCTTCCTTGGTCTGGGTTGCCATCTGGGGCTATGTTAATGTCTGAGGGATGTACAGAGCTGGCCCCACCCCTTGCCTGGATGTCATGGGAGAGCTGTCCCTGCCTCTCACCAGCTGAGAGTGAGTGGGCCTTGCACTTTGCCTAGGAAGCACAGTAGAACTGGCCTGGGTTCCCAGGACTGCAGGTGAGTGAGCACAGGAGAGCTGGCCCTGCCACTCATCTATCAAGCCATGGCATGGGTGAGGAAGAGATGTCCTCCCCCTCCCTTTGCCCCTAGCCAACTGCAGCAAGTAGAAGAGCTGGAAAGCTGCCCCTGCCCCTTACTGGCTACAGTACTCAAGAAAGCAAGCCCCACACCTTGCCTGGGCAGCACAGTAGAACTGACCCTAGTGGTGGCAGGGGTGCAGGTGAGCTGGTCCTCAGGGTGTGAGAATGGGAAAGTTGGCTATGGCCCCTTTGCTGATTGCGGCATTGGGTGATCTAGCGAAGTGCTGGAGAGCTTGCCCTGGTAGTTTGGGTGCAGGAGAGCTGGCTGGATGACCAGCTCACCTACCCCCCCCCAGGCCCAGATCCAGGGTTTTGAGTTGGTGCACCTCAACACCTACCCCATCTATAAACTGCTGGATCATGGGGCGGGTCCTACAGATCCAAAGCTGCAGGATCTCCATGACACAGGGCAACGACAAGATATCTGAGAGGAATCCCAGTAAGGATCCAGTACTGATGATGGAGCAGAAGCAGGCCTCGAACTAGACCAATGGTTCATTGCAATGAACATTTGCAAGTAACAAACGTGGACAAAGGGGTATACTGTGGAGCATACTATGACACGCTACAGCTTCCACAACAGGATTTGTTTTTCTTTTGCAGGGGAGGCTGCAAGGGTGGGGGATGGGCATGAAGGGACGGAGAGATGAGCTGGATTGGGGTACATGATGTGAAATTCGCAAAGAACCAGTAAAACATTAAATGTAAAAAGTATAGTAAATATGAAATTTGATAATTTCGCAAGCAAAAATAACTAAATACTGTCTGTTGTGGTAGCTTGATTTAATGTATCATAGTAGCAGAACACCACGCAGAAAGTTCAGTGACTTGAACTGATTTCTCTTTGGCCCTTCTTTGATGGTGTCAGGTTCTGTCAGGGAGAACAAAATGGATCCTGGAACCAGCATCTGAAACTCCAACCACAGGAGTAGGAGCCCAGCTCTGTGACAAGAGTCTAAGTGAGACTGGGTTAGCCTCCATTTATTGACCAGTTAGAGCTGCTATGTCTCGGTATCTCCAAGGGCCACCTCCCTCTGTCTATCTAGGTTCACTACAAACCTGAAAGCCTTTACCTCCTGGTCCAGGCTCCTGGCTCTCCTTGCCTGGCCCTTGCTCCTCAGTACCTTAGGACGTCCCAGGAAAACAACTGTTCGTAACTTTGCCTCTACAAGCTAAGTGGATATGTATTTCAAAATAGATGGGGAAATTCTGAGCTAAAGAAATGGCTTAGCACAGGCTACCGAGATGTGATTTGATAGCCTATGACCATATATAGTGGGGGGAGGAAGTCCCCCTCCCCCTCAGTCACAAACCTAGGGGAGGGGAATAGGGTGAAAGCAGGAGGGAGGGAGGAATGGGAGGATACAAGGAACAGGTTAACAATTGAGATGTAATCTGAATAAATTAATTAAATAAAAAATAAACTTTAAAAAAAAAAAAAGGAATGGTTTAGCAACTAAGAGAACTGGAGGGCTCCAGCTGAGTCCCCAGCACCCATATCCTGACCAAGCTTTTCACATACTGCTGTCAGGAACACTCTTGTCCCTCTGTCCTCAGTGGCATGGCATTTAGACATTAAGAGAAAGTTCATCATGAGCTGAGTATGCCCAGGCTTTCACACCCTCGTTTCAATCAGCAGCTGCAGGAGTTCTGATACTATGGATTGCATTCTGAAAATACATGCTTTTCATTACAGCCAGCTTCTTCCTGAGAAAAAGGCTATTATTTTCCAAATCCACAGCCTTGGATATATATATATATATTTCATTTTTTAAAGATTTATTTATTTATTATGTACATATACAGTGTTCTACCTACATGTACACCTGCACGCTAGAAGAGGGCACCAGATCTCATTATAGATGGCTGAGAGCCACCATGTGGTTGCTGGGAATTGAACTTAGGACCTTTGGAAGAGCAGCCAGTGCTCTTAACCGCTGAACCATCTCTCCAGCCCCAGTGAACTTCATTTTATAAACTCAGCCCGGATAAATTCCTGGAATTCAGGAGCCTTTACTGTCATCTGGGCACTTGTGCCTACAAACCTATGCTTCCTCTCTTATTTATTTGTTTGTTTATTTATTTATTTATGCTTCCACTCTTAACTATCTCATGCCACCTCCACTAGCTCCGAGTTCAGTGTGACTGACCATATGAGACTCTTTTTGGTGAAGACTAAGTTATGACCAAAATGCAGGAAGAAGACCACATCCCAACAGAACGTTTTCAACAAACACCTGAAACAGGAGCAATTAAATGCAAGCCTTGCGAACATATTGAAAATGAGGTATCCTAATGGATTTCGTAATTGTAATAATTTCTCCGTTGCTGTTCGCTAACAGGCTCCTTCTTATGTCCTCGGGAACAAATAAAGTGCTCCTCTTGCGTGCAATTTGGAGAATTTGTTTCAGAGCCATTAGCTCTTTGGCCAGGGACTATATTTATTTCCAGATAGATGCAGCCATTGTCATTTCATGATGCCATTAGCTCACTGAGTCTCGCATGGGTCATTTCTCCCCATATTACCCGTTGGCTCTGTTTCTCTGGTGCGCGTGCGAATCAGCATCTGCCGAGCATTTGACTTTCCTAGGTGAGGTTCTTATAGCTAATTAAAGCGTTTGCATTATAAAACTGTACCTGAGAGCCAGAAAACACCTTAGAAATCCAGTTCATCACTTATGTTTACAACAAAATAATAAAGCGCCAAGAATGTGTCTCGCCTAAGCCGGAAAGTCCAGTCAGAGGAAGGCTATGGCAGTATGAAAACTTGAACTTCCTACTTCAGGGCACTTCATCTCACACTGTGAGAAGCCCTTGGATTCCAGCCTGTTGACAAGTTATTCTCTAATATTTAGAAAGCAGAGACTTTTTTTTTCAGGCTATTCAGGTACCAAATGGTGATTTATGAGACTATATTAAACAGTTTTCGACAGCTCCCTGGGGGAACACCTTCTCTCCCACCCGCCCCCCAGGTCCCCCAGAAGATCTGCTCTGTTCCTGCTGCCCTCTGGGTGGGGGGAATTATCTGAAATTCTGCTGAGAGAAATGCAAACCTGAAGCCTGAAGTTGCCCCAAACTGCAAACACATGAAAGCCGGAAACTCCCTGTTCCTCCTGCCAATCTCTGCTCAGGTCTCTAAGAGGTGGCTTCTCAGAAAAATTGCTGTGTAGCTTTCCCCGCGGCACTGGGAACGAATGCCTAATTGTACCAGACAGGGTACTGTTGGCAAGCCACCTGCTCCCAAAAGACAATTCTACATCGAGGATTTTATTGAGGTTACAGACAGGACCGTGGGTTACTTATAGGACCAGTCTACTTAAAGGCAACTGTATCACCAAAAAGCATGGGTATTGTTTCAGCTTTCTGAGATGCAGGAGCCTTCCTAGGGTGGCGGGGATGGGGTGTACTTTTGTCCCAAGAAATCAAACATAATTTAATCTATTCAACCCTTGATTTTAAAAAAATCTCTAGTGTTATTTGAAACCAATAAAGATTGTCAATTAATGATTATCAGAAATCAAGCTAAAATTAAACAGAGCCACTTTCAGTGTGGTCTGGGGCTGGGCTGCTCCCAAAAAAAAAAAAAATGTCTCCATATCTGTGGTGACTATGTTGGCTGTGACCCCTTCTCTGTCTGTAAAACCCCGCCTCAGACACCAAGGCCTGGATCAACTTCATTTCCAGTCTGTTTCCTGTGTCATGGTCTGTAGCTTTTTTGTGACCAACTGGCTTCAGGGAGCAAATCCCTCTGTACCCTGAGAAGACTTTGGCCAGTCTCACCAGTGTCAATGAAAAGCTGATCCACACAGACACCCACCTGATCAAGTCAAGATTCAAGGCCACTGGCTCCCACAGAATTTCCTGGTTCTTTCTCCCTCCCTCCCTCCTTCCTCCACACTCTCACATTTACCAGCTTCCACACACAGACCAGACCATCATGCTCAGCAAAGCTCTGTTTGTCTGCCTACCTTTAGCCTCCAGTCTTCTTGTGGTACCCACTGGAAGGCCCGTGTCTAGCACCACTGTGTCACATCTCTGATCACTTTTTCACATCTTTGGGGAAACTTCCCCGAACCACCTATGTTGCTTCTTCCGTGGTCAGGTACAACCTTGATCCAATCAACTCTGACTATGGCACAGGGTCCTAGGACAAATCTGTATACTGGGGTCTACCTTTCAGAAGGGTATGGGGGTCCTGTGCTTAATCCCACACCTTAACCCCTCCTAACACCCCAAAAACCTATGCCTGTCAGAGCTAAAGCTTGCTCCTGAGGGCTTCCTCTGACTGCCTCCAAGGCAAAGCAGATATGCGGCGAATTTGAACCACCCTTCACCAACGGCTGGAGCCGGTGAGTCCGGTGGGCCAGCCAGTCTTAGCTTTCAGTGAGCAAAGCAATGTGGGGTGTCCTTAGCTCCGTCTCGGAATTGATGATCAGAATGAAGCCCAGTCTGCCCGTGGTATCTGCCTGCTAAAACCAGGCCTCCATTGCCTGACGTGTTCTTTGTATTCCCTCCCTAAGCTCCCGTGACCGCCTTCTGAGTAAACCCCACGCTCTCGCATCCTACCTCAGGATCTGCACTGGGGTGGGGGCTGTTTCTAACAGCAGGGCATCTTCTCTCAGCAGGGGCACTAGAAGGCAGGGCATCAGACCTCCCCAAGACTCCGCCGTTACAACACAGGCTCACTTGTTTTGTGCGCCTGCTCCCGAAGGGGGAAAAATTGTTTCTTCTGTATCTTCTAGACTCCAACATTACCAACATTGGATTTTATATACAGAAGCCCCCGGCTGTTTGTTAGATAACAAATTGGGTGAAATCTGCTAAATGAGACATTCCTCCAAACACATCCCATAAAGAGAAACCGTACCCAGATCATCCCTTAGCCAAACCATCCTATCCTAAGAAGTCCTTACGCACCAGTGGGCTTCTGAAAACCCTGCTAAGTCATCTTCGTTTGCAAGTAACATTTACACACTGTAACACAGTAAGAGCTGCAGCCGAATGAGTATAACCTGCCAAACCTCGCAAACGTTTAATGGAAAATCGTCCTGGAAGCATGATTGCACTTCAGTGACATCAGGAAAGTGTGAATCTTGCCCGACTCTGGAAATCTCAGCAAACTGGTTACTAAACAGGGAGTGTGAGAATATGTGTACTCATCCACAAAAACTGTAGTAGATGGTTAATTACCGCTCCACCTCCCAGCTCACAGTACCGTAAGGCGAGTTTGCCAAGAGGTCTGGACGTCAGGTGGAGGCGCCCTTCCACTCGTACAGCTGAGCTCATCATCCTGCAGTGTAAGTGCAAAAGCTTAGACAGATGTTGTAAAGCCAAACAAGCCGGGGCAGGAAGGTGTTGGCCTTGCACTCTGGTTACTTATTGATTTTAAATAATTGTGGATGAAAATAACCTTATTTTGAGTTTTGTTTCATCTTTACATAAACAAGTCAGGGGGGCCACATACAGAGGAAAACCTGTACATGCACATACACGCATGCATGTGCCACACACACACACCAAAAAAAATCAAGAAATTAGACCCATTAATATTTCTAACTAAAATAAAAGGCATAGAAGGCAGTGCATGAAACAAGACAGTTGGGTTTTAATTTGGCTCAGGTTTCCCATCTGGAAATGAAGATTCATAGATAATTCCTAAGATGTCAATATGAAGAAGATGATAGAATGACACCACTGAAACAGCCGTGTGTATAGCAAGCATCCGCAGAAAGGATGGCTGTCTCTATATAGGCAAGTAGGAGGGTAAGGGATTCAGTTCTTCTGCCTCATTATTTTTTTAAAAAATTTTATAATTTATTCACATTACCTCCCAATTGTAGTCTGCTCGCTCTTATCTTCCTGCTCCCACCCTCTCCCCCTTTTCTCCCCTATTCCCCTCCCTAGACCTCTGACAGGTGGGGTCCTCCTCCCCCACCGTCTGACCACAGCCTATCAGGTCTCATCTGGATAGCCTGAATCCCCTTCCTCTGTGTTCCCACAGGGCCTCTCTGCCAAAGGGCAGTGATCAAATCCTGGGTACCAGAGTTCCCTCACTCCACCCCATCCCCCACCACTTCTCCATGTGGAGAATGAGCTGTCCATCAGCTACATGTGAACAGGGGGTCTAAGTTCTCTGCTTGAAATGTCCTCTGTTGGTTGGTCAGTTTGTACAGGCCCTTCTGGGTTCAGATCTGCCAGTCTTGATAGTCTCCTTGTGGAGCTCCTGACAACACACCCTCTCCCGTCCGCCCTTCCATCCCTCAACTCTTCCATAAAATTCACAGCTCTTATCCCAGAATCCAGCTGTGAGTTCCAGTATCGGTCTAGATCCCCCACTGAGTGGGGTCTTGCAGAAGACATCTATGTTGGGTTAATATCCACTTATGAGTATATACCATGTGTATCCTTCTGGGTCCTTAGATGCTGAAATAATATTTGACAAAATCCAACACCTGTTCGTGTTTAAAGTCTTGGAGAGATCAGGGATACAAGGCACAAACCTAACATCAAACTAAACAGAGAGGAACTTACATCAATTTCACTGAAATCAGGGGCGAGGCTGTCCATTCTCTCCATAACTCTTCAATATAGCACTTGAAGCAATAGCTAGAGCAATAAGACAATTGAAGGAGATCAACGGGGTACAAATAGGAAAGGAAGAAGTCAAATTACCACTATTCATGGATGATATGATAGTATGCATAAGGGACCCCAAAAATTCCACTAAGAACTCCTACAACTGATAAATACCTTCAGCAAAGTGGCTAGGTACAAAACCAACTCAAAAACATTGGTAGCCCTCCTGTATACAAATGACAAATGGACTGAGACAGAAATTAGGGAAACTACATCCTTCACAATAGCCAAAAATGATATAAAGTATCTTGGTGTAACTCTAACCAAGCAAGTGAAAGACTTGTGTATATATATATATATATATATATATATATACATACATACAACTTCAAGCCTCTAAAGAAAGAAATTGAAGAAGCTATCAGAAGATGGAAAGATCTCCCATGCTCATGGATCAGGAGAATCAACGTAGTAAAAATGGCCATCTTACCAAAAGCAATCTACAGCTTCAATGCAATTCCCATTAAAATGCCAACACAATTCTTTATTGACCTTGAAAGATCAATTTTCAACTTCATATGGAAAAAAACTAATGAAAAACAGAATAACTAAAATAATCCTGAACAATAAAAGATCTTCTGGAGGAATCTCTGTCTCAGGTCTCAAGCTATACCATAGAGCAACAGTAATTAAAACAGAGTGGTACTGGCATATAAATAGCCTGGTTGATCAATGGAATTGAATTGAAGACCCAGAAATAAATCCATACACACCTATGGACATTTGATTATTGACAAGGGATATTAACAATAGAAAAAAAGATAGCATCTTCAACAAATAGTGCTGGTTTAACTGTAGAAAACTACAAATAGGTCCATATTTATCACCCTGTACAAAACTCTAAGGCGGATTAAAGACCTCAACATAAAACCAGGCACACTAAATCTGCTAGAAGAAAAAATAGGGAAGAGCTTTGAACTCATTGGCATAGGAAACATCTTTCTGAAAAGAGCACCAACAGCTCAGGCGCTAAGTTCAACAATTAATAAATGTGACCACATGAAACTGAAAAGCTTCTGTAAGGTAAGGGACACTGTCAACAGAACAAAACAACAGCCTACAGATTGAGAAAAGGTCTTCACCAACCCTACATCCAGCAAAGGGCTAATATCCAAAATATTAAAGAACTCAAGAAATTAAACACTAAACTAGAGTACAGAGCTAAACTGAGAATTCTCAACAGAGAAATATTGAATGGCTGAGAAACATTTTAAAAATTATCAATGTCCTTAGTCATCAGAAAAATGCAAATCAAAACGACTCTGAGATTCCATCTTACACCTCTCAGAATGGCTAAGATAAAAAACTCAAGGGACAGCACATGGTGGTGAAGATATGGAGAAAGGGGAACACTCCTCCATTGCTGATGGGAGTTCAAACTTGTACAACCACTTTGGAAATCAATCTGGCATTTTCTCAGAAAATTGGGAATAGTGCCACCCAGTTATTCCATTCCTGGGCATATACCTAAAAGATGTTCCACCATACAACAAGGATATTTGCTCAACTATGTTTATAGCAGCCTTATTCATAAAAGCCAGAATCTGGAAACAACCTACATGTCCCTCAACCAAAGAATGGATAAAGGACCAATGGTACATTTACACAATAAAATACTATTCCACTATCAAAAACAAGGAAATCTTGAAATGTGCAGGCAAATGGATGGAACTAAAAGTGTCTGCCTCATTTTTAAGCCATAGCGATCAGAGGTATAGATAGGCAATATCATGGTGACAGCACCCTTGAGAAATGATTCTTTACTAAAAAGTTCACCAAGTAAGTTGGACTCCTTAGACTTGTGGCCTGTGCCTTCGGTGAAGACTGAGATCACAGAACCTTGCAGCTGTCCCGCTGAACTCAGGACAGACATACTGCTGCAATGTCTCTCCCGGACACCAGCTTTGATCTGGCAGTTGAGAGTAAGCTGAAAACCACCTTGAATTAAAACTTTGCTTTTGTGTAGTATCTTCCTGCTTCCTGGCATAGAGGCTGGACAGGCTGGACCAACTGAGGTAGAACTTGTCCCTATCCAAACTTCTGAAAGCCTGTAAGAGTCTGAAACTCCCTTTATTCTCGGGATCTCAAGGGACCCGAGGCACTCCCTTTGAGTCCCTCATGGTTGCCTGTGGCCATGCTGCTCTTTCTCTCCTGATATTTTGGGAATCAAAAGATGTCTTCCTTCAATACCTCATCATGCTGCCTATGGAATAACACTCTAACTCTCCTAATATTCTGGAAAATGGAAATATATGTCCCTTCAGGGCCCATCATGACTGCCTATGGCTATGAGCCTATCAACTCTATCAACTTCTAACAAAGTTCTTCTGGATGGTAATTCATCAGTTTCCTTTTCTACAAAGCACTCTCTCTCTCTCTCTCTCTCTCTCTCTCTCTCTCTCTCTCTCTCTC
>OU015757.1:9413432-9428397 GCA_907169655.1 Acomys percivali | reverse complement strand
CATGAGCCTCCAGTCCAATGTTACAGCCATCACCCATGAGCCTCCAGCCCCATGTACAGCCATCACCCATGAGCCTCAGCATTTCAGACACAGACCCAATCCTGCTAGCTTCAGGCTCTCCTCTATCTCATGGGCCACGTCCCCACAGTCCTTTTCTAAAACATGTCTTTATCGTCCTGTGTGTGCTCCCAGGTTCTAGGCATTCCTGTGGGTATAGGGCTCAGAAAGGAGCAGACAGTTCGAGCTCAGTAGCAGAACTCTAGCCTCCCTTCCCAGTAGACCAAATGGCTATCAATATATGCTCCTGGGATAATCTCCAGAACCTGGGAATCTTAGCTTGTTTGGGGAAAATAAAAACCAGTCCATGCAGACACAATTAAACTAAGGATACAAGGAATTTGAAGTGAAGGGATTACCTAGGTATCTGCGTGGGCCCAGAATGTCCTCATTTTATAAGAGAGAGATGAAGATGCACAAAGGAGACAGTGACGTGATGATGGCAGCAGAGATAGAATGATGTGGCCACAAAGTAACTGGAACACAGGGGACTAGAATCTTCCCTAGAGTCTTAGGGGAGAAGATAAACCTTGATTTAAGCCCAGTAATTCCCATTTAGTACTTGGCCGCTAAAACGATGAGGCAATACGTTTCTGCTTTTCTCAGCGGCACGTTTGTGGACACCTGTTACCGTAGAGTACCAACTGGTGCTGATGGGGAGTTTGTTCTCTTTAACATCCTTCCTTCCTCAAGAAAATGCTTATTGGAGAGTGAGATAGAGCAGGTGAAGGGAAACTTGATCTTCTGGATTCCTAAAAATCACAATGTGGAAAAAGGGGCTTCCTGAAAGTTTGGGACTGACCCACTGTATGATGTTGAGTAAGTCTTTTCTCTTTTTCAGTCAGCTTTCCAACTTGCAAAAAAAATGCACAAGCTTCCAAAGTCTCCCCAGACCTCTCTGTAAAGCTTCTTAGCTTTCCACTCAATTATCAGTTGATTTCACAGGGTCCCCAGGCAAGTCACCCGGGATGTCAGCTCCAATTCACCTCCATTCTCTCTACCCCAGAGGCTACTGTCCATATCTATTTTAATGCTCACTGGGTGGAGCGCCTCAGAAACAGGAGCCCTTCCAGGCCTGTAGCTTCCTATTGCTTCTCTGTCTTCAGCTTAGTAGGAAACGGAAATGAACAAATCAACAAGTTGTTACGTAGTGATAACATGGACACCCAGGTGAGGGATAAAAATGTCAAAGGATAAAAAGATTTAAAAACAAAACAAAACAGCAGAGTTCGGGCACCCACAGCTCCGCTCCTCAAGAGCCACTCAGCACAAAGTTCCAGCATCCATAGCACTTCTTATGCCGATTTACAGTCTTCAACAGTGTAGACTTGACTTATTTGTCTATTTAATAAAATTGAAGTTAGTATTCAAAAATCCAACATTGCTTAAATTTCACAGTTATGATCAATAAGTATATCCACACTTGAAAAAAATTCAAATCCTTGCTTTAAAATAGCTTCTTGACTTTGATCATCAAACTTTAGATATTCTCTCTAAAACCCTTTACTGTTTATTATCAAATTTCTCCATCTTTACTAGCACAAGCGCCAAGGGCAAACTGCAGGGAAATGAGTATGAAATGAACTGTCCTGGAGCCAGGGTTCCTCTCTCTTCTGACTGGTCTCTTCCTCTGAAGACAACAAGGGCTCAGCACTGAAGCAGACGCTCAGGAGCAATATGGTGCCAAGGAGACTTGCCTGCCTGTCCAGGAGACAAACACTGGCTGTGGGGTCCCGCCTGTGTGATGTCACTTGCTAGCAACTGGGAGTAAGGATGAAGGCAATTGTAACAGACATAAAGAGCTTGGTTTGGGTTTACCAAACAACCACCCAAGCCAAAAACTTCTTAGAAAAAACCTGGAAGCTTCATGTAACCCTTCGTTGGTATCTGTCCTGGGTTATTTTACTCATCAAACTCACCATAGACACACCCTGCTCTGCTGGGAGTGTGGTAGGAGATCAGCAAGGGCCTCAGAGAGATGGGAGTGTCCCCGGACCTAGCCACTCTGAAACCACAGCCAGGATGACTTCTGAGCGGGATTCATTTTGCAGCGACTAGGGCATCCGCGTCTCATTCTCCCACCCACAGACGCACTTCTCAAGATGGTAGGTGCTGGGATTTGTTCTTACGATTATTCACCGTGATAACCTTCGTCTTTATAAATGGTAACAAAATACAAAGATGTAAATGGGCTACTGGACACAAACATGAAGCCATTTTCATGCTGTTTCTTTAGAAAACTAAGGACCTGCCACAAGTCCCAGTGCCTTTGTGTCATCCCTCAGATTCAAGTGTCCCTGGAATTATCAACTCCTTTAATTGTCATCAGAAACAACTTTATCCAGCAACTGGTGGAAACCGATGCAGAGACCCGCAGCCAAACGGCAGGCAGAGCTCAAGGAATCCTGCAGAAGAGGAGGAGAAGGAAGGACTGAAGGAGCCAGATGGGTCAAGGGCCCCAAAAGAAAACCCACAGAATCAGCTAACCTGGGCTCACAGGGGCTCACAGAGCCTGAACCGACACTCAGGGAGCCTGCAGGGGACTGTGCTAAGCCCTCTGCACTGTGTGACAGTTGTGCAGCTTAGTGTTCTTGTGAGACTCCTAACAGTGGGAGCAAGGGCTGTCTCTGACTCTGCTGCCCACCTCTGAGTCCTTTTCCTCCTACTGGGATGCCTTAGCACAAGGGGCGGTGCGTATCTCACTGCAGCTTGATATGTCATGGCTGGTTGATATCCGTGGGAGGCCTGCTCTTTTTTAAAGAGGAGGAGGAGAGGATAGGGATGAGGGTAAGAGAGGGGTGGGCTGGGAAGAGGGGGAGGGGGAGAACTGCAGTGTGGACAAAAAAAAACTAACTGCAAGTATTACACATGTATTAGAGGACCTAATGAAAAAAGTTGACTCTGCTTTGTGATATAATAAAGATATTACATGTTTAATATGTTTTCTCTTGCTCTGGCTTTTAAGTAAAATGTGTATACGTTGAACACTGAAAATATGCAAATATATAGCTTTTTATATGCAGAATGGCAACTACTCCTAATCTCAATAAATTTAAATCAGAGTTCACAAATCCAGAAATTGCTCATTATGTGTAAAGTGCTCATTAGTTTAGTTTTGTTTTGTTTTGAAACAGGGTTTCTCTGTGTAGCCTTGGCTGTCTTGGATTTGCTTTGTGGATCATGTGGGCTTCGAACTCACAGAGAGCTGCCTGCCTCTATTTCCCAAGTACTGGGATTACAGGCATACACCACCATGCTGGACTACCCATTCATTTTAAATCTGATATATTCAGTGAAAAATAAAAGAAATCAAAATTTAAAAGACAAAAAAAATCAGTGCTTATACCAGCGACTCCAGTTTTGTCTCTCAGAACTCAGATTTCTTGTTCTCCACCACCCTAAAATGCTGCTAAAAGCACAGACCGAAAAGAGTAGCTTGGCACATGAATGTTACCCCAGCACTTGATGGACAGAGACAAATGGATATTGGATTCAAGGCCAGACTGGGCCACATAGCAAGACCCTGAGTCCAAAAATAAATAAATAAACAAACAAATAAATAAATCTAGATGTGTTGTCTAACCTTTTCCCCAAATGACATGAGAGACAGCAAAACAAATACAGAATTATAATTTTTCCAACTTTACATTCCATTTTAATTTCTTTCAATTTTTTTTTCAAGAAATGCTTCTGCCTGAATAATAGCTGATTTTAAAAATCATCAAATTGCTAATAAACAGCCACAGGGTGGTAGTTAAATCAATATGATAAAAATACAATTTTAATTTAATATACTTGATATGGTTACAGACTGATACACACACACACACACACACACACACACACACTGTGATGATGATGATGATGATGATGATGATGATGATGATGATGATGATGATGCTAGAGACCTGCTTTGCAGAAGGCACAGTGGAATGTGTCAGAAACCAGAAGTGTGTGCAAAGGTGCTGTAGTGACTTGGTTACTTTTCAAGTTACTATGCTAAAATGCCCAACCAGAGCAGCTGAAGGATGGCAATTTACTTTGGCTCACGGCGCATCTTGTTGGAGAAGCCATGGTGGCGGGGAACCTAAATGGCTTGTCACACTGTGCCCACAGTCAGGGAGCACAGAGCAATGAACACTAGTGCCAGGTTACCTTCTCCTTTATATGCAGTTCAGAACCCGGCCCACTGAACGGTGTCCCCCACAGGTAGGATAGGTCCTCCCACTTCAATTAACTCAATCCAGAAAGACCCTCACAAACACACTCAGGGGCTGGTCTCCTAGGAGATTCAAGATCCTGCCAGGCTGACAGCATGAACCATCGTTCACGAGAAGCAGTGCATTGGATAAACGGTCCTGCCCCCTGCAGGAGGTCAGAAACATGGAGGGTGATGACTGAGAATGAGAGAATGAGTGGATCTAGAAGAGAGAAGGTGGGAGAATGACATGCCAGATTAGAGAAAAAGACAAAACTGTTGCCTAAGAGAATAAATTATAACATGTGGAAAACAGAAGGTAAAATGTTTACGTGGACCAGAGGATTTAAGTAGAGAAAAAATAAATAAAAATTCAAGTTACAACATTAAAATAAAGGGCCTGGATTGGATGGATTTCCCTGGGGAGCTGGAAGATGATGGAGATTGCTGGGCACAGAATGATGCGATTCAGAAAGATTAGTGCCTCCATATTGTACAGAATGCAGATGAGCTAGAAGGGTGAGTTAAAAGATGGGTAAATGGGGTAAGCTTGCCATCACCAGCCATATTTCTGAAGCAAGAAAGGGAGAATGTAAGAGACTATAAAGAAAGAGTAGAGGCCAAGTGGGTGGGGAGACAGAGACAGAATACATTATAATAAAACACAATATGTGAAGGCCCAAGTGAACTGGGGATCACTAATGAAAACAATGCACTTTAAAGAGCTTAAATATGATGACTGTAGATTTTAGATATGGTAAGTAGATTGTAACCATAACTCCTCACATACCTATAATCCCAGTACAGCACTCAGTACCCTGGGGAGAGTCCCATACCACCCTGGGCCACATAGCAAGATGCTGTGCCAGAGAGAGGAAGAGGAGGAGAGACAGAGAGACAGAGACAGAAAGAGACAGAAAGGCAGACTGTGATTCTGTTTCCACTCACGTTCCACACTTTTGAGGTTATTCTCTCCCCTATTCAGACTCCTGAGAAGCCATTATTCAGCAGTCAGAGATGATTGTCTAGTGAGAAGCTTCCTAAAGCAACCCGACTGCAATGAAAAGAGAAGACCCACAAGTGGTCTAAAAAGAAAAGGGAAAGGTTAGTTTAAGGGAGAGATTGGGTTTACAGGAACCAGTATATAACTGAAAAGAATTTCAGGCTCAGGGAGAAGTCCCTCCTCTTAAAGCCAAGATTTATCCAAGGTTGAGGTCCCCACCTTACCCAAGGCTGAGGCCCCCACCTTATGTAAAGCTAGGATCCCCACCTTATCCAAGGCTGAGACCTCCACCTTATCCAAGGCTGAGATTCCCCACTTTACCCAAGGTGTATATCCCCACCTTACCCAAGGCTGAGATACAGCTTCTAGAAAGAGTACAGTTATGGCTTACTGGATGATAAAGAAGACATTGCTGGGTGCTTTTATGAGGAGATTTGTTGGCTTTCTATTACTCCAACAAACACCTGAGATCCTCAACACGAGAAGAGAGGTTTTCCGAGCTCCTGGTTTCAGAGATTTCAGTGTGTGGTTGCTCACCCTAGTGTCTTTGGGTCAGTGTCAAAGTAGAACATCATAGCAGAAGTGTACAGTGTATCAAACTGCTCACCTCATGGCAGCCAGGAAGCAAGAAGAAAGACACTGGCAACCCCCAATTCCTTTCAATAGCGTATCTTCAGGGACCCAATTTCCTCCCACAAAAAGTCTTCCTCCAACTCAAAGTCTTCAAATATCCCCCATATATGTAGGCATTTTGATTAGTTCTTTGGAAAACCCAAGAAGCCCCTGAAAACCCAACATAACAGTACCAGAATTCCAAAATGGCTGGCTACATGCTACATCAAGTTTAATAACCCTCCTACATAAAACATGAAATATGTAACATAAAGCTCCCCTTTCAGATAGATGTGAGGACATCCTATTGGGACTCTAGGTAAGAGAAATATAGGAGAATGGTGAAATAGAAGGATCCAGAGAGTCCTAGTAACCTACAAGAAGAACATCATGACTGGTGGATCTGGGCCCAAGGGGGTCTGCTCAAACTACTGTACCAACCAAGGACAATACAAGCAGAAACATCGAACCCCTACTCTGATCTAGCCAATGGACAGGACATTTTCCACAGTTGTGTGGAGAGCGGGGACTGACTCTGACATGAACTCTGGTGTCTCATATTTGACCACATCCCTTGGTGGTGAAGCCTGGTGGCACTCAGAGAAAGAATAAGCAGGCTACCAAGATGAGACTTGATAGATAGCCTATGACCATATAGTTGGGGAGGAGGTCTCCCTTGGTCATAGACCTAGGGGAGGGGAATAGGGTCAAGGTGGGAGGGAGGAAGGGAGGGACAAAAGGATACAAGTGATAGGATAATAATTTAGATGTAATCAGAATAAATTAATAAAAAGATAAAAATAAAAATAAAATAAAATTCCCCTTTCACTATAGCAAAAAACAAAAACAAAAAACCAGCAGTCACAAAACATCTGTGAAATGATGGATTTCAGTAGCATTGGGCTACATACAACAATTTACTTCCAATCGTTCTTTAAATTATAGAAATAGTATTTTTAAAAAGAATGTCTCAAGGCAGGAAAGGGGGGCATAGGAAAGGATCACAGAATGCAAAACCATATAAATTACTGGAAAACAGAAAGCAAACAAAACCAGATTACAAAAAACAAAACAAAAACCCAAAACAACAAAACACCTCAGAGGAAAGAAATCTGCATAGGGAGCCAAAATACACTGGCTGCCTTCTAAGACAGGAGCAGCCTCACATGGTGGCTTTAACAGATATGGGCACCATAGATCCATGTTTGAGTTCTTGGCCCTTAGGGAGTGGCACTATTAGGATGTGTGGCCTTGTTGGAGTGGGTGTGGCCTTGTTGGAAGAAGTGTGTCACCATAGGGGCAGGCTTCGAGGGCTTCTATGTTCAAGCTATGCCCAGTGTGGCACACAGCCTCCTGCTGCTGCCTTCAGATCAAGACATAGAACTCTGAGCTCCTCCAGCACCATGTCTGCCTGCGCACTGCCATGCTTCCTGCCATGATAATGAACTAACCTCTGAAACTGTAAGCCTGTCCCAATGAAATGTTTTCCTTTATAAATGTTGTCTTGGTCATGGTGCCTCTTCACAGTAATACATCCCTAGGACAGCTCTACTGACCAAGCCTGGCCCCAAGGACCTATAGAACAGGGGGCACCCACCAGCCACTGACAAGCACATGTAAGGCATGAATGTTCATAGATGCACATAATATCTTTGTATATGTGACATGAAAGAAGTGAGACTGTCCTGGGGAATGAAG
The DNA here is from genome assembly GCA_907169655.1 of Acomys percivali. Taxonomy (NCBI): domain Eukaryota; kingdom Metazoa; phylum Chordata; class Mammalia; order Rodentia; family Muridae; genus Acomys; species Acomys percivali. The sequence goes on along the minus strand of OU015757.1, from coordinate 9,420,829 downwards.
GGGACTAATGGGAGGGGGAAAGGGAGCAACAGGCTGATCTACAACAACTCGGGGTAGACACTGAGACAGTTCTGAACCTGAACATAGATCTGGAAGTGATTTAGGACCAAGAGAGTTACTGGAGGGACCATAAAGAGAACCAACTGTCCTAGAAGCATCCAAACTCTCACTCTAGTAAAAACTGATCCCCAACACAGAGCCCACTCATAGCACCTAACCCTACCCACAGCCATACTCTGGCACCAACGTCAACCCAAACCAACCCCCACACAAGGCTCCACACCCAGACAATCCAAGCATAAACCTCTACCTCTGACCAATCTCCATAGTCAGCACAAACTCCCACCGGGGTATGTGTGCCTTCCATCTTTAGTCATCATGAGGAACCAGACTTGCCCTTCTGTTTCAGTCAGGTACCCAAAAGCAGAGCACTCTAGACACTAATCAACAAAGCCTAATTACAGGTTACAGGATCATCCCTCCCATTGTGTGGTGATTTTCTATATGTTGAAACATTTCACCCTGAAGGAAGGCTTTTCAGGGTTCAGGAAGGAAACAACTCCCAAGTCTCAGTAAGTCCCTGAAACGTAAAATACTCATAAGGTTATTCCCTTGAGCAGGTAAGGACTGCTGCGGAGTAGGGACCGTCCTACCAAGCTCACTACACATGGTATAGAGAGGTCTGGATTGTAGCTCTCCTAAGTCATCACCCAAGCTGGGGTAGACTTCTTGGTGATACAGCTGCCTTTGAGTGGTCCATGCTTCTGTAAGTTACTCCAATAAAGCCACTGGTTCACCAAGTTGGGCTTTGGTAGAACTGTTTCCTTGACTTGTCCTCTGTGTCCTACCTGGGTTAGATAGACATTTATTCATGTCTCCCCGGGAAAAGTCCCACACAACACCCAATCCAGGAGAGGTCTAAGGGGAAAGTCGAACAAGGGAAACATAAAGGAAATAATGACAGCCTGCACAAAACTGTTAGCATTTGTTTTTAAACCCTTTTATTTGAGGTATTAATGCCTCTATCTCCCTTCCACCAACCCCTTAATGCTAAGTATGAGAAAGAATGTTAGCGAAGAGAGGGGGTGCAGATCCTATTACTTCTCCCGGCTCTTTAGGTCAATTGGGTTCTTTGTGGACAATACCAATCTCTGTCAACAGCAAATACAGCAAGCAGTATCCTCCAAGCTGCTGCATTAAAAGGTTTATTATGAGAAAAGTAAAGTTTTCAGTTGGCTGATATTTGAATGTATGTTTTCTATAAAGTTTTCTCTAAAGTTCAAGTTGTGGTCAGTACAGCAGCATTTAACCTCTGTATTCTAATCTGGGTATACTTGGAAACTGTACTGCAAAACTGTTGTGTGCCTACACAGTATGTTTCATATCATCTATGAAATTAAAGAACATTTCATAAGATTTTTTTTTAAGTTTCTCTCAGTACTCCGCATGGTCTCTGGTCTCTCCAAACTGCCACATGCCTCAGGCCACCACTGCATGCCACACTTTCTCTCTCTGAGCTTTCCTATTTATTGTCTGCAGAGTCCAAGACCACGCCCCTCTCCATGCTGCTCCCTCGAGGCAGGCCTTTACCAGCTGGCAAAGGCCATGCTGCGCAGGGGACAATTATCAGCTGTGGACAAACTAAACCCCAAACTAAAATCCCACACTTGAGATTAAAAAAAAAAAACATATTTACATAACATAACTGAGTTTACAAAGAAACCAAAACTTCCATTATACGAAACTCCCTAATTTTAAAATTCTGATAACTAACCCCCACCTCCCTGCGCAAGCAGCTGGTGGAAGAGGAACTCGAGGATAAGCAGAGAAGAAAGAGCAGGCAAGGACAGAGCACACTTTAAACAAAATGTACATCCTCTGGAAGAGTTGAGCAGCTACTGTGTTCGTCAGCCAATGCTGAGGGGAGAGAACAGACAGAAAGCAGGGAGCCAGAGCCCATCAGAAGCCTCAGTGTAGGTGACTCCCGGTGAGATGAGCCATCTCCGGTTCTGCAACGATAGCCAGCCTCCTCCTTTTTATAAGACATTGTGCAATTTTCAGTGAACCAAGAGACCGAAACACAATCATATAAGCATGCACTCATCCATCTGGCGATAAAAACCAAAGAACAGGTATGGTCATCTGCTATGATCTAAAATGTAATTCAGCGAAAGCCCTGGGTCAGAGAATGGTACATTTAGTGCTAAAGATATTATCTATACGCAAATGCAGTCATGGAGAATTCTTGTGTCTCTGGGGGGCATTTCTTACTCAGTCTACTCTTCTCTTCTGTCTTACTGATAAAATGTTGGTATTATTCAGAGCAGCCAAGTGACCCGCTATTAAAGCCCATTTTCTGACCTCCACCCAACTGAAGTGGCCATTTAAATGCAAGTCACTGGAGGATTCGTGTTCACTCTTTTTCCTTCTTCCTGGATGATAACTGGATGCCAGGGGATAAAGCACCAGCAGCCTCTCTGCTCACCAGGATGACAGTCACAAGTTGAAGCTACGGAGTAGGGAACTAGGAGTTTCCTGATTTCTGGTGACTTTGTGGAGCTGCCCTGTCAGGTCTCTTAGGCAAAGAGAACAAAGCTGTTGAAGCCTTGGCCTTGAGATTTCTGCAACTGGAGCCAAAGTAGTTTCTAAGTCATGAAACCCTCAACTGCTTAGCTTTGAAATATGTAATTATGGAACCAACCTAGGTGTCCAACAACAAGGGAACAGGTAAAGGAGACATGGTGCACACACAACAGAATTTCTTCCCACCACAGAGAAGAATAATGTCATGTCTCTTGCAGGAAAATGGATGCAAACCATCTATGAAGTGAATGAAGTCATCCCAGGAAACCTAAAGATCATTTTGATCTCTTCTGGGATTCCTATACATACATGTATAAATCATGTATGTATATATGACATGAAAGAAGTGAAACTGCCCAAGAGATGAAGGGAAGCAATGGGATGGGTAGAGGAGTGAAGGGAAAAAAAGAAATTAAAGAAGCAGGCAGGACATGATGGCTCCTAGCTATGGTGAAGGAGAAAGTTTACTGTAGATGAAAAGGCGAGCATAGCGAGGCAGGAACATCTGGGAGAGTCCAGAGTGGACGTGACCCTGAGCTGGGCCATGTGAGAAGAGGGGACAGGGGAAAGGGGGGAACCAGGAGAGTAAAGAGTAGATGAAAAGCCCTGGTAACCGAAATAGCTGGATTACATAGGGATGGGCAACTTGGGGAAGGGCAGCTCAGCCCTTGGGTTGGATGAGTCTAAGGGAGGAATGGTATGACAGGTAAAGCCTGCAATATGCTGGGAGAACCTGTCTACCAGGCCGATTTTGATAAATAATTGGTACCTAAGTTACCCTTTTGTCCTGAGTTAGAGACCTAACAGGGAAAGGGGGGAAATATACAGAGTGTCTAGGATTTATATTGCTGTGATGAAACACCATGACCAAAAAGCAAGTTGGGGAGAAAAAGGTTTACTTGGCTTACACTTCCATATTACTGGTCATCAGTGAAGGAAATCAGGACAGGAGCTCAAACAGGGCAGGATCCTGGAGGCAGGAGATGATGCAGAAGCCATGGAGGGGTGATGCTTACTGGCTTGCTTCCCCTGGCTTGCTCAGCCTGCTTCCTTATAGAACCCAGGACCACCAGCTCAGAGATGGCACCACCCACAATGGGCCGAGTCCTCCCCCACTGGTCACTAATAGAGAAAATGCCTTGCAGCTGGATCTCACAGAGGCATTTCCTCAACTGAGGCTCCTTCCTCTTTGATGACTCTAGCTTGTCTCAAGTTGACACAAAACCAGCCAGTACAGAGGGGGTGGGGGGATTATACTCAAAACATAATATACACTTGTGTTGAAAACCTAAAACCGAATAAATTAAAAATACAAAAAAATACCTGGATATGATGGCACATGCCTGTAATCCCAGCAATAGCAAGACCCAGCTTCAGGCATTGAATATAGAATTTAAAATTTTTTAAATGTATACAAAAATAAGATGGAAAAAAGGCTATGCAAACGCCAGGGTAAGAATCAGCATGGTCAGCAAAACAACATTTCAGAGAAACCGAGACTTGCTTCACCATGGCAAGGCGGCTCATCCATCAAGCTAATTCTAAGAGCTGGCACACCTACCAACAAGCCGGGTTGAAGGGAGAAATAGAAAAATCCGCAATCAAGACCAGAGATTTTGCCATTTCTCTCTCAGTAATTGGGGAGAAAGAGGACAGAAAATCACTAAGGATATAGAAGGCTTGACTAGCTGCAGCTGAGAACTCAATACCTCTGACATTTACAGATCATGTTCCCAGTGTCTGCAGCATGCATTCATTTCCAGTGAGTACTGAGGGGTCGTCAAGACAGACTTCATTATTGGCCAGAATCAACTGAGAAAGCAAGTGAAATAAGCGATAGTGTTGAAGGCTCCATACAAGTGACAAGTCAGACTGCATCTAAATGGGAACAAAGCACTCATGTCAACCCAAATCAACTACTACAAAAAACAGAGAGTGGGGAGGTCACCATGGCTCAGCAGCCAAAAGCACCCATCAGGCAAGCCTGTCCACCCAAATTCAGTGCTCAAACTCCATCCATAGTGGGGCCAGAAAGCCAACTCCAAGAGTTGTCCTCTGTCCTCCACGAGCGTGCTAAACTGTGTGCATGTCCCCATACACAACAATAATAAGCAAAAATAAATTTAAATAACAATAGTAACTTTAAATGACCAACGCTACAGTAGGCAGCTTCCAAAACGTCCCTCTGTAAACCCTATACATGCTCTGTGTAGGCTCCTCCCTTCATGTGTGGGACTCACTGACACCCTTCTAGCAAATGGGATGGGCTAGACGTGGGTGTGGAAGGAGGCCATACAAAACTGGGTTTCTCGCTCCCTCCCTCAGTCTCTCCCTCCCTATCTCTCTCATCACTTCTTCTAGGAAAACATAGCTGCCATATTGTTTGTCTGTTTTATCCCACCCTGCCCTCATGACAGCTGCCACATTGGAAGTCCCTCAGTAGACCCTCATAGTGCCTGCTGCTGTCTAGTCCCTGTTAAGTCCCCGTAGGCCAATTACAAAAAAGAAAAATTTTTTTAAAAAATAGCTCAAGAGTCTCTTGAGCCCAAACCACCCAGCTACATGACCTCTAGTTCCTTGACCCTCAGAACGTCTTATTAAAAAAAAGAAAAAAAGCTACCTGAAGCTACTAAATCTTGGGGTAATTGGGACATGATCATGAATAATTATAGACATTTTAAAAAAACACTCAAATTCCCCCAAACCACAAATCTATGTAATAGATATTAATAACCAAAAAAAATTGGAAAGAAATCTTTCATCCCTTTCAACCTACTCTCAGTTATGAAAGCAAATCAAACCGAAAGCATAAACCACTGACAAATGAATAAATTAGTAAAAATTAAAACACCATATTAAAGCCTGAGAGATGGACCAGAATGCAGGAAGGAAAGCTTCTAGAAATGGGGACTGAAAGGAAGGCAATGAATTAAGTAGTTGACAAACTATACAGAATGAACCATAAAACAAACCCAAAACAGACCAGGCAATAAAAATATTAATTAAATGCTTTAAATAATGGACTTAGTAAAAGCAAAATATATTTTCAAGAAGAGCACTAAAGAGAAAATAGTTGGGATATTTCTAATGTCTAACTGGTGGGGGAGGGAGAGTGAATGACCCTCATTAGAAAGACAAAAAGACATAACTTTATTAAAAGGGATCCATTTGAGTCTTTGCTTTATTTGTATTTTAATTTTTATTTTTACATTTATGTATTTGTTGGGGAGCGTGTCACACATTCACAAGGAGGTCAGAGGACAGCTTGAGGGACTCAGTTCTCTCCCCCTCACCACATGGGCCCTGAACTCTGGTTGCCAGGCTCCTGCAAGTGCCCTTATCCACTGGCTGTGCTGGCTGGAATGAAAAAGCCCTCCATAGGCTCCTGTAGCTGAATATTTGGTTCCCAGCTGGTAGACTGTGTAGGAAGGACTAGGAGGTGTGGCCTTGTTGAAGAAGGTGTGTCACACTGAGTGGGCTTTAAGGTTTCATAATTCCATGGCAGGCTCAGTCTTACTCTCAGTGCAGGCAACTTGCAGATGAGATGTGATCTCTCAGCTACTGCTCCAGCACCATGCACAAATGCACACTCAGCTAAATACGCATACATGTGTATATGCATATACAGGTATACACATGTACATGTGTGCCTACATGCAACTGTACACATGTATATGTATGGAGCTATATACACACTCAGCTGTACACATGCACACCTAGATTCAATTGTACATGCATGTATATGCACACAGTTATACATATGTGTGTATGTATACAAGCTCCTGTGTACAATTGACTGTGTATGCACACATATACATGTATATAATTGTGTGTATGTGTGCATGTACATACATACCTATACACTCAATTGTACTCATATGCATGAGCATGCATACATACACTCAGCTGTATACACGTTCTTGTATACACACACACACATATATATATATACACACACACACACACATGGACATCCACACATCAGGTATACACACATACATATACAGATGTACACACAGAGATACACACATGGACTGTAGTAAGATACAATACCAGTATCTGAGTGGCTCAGTGACCAGGAGTCAGCGACTCAAGCTGACCAACAATCAAATCCAGCTTCTTTGCCTTTTCATGTGGTCCACAGCTAAAGGTCTCTGCCCTTTTCAGCAGTTGGAAACTAGGTTCTTCTACAGTCTTTCTCTTTCTTGGTGGATGCAGGTTGAAATTACAAGGCAAAACAGCATGTGTGTGCAACATTCACGCCAATTCATTCCTTTCTCTTTAAAGCCTTGTGAGCTGTGGACATGTAGAAACAAGAACAGAGACGTAATGACATATCTGAGGTCACACAGCACCGTTCACAGAGGGCTGAGACTGGGACCTGGAACGTTCAAGAGAATACTGTTCTCAAGGACATGCTGTGGAATCCTTGAAATGCAATGATGATAATGCAAGCATGCAGAGCTCAGGGAGCACTGAGGGGTGAAGGCCAAACGGAAAAGAGGAAGCTTGAGGGACAAGAAGTGCATGCTGCAGCTTTCTCGTGTGTATTCTGTGCCGCCTCACTTTCTCTCTGTGACTTCACAAGGCCTACATGGTTTATCCTCCCCTCAACATAACTAAAAACAAATGCTTAGGGATCAGTGCAGGCCTGACAACCTGAGTTTAATCCCTAGGTCCCCAGGCCTCACAAGGTGGTAAGAGAAAGGGAACCAACTCTGCTGAGTTGTCCTCTGACCCACTTGGGTTGTGACATGTGTGCACCTTCACACACACACACACACACACACACACACACACACACACACACACAC
>OU015757.1:9401291-9413422 GCA_907169655.1 Acomys percivali | reverse complement strand
CACACACACACACACACACACACACACACACACACACACACACACACACGGGAGGGGGGGAGAGGGAATAAATAAATAGATAAATAAAATTTTAAGAAGTATATGGGTAATAGTTGTTCAAGCAATAATTATATTCAACTAAAGGTATATGCTAATAGTTGATATGAGTACCAGTAATACTTATGTAAAAACATCAGAGGGGAAACAACCAAAAAAAAATCTCAGAATATATCAGCATTAATAAACAATAAACTTTGTCATTAATTGTACTGTAGAGAGCATGAACTTAGAAGTCCAGTTAAGTTAATTGTCTGCCTTCTCTGGTTGGGGGGTAGGGGAGAGGGAGAAAGAGGAGGGGGAGAGGGGAAGACGGGGAAGGAGGAGGAGGAAGTGGGCAACCTCTGTTTTTCTCTCTCATTCTCTGTTCACATGAACCAGCCACAGAACTGTAGCATGAGCAGGAAACAGATCATCACTGCTCAGATAAAGGTCAACAGGCTGTCACTATGTAGGACCAGGTCATCCACACTTCAGACTCAACAGGCTCATACAGAACATCTGGATTTAAAAAAATTATGCTGTATTTTGGACTTCACAAAAAATATTTTGAGAAATTTTTCATTATTATCTGCATATATATATATATATATATATACACAAAATCCTTTATTATATTTCTTAACCTGCAAAGCAGGCTCACTTATTGGATATACTAAAGTCCCATAATATTTAAATTTTTTTTAATATTTGTTTATTATGTGTGAGGGAGAACGTGTACATGACATGGTACATGTGTGGAGGCCACAAGACAACTTCTTGGCATCAAGTCTCTTCTCCCACCATGTGAGCTCTGTGGTCTCCCTGGACTCTGTCATGACTTAAAATAATTTATCAACATTTTGCTTATATCAATGAAAATAGCAAAAAACATTTCCTAGAACAAAATAGCTTTCATAAAACTTTTTTAAAATTTATTTATTAGAAATAGATTCTTCTCTCATATAATACATCCCAGCCTCAGTTTCCCCTCCCTTCACTCCTCCCAATCCTCCTCCCCAACTTCCTCTCTCCCCAAGATCTAACACAACCTGTTTTCTCTTCAGAAAAGACCAGGTATGAGGGAACATTCATAACAAAGGGGGAATATGAAATTATGTGATTGTAATCATGGTAACAATGCAAGCAGCAGTAAATGTTAATGGTTGTTGAACATTTAACATGGCAGAGCTTATGCTAAGCCCTCCCTGTATTGATTCATCCATTCACACGACACTATTACAGAGGAGCCAGGAGTTGGGCATTCCTGTAAAAGGTCAACTGGGGTTCTAAAAGTCTGAAGGGCCATCTGCATTGAGGGACAGCACTCTCATAAACAAATTAAACAATTCTTGCACAGTACCTAGATTTCATGTGTTCTGTGTTAAGTTTAACCAAGATTCCTACACCGAGACTCGAAGCTGTCTGTCATCTTACACACCCAACACTATCAACTCAGAGAAATTCCATCTGGGTTCAGCTTACCTCAGCAAAGTGCCGAGGCCTCTTGCTTGGTGACCTAAAGAGCTATGAGCAAAAACTCCAATGTTTCCCCTCCCCTTCCATGTTTGCGGAGAGGAAAGCAAGAAATGCAAACTTCGTCATGGGACTGAAGCAGATGTTTGCTCATCCTGAGTGGGCTGCCACAAACACAAACATCTGAGTTCTCACCTCCCCTGCACACCAGCCCACCACGGTTTCACAACCAGGCTGACTCAAGCCAAGCGACAGTAACACAGCCTCCATCCCTCCCTTCCACAGCTCCCAGCCATGAGCTATGTCCCTCAGGATTCTGCCCAAACCAAGAAGTAAGCATAGCACCTTGAGGAAGCCTTTAGGAGAGATAAAAAGCAGCCCTCTAGACCAGACAGGACAGTGAGCGGATCATCAGCCAGCAATAAGCTCTGAGTCAGGGCTGAGGGAACACTTGGGAGGTAGGCTCTGCTGGCTCCCACCCCCTCACACCCACTGGTGATTACTGACGCAGCCCATCCTGGTGGCAAACAGCTCAATTAGCAATCAGCTCTGTTGCTTCACCTCACCGAGAGGGAACTTGATTTCTCTGCAAGTGTAATACAGTTGATAATTTTAAACTCTCTGAAAGGCCCCATGGAATAATTAAAGAATATGAGAATAGAAATATGAAATATCATGACGGATGGCAATGGACCAGCCGTGGGAGAAAAAAAGCTGCGAGAAAGGTGTCCATGTAGCTGATGCAAAATTTAGACACTTTAGAATGTTCCAGCAATGCAGGTCAAAGGCTAATGCAGTCTTTGGTTTTCTAAGGGGAGGGAGGGCAACTTGAAACTGATATCAGCTTCATCAAAGCACTTCATTTTCCGTGGCACCTACTGATTTATGACTAGGTGGTCTGACATCATGACATCTGAACTGTCTCAGACAATCCAAAGTAGGTACCAATCTGGGGGATGAATGGTTGGAGGACACTGAGCTTATTAACTATAGCTGCAGCTCAGCATTAATTTGCAAAGTAAAAATGACACTTGATGCTAAAGCCCATGATGGCTTTGCAGGATCATTAATGAGGCTAGAGAAGGGCTGGCCTGCATGGTAATGAGGGGAGCTGCTGGTTCTAATGCAGAAGAGCTAATGCCAGACAGAGGGAGCAAGGATGGATGCCTGGGCAGGCAACAGTGGCTTTATACCCAATCTAACTGTTAACATCTCCACATGCTGCGGCATGCACCTACCACATGCCCAGTACTGTGCCAAGAATGGAGGAGGCAAGATGGATAAAAACAAACGTGGTCCTGGCCTTCGTGGTACCTAGAAACCACTGCATACTGCTTCTGAGGAAAGGCACAGAATAAATCACTTAGACTTTGCAAGCCTTGTGACTATAATTACTCAACTCTGACACAGCAGCACAAAAGTACCACTGACTACATGTAGATAAACGTGGCTGTGTTCCAATAAAGCTTTACTTAGAAAAATTAGGTGCCTTTGTGCCTTTGTTACAATGGTAGCTTGCTTAGCACCGATACAGAACACTACTACAAATGAATAGTCATCAACTAGAATTACGACAGCTTGTTCTATGCCAAGTGCTACTTTTAAACATCTTGTAGATTGCATTCATATGGCCCTCTGAGCGAGTGTAATTATCCCCACTTTACAGGTTTGAAAAACTAAGGCACAGACGATTAATAACTTAACCATCTAAGTAGAAAGGAGGAGGAGCTGAGTCTTCCAGGAGTGTATATGTAAGAGCACAGTACCATGTCTCAAGTCTACAAGGCCGTCTAGGTGTGGTGGGACAGGCTTGCAGTTTCAGCTACTTGAGAGGCTGAGGCAGAAGGATCACACTTTTATGGCCTGCTGCATAGGCCACGGAGTGAGTTCAAAGCCAGCTGAGCAACCTAGTGAGACCCTGTCCCAAAATAAAAAGTAAAAAAGAGGAGTTGGGTTTCTGGTTTAACAGTTGAGCCCTTAGCGGCATGTACAAAGCCTTACATTCAATCTGTGTTATTAGAGGAGAGAACACAGATGAGGCCCAAGCTGTGATGATTACTAAGAAGAAAAATGGAAGGCAGCTTGAGAGTGAAGAGCGAAGGAAGGGGTGAGGGGAGGGGCTTGACGCCAGGTGAGCTGGCAGGGAATGGTTTGGCCTGGCAGGAGAAGATGCCATATAAGCAGTAAACTTTGAACCCCTACTCAGATCTAGCCAACGACCAGGACATTATCCACAGTTGAGTGGAGAGTGGGGACTGACTTTCACACAAACCCTGGTGCCTCATATTTGACCATGTCCCCTGGATGGAGAAGCCTGGTGGCACTCAGAGAAAGGATAGCAGGCTACCAAGAAGAGACTTGATACCCTATGAGCATATACAGGGGGAGGAGGCCCCCTCAGTCACAGTCATATGGGAGGGGAGTAAGGGGGAAAGCGGGAGGGAGGGAGAAATGGGAGGATACAAGGGAGGGGATAACAATTGAGATGTAATATGAATAAATTAAAATATTTTTTTTTAAAAGAATTAATAGAGAGGGGAGCACTGCAGACTATGTCATCTCTCTATTGTTGCCCTCACATGACCACAAATAGCAGCTCAAAAACAGCACAGGTATGTTCACTCTCATCAAAGAATCACAAGACTAAGAGCCAGGCATCTGCTTCCTGGCCATCTGAGGGAGCCTCTGGGGAAAAGCAGCTTCTGAGATCACTTTTAATGTTGCCCGACTTACGGGACTACCTTTCCCATCTCCATCCCTGGTCACATGGCCTTCTCCTTCTCTGGCTGGAGAACACTCTATTGCTACTGTAACATGGGACTAAGTGGGTGTTACTCGGGCAATCAGGCTGTGGTTACTCCTTTCTATCTATAGCGTTAAGGACGTCCGCTCATTCAGCATAACAGTGGAGCACATCTCTGGGGACCCAAGGGGAGGAGCATGCTCATAAACCTTACAGAGTGAAATAGCCAAGAGGTCAACCAGCAAAGGCAAAAGAGCACCAGGCAGAGGCCAGCTGGGGAGGCCATCAGGGTTGAAGGTAGCTACACTGCAGAAGGGAAGCTGAGCTTATAGCTCATGCGTGCTGCCAGAGCAAGGCCTGTGGAAGGCTGGTGAGCAGAGGGTAAAGATGACCTTATTTGCCATTTCTTAGTGATGAATTACCAAATAAAGAATGTGTGCGGAGGGATAAGAGACAGAGAGAGGGGAGACCAAGTAGGTGGCAGCTGCCAGGGCTGAGGCTTGAGAAGCCAGAGGGAAGAGACATAACGGGTTTGCAGAGGAACCTGGATGGTTTTGCGGACAGGTGATGAAGAGATATGCATACAGAGATGAAGAGGAAAGAGGAAGGCAGATTGGGAGATTAAAATGAAGAATTCAGCCTGGTCCGTGTGTTACTGAAAGGGCAGCCAGAATTCTCAGTAGTGCTATAAAGCAGACAGAAATACAATATGAGAGGCAAGTAGATGCCTCAGGCTTCTAGCCTAACCCAGTTGATTTTTTTTTAACAGCAACTGTGGTTTAAAATTCTCATCACTGACTCATTTCAAAGAGGAAGTATAATGGTTAGCTGTGATTACCAACTTGATACAAACAAGAGTCACCGTTGAAGAGAATTTCCATGAAAGAGGGCCTGCCTTGACTTGACCTGCGGACATGACTGTGGGAGAATCATCTTAACTAAACTCATTACCGTGAGAAGACCCAGCCCATTGTGGGCAGCGCCACTCCCTCGTCAGGGGTCCTGCACTGTTTCAGAGTGGAGAAATCAAACTGAGCACTAGCAAGTGAGCACGTGAGCATACGTGTGCTCTTCTCCTCTCTGCTCTTGATGGTGGATATGATGTGACTGGCTGTTTGAAGTTCCCACCTTGACTTCCCCACAATGACGGATTCTAACCTGGAATTGTGAGCTTCAATAAGCCCCTTTCTCTCCAACATTTTTTTTTGTTGTTGTTGGAATGTTTTATTACAGGAACAGAAAGGAAACTAGAACAGGAAGATTTGTGCAGCTGAGGAGATGGATCGGTGGCTAAAGTGTTAGCCACAAAGACACAATGTCCTGAGTTAAAAGTCCCCTGAATCCACGTAAATCTGGGCATGGTGACACATGTCTGTGATCGCAGCACTCCTAAGGCCAGATATCTGAGATGAGGTGACACATCACAGCAGGGGCACGGGACAGGATCCAATTGCTCACCTCATGTCCAGGGAACAAAAAGGAAAGGAGTTACAGGTCCACCATGTCTTTCAAGGGCATGGCTCTGGTGACAGTGTGGACATCCCAGAATGCCCCACCTCTTTAAAGGGACCACCAGTTCCCCAAAGCACCACTCTTGGATTGTGCCTTTACCAACTCAACCTTGGGGGGCATTTAGGATCCAAAGTACAGCACCCACGCATAGGTTTAAACAGCAAGGCCAGGTCTGCACACTGTCTCCTTGGCAGGCTGTGAGCCAGGGTGGAGACACAAGACATTCCTGATAATCATGAACAAGCCTAGGTGGCCTTGGAGGTGGATTTGAGTGGGAGACCTCTCAGGATCTGACTGTCGCTCAAGTCCTGCCTGACCAATGTCAATCTAATCCAATATAATCATCTCCTTCAGCCGAAATTCCTGACTGAAGACACACAGCGCACAATTAAAGAGAAGCTCTGAGACTTCTGTGAGGCATCTGCTCCGCTCCCCACAGACAGGTACTATCTGAGGAAGAATTCATTACCCATGCCTGCCAGCTTGTGCTTGGCTTCCCTCAGGATGCCCTGAGGCTGATCAAAGAAAGTCGATGTGATGGCACACAAGCCTTGGCATGCACGGGTACCCCGGTGGACATCACAGTTGTTTCCATGCTTCCTCAGACTTACTCGCTCTCCATCTCTGCCTCACCTGAAGACGTGACTGCTCAAGACTCAGATGCCTCTCAGAAAAGCCCAGGAATCAGGTGCATAGCTCTGAATCCAGCTTTGTAACCACAGGCAACGCCTTCAGCCCCTCTATGCCTTAGATGTCTCAGCTCTAAATTAGAGCCTGGACACTGAACACAGTAACTTTGGGGGACTAGGGAGATCACAGCACGGCCAGTAAATGGATTGCTGCCCACACATGAGAACTGGGTTTGATGCCCAGGAATCATATGAGAAAGCTAGGCATGGTAACCTGAGATCTTAGCACCAGAAAAATAGAAGCTGGCCATAGAAGCTTGCTGGCCAGAGAGCCCCGGGAGTCTGTGAGCTCAAGTTAAAGTGAGAGACTCAAATTACAAGTTAGAAAGTGACTAAAAGGAGCACCGAGGTTGACATGTGCACATATGCATGCATGTTTATTCACACACACACACACACACACACATGTGCACGCACATAAACTCACATATGCAAACCACATAAACACTCACATATACACACATATACACACATATACACACATGCACTGATGCACATATGCACTCTCTCCTTTCTCCATACACCCACGCATGCATGCACTTACACACATGTATACACACAAACACGTTAAATTAAAAGACAGCCCTGATGTAACACCTGCCAGCCCAGGGTGGCTGCATTCCTCCCATGTAGTCAATCATTTCACTTCCTGTCTGTAGATAAAGAGAAGGATTAGTAAAATAAAACCCGTGGGAGCTAACAATCAATCTAAATCCACACAATTGTGAAAGTTGGCAAGGCACTTATCAAACTGTGAAGTACGCGCCCGTCCTGGAGAGCTCCCTAATGCTTTCTAGGTGTCAGTGTAAAGCCATAAAAAGCATAAAGTCTAGAGCAGAACGTATGGCTCAATACTCCTAGCCACTGTGTTTCTGGGTGTGAGATACGTCTAACTCCCCTGAGTCTTAGGAGTCTTCTGTGAAATGTCATGTATCCTCCCAAGAAAGTATTTGCAAGTAGCCCGTTGCCTCATGCACAACCAGTGGCAGCCGGTGACAACTGGAGTAAAGCACAGCACAGGCCAATATCCAAACAACTCAGCGCTGACGATTTACTGAGGCCCGAAACCAAGTCTCAAAATACAACACTGATGCTAATTCACTGACATGTCAGGCACTGGAAGATCTAAGGAAATGGTACTCGTCGCCTTCAGAACTCCCCGAGTTGATGTCTTAGGAGTTGCAGGTGCGTCTCCATATTCCCAGGCAGGCTTCCCTTTGTAAAGATGGGTCTGGGTGCATCCAGAGGGGCCTTGCTGGTGGCCTGTGGTGATGCACGTTATACTGCCTGTGACTGGCGTTACAAAGACGTTTTAATAGTCTCTCAAGGGCAAAAAGGATTATCCATTTGTCCTTCAACTTCTTCTTCGTAGAGATCACGCAAACATTAGTTAGCCCTGTTGCTTCAGGCCCAAATACTGGGTTCCCTTTATAGGCTTATGCCTCAGGTTGGTCCCCAACTGGTCACTTTGTTCTCTGGATGAAAAAGATTGCTCAATGTCTAGCCACTTTTGGTGGGTTGAGCCAATTCAAGAGGAAAAGTGACCTAGCTTTGTTGCTATATCGCCCCTGTTGTTAAGCAGGAGCCTTAGAAATCCTCTTTAATTGCAGTCTTCAAAATAGAGTTCATTACTGTGCTGACCTTTACTCTATCTTATGGATAACAAATCCTCTCCAAGCATTCATATCTGTTGGGATGCTCCACACATGGTATCTGCATATCTTTTTTAAACCATGACTCTCATGCATGTGTCTCTTGGAAAGCCCCCTGTAAGACAACACTTCATTGTACTCATAAGTCTACATAGACTGCAGGAACAAACGTTTATGCTGCAAAATACAGGGTGTGACAGATCCCACTTTGAATAAGTTTATTAGAATATAGAATGCACTCATTGCTTGTGATGGTCAACTTCAACTGTCAGCTTGGTCGGGGTAAGAATCCGTAGGGTCCAGCTGGGCTCAGTGGCACACACCTGTAATCCCAGCACTCGGGAGACAGATCAGGCAGAGCTCTTTGAGTTTGAGACCAACCTGTTCTACAAAGCAAGTCCAAGACAGCCAAGGCTACACAGAGAAACCCTGTCTTGAAAAAAATACCCTTTGTGGACTTGAAAGATTGCTCAGAGTTAAAAAGCACTTGCTGCTCTTGCAGAGAATCAGAGTTCAGTTCCTAGCACACACATAAGGTAACTCATGAGTGCCTGTAACTCCAGGGGATCTGACACCCTTTTCTGGCCTCTACAAATACCTGAACACATGTATATGCACATATACACCCCTCTAAGAGGAAGAGGAAAAGGAAGAGGAAGAGGAAGAGGAGAAAAAAGAGAAGGAAGAGGAAGAGAGGAGGAGATCAGTTGACACATGTTCAACCTCCCCTACTCTTTATGTGAATTTTGTAAGTGAACACACTGGGCAACAGTCATTTCTTCATTTTGATGAGGGGGATGCAAGCTGGGGTTACATTTATTCTTAGTTCAAACGTGTGAACTGAATCTAAGCCTAAAAGAAAGACACGTCCTTACTTTCCCAAGAAATTTGCAGCCAACTGGACCTTTCTGTTCAGAGGCTACAATGCCCTAGTCCCATGTTTGAGTTTTACTTGAAAATGAACCTCTCTCTCCTCCATCCCAGCAAGATGCCCAAAGGAAAGAGGCCAAGGGGAAGGTGACCCTGGAAGATATGGAAGGCCCAAAAGGTTCTGAATCCTCTGTTTGAGAAAAAGCCTAAAGACTTCCACATTGGGCAGGACATTCTTCCCAAAAGAGATGTCACTTGCTTCATCAAATGGCCCCGCTACATCAGGCCGAATCAGAAAGGGCCATCCTCTGTAAGCAGTTCAAAGCACCTCCTGCCACTAAACAGCTCCTCCAGGACCTGGTCTGGCAAACAGCTGGCCAGCTGTGTAAGCTTGCCCACAGTGCAGGCCAGAGACAAAGCAGGAAAAGCAAAGGCTGCTGGTGCACACTGAGAAGGAAGCTGCTGGCAAAGGGGACGTCCCAACTAGGAGACCACCTGTCCTTCGAGCCAGGGCCAACACAGTCACCACCTTGGTGGAGAACAGGAAGGCTCAGCTGGTGGTGACTGCCCATGACATAGACCCCCATTGAGCTGGTGGTTTTTCCCTAACTGCCCTGTGTTGAGAGATGGGGTTCCCTGCTGCATCATCAAGGGAAAGGCCAGGGTCGGGCAGTGGGTCCACAGGAAGATTTGCACCACTGTTGCTGTCATGCATGTTAACTTGGAGACAAGGGTGCTCTGGCTAAGT
Organism: Acomys percivali; assembly: GCA_907169655.1. NCBI lineage: Eukaryota > Metazoa > Chordata > Mammalia > Rodentia > Muridae > Acomys > Acomys percivali. The sequence goes on along the minus strand of OU015757.1, from coordinate 9,403,696 downwards.
TATCAGGACCAATTACAATGATAGATACGATGCAACCCACCGCCACTGGGGAGTCAACGTCCTGGATCCTAAATCTATAGCTGACACTGCCAAGCTGAAAAAGGTGAAGGGAACTCACCACTGAACTAGTTTTCTGTACATAAACATAATTACAAAATTATCTTCCCCACAAAAGAAAGAAGGGAAGGAGGAAGAACGGAAGGAAAGAAGGGAAAACAAACAGAACTGTCTAATGCAGTGGTTCACAGCCTAAAGGTTTCGACCCCTTTGGGGGTGAGTGAATGACTCTTTCACAGACATCACTTAAGACCACCAGAAAACACAGGTATTTACATTATGATTAGTAACAGTTGCAACATTACAGTATTATTTTATGTTGGGGTCACCACAACATAAGGAATTGTATTAAAAGGTCTCAGCATTAGGGAGGTTGAGAAGCACTGGTCTAAAGGCAAGAGACTGGAGGCGGCTGGGATGTTTATAAGAACCCAGTGTTATAAGCACTTCATAACACAGGCCCTGGAAGGCATCAGAAGACGCACCCAGGAGTGATGTGGTGTTTTTCCCAGCAGGGAATGGGAGAGAAAATGACAGATAGAGCAGAGAATCATGATTTCTTCCTGGCCTATCAGGCCATATCTGGTGGCCCACTGGAGCTAGCTTGTACCAGCTTGGCAGAAATGACTTAAGTTTTCAGGAACTCCCTGGTAAACACAGTCATTTTAAACTGTGCTTCTTAAATTTAAGATTGAATGGATTATAGAAAAACAACAGTAACACTCCTGAGACATTGTTCTTATTATTAATTCGTGACTTTGCAGTGGCACATTCCTGAGGGTCTTTATGCTCTACAGTAGTGCATCAGTATGGAGGAAATGCTGTGCTGTTATGACTCTCTACCCAGCTCCATCTATGTCATTTTGGTGGCTTAAAATCAGCCAAGATAAAACAAGAGCCATCGGAGGAGTAAGCTAATGGCTTTATGGACTGTAATTCAGCTTTAAAGTGCCTGCCAAGCATGTACAAGGCCTGAGTTCCACCCTCAGTAACGCAAACGTGTGTGTGTGTGTGTGTGTGTGTGTGTGTGTTCATGAAGGGGCGGGTGGGTAAGTTAAGCCAGAGTTAGGTACTAGGGCTATACCTCAATGACAGAACACATTCCTAACATGTACAAATGTTCTGGGTTCTGGGTGCCATCCCTGAACTATAAACACAAGGAAAAAAAGAGAGTGAATGAGCAAGAAAATAAGAGAAAGAAATTAGCAGATGACACAAATCAAGGCCTCTCATCTCTTTTCAGCAGAGGGATCCTGTTTTCCGGCTAAGTTCTGGTTCTAAGGCACCCCTACTGGGCGCAGATCTTAAGAAGCATCGGGCTCTGTTCCCCCAACACAGGGAAGTAGTTCATAGAATGATGCTAAAGCTAAGAAAAGATTATGTGGACCAGAGTCAAGAAGAGCTCTTCCAAGATGGGAAAACATGCATGCTGGAGAGAAGGGAACTCCCTCCCTTTGAGATCTCAAGGTGGAAAGTGCAGCAGAGCTTGGACTTGCTAGGAATCTTCATGTGGAGGTAGCAGAGGTGGGGAGGGGTGGGAGGGAGGAGGGAAAGGGAGAGTGAGAGAAAGAGGGGGAAGAGGGAGAGAGGGAGGGAGAGAGATTACAGTTGTAACTAAATCGTGTACCTTCTTCTATTCACACCTGGAACTAGACCCAATCCTTGGAGTTTCCACACACACACACAAGTGAAAGTGCTCCCTGGGATTTGTGAAACTTGAATTCAGGTAGCCAGCTCTGACCTACATGTAGATACCTGGGTTCTGGTTTTGTCTTATGAAGAAGATGCCTAACTGTTATCAGAAAGAAACACAATAGACAGTGGCTATAGCCTCTTGCCAACAAGACATTCCAGCAGTTTATCTAGTAATGGCAAGGTTCCAAAGGCTCTTCATGGGGCCTCCACCGTCAGTATCCAGGCACCAGAACATGGAAAATCCTACATACATGAAGCATCCAGATTCTACCCTCAGAAGATCAAAGTAAGTAGGTTCTTGGATGGGGCGGAAAGGTGAATTTGTTTTCCCATTTGGCTCCCAAGGGATGCTAGTGTGACTCAGGGACCTCATTCTGAGAGGCATTATTTGCAGCACCTAGAGCTACAGGTGCGGCTCAGATGATAGAGTGTTTATATACATGCACAAAGTCCTGGGTTCCCTCTCCAGCACCACATAAGGCAGGCATGGCGGTGCGCACCTGTAGTCCCAGCAGTTAGGAGACAGACAGAGGGAAAACTAAAGTTTAAGGTCATCTTCAGTTACATAGCAATTTTAAGGCCACCCTGGGCTAGAGACTCTGTTTTGAAAGAAAGAAAGAAAGAAAGAAAGAAAGAAAGAAAGAAAGAAAGAA
>OU015757.1:9377882-9401281 GCA_907169655.1 Acomys percivali | reverse complement strand
GAAAGAAAGAAAGAAAGAAAGAAAGAAAGAAAGAAAGAAAGAAAGAAAGAAAGAAAGAAAGAAAAGGGAAGAGGAGAGGAGAGGAGAGGAGAGGAGAGGAGAGGAGAGGAGAGGAGAGGAGAGGAGAGGAAAGTTTGGAGGTAAAGGAATATTCTCTCATGATTCTATCCTAGGAGATATGTGAGAGAGCAGATGAGCTCCTGGGATTTAATGCATACCCGCTGGACCAAGCTGATAAAAGTTGAGTGAATTTTGTGGGTCTCCCCAAGAACTTGACACTTACAAGGGAAAGAGACCAGATGCCATCATGCCTGGGTTGCAAAGGTATCAACTAGGAAAGATAGTCCAGAATTCAGTCTTCTGCCTGGGAACCCGGCTCATTAGTACAGGACCAGCCTAGCGTGTGCAAAGTCCTGAGCGCCGTCGCCTACACCGAGAAAGACAACGCAGAACAACAAGAAGTTCTCTGAAGCCAGCGTCCCCAGGAAATGTATGACCCAGGCAATGTAGGGATGACATCAGGATGCAACCTCATGGGGTTGCTGTGAAAATAAAATCAGATGGCATTTGAGGCTGAGGGCCTGGCACACAGCTAGTGCCCAGTAAATCCTAGCTGCTATCCATACTCCCACTGGTTAGCCTCATGCCACCCTGGCTAGCCCATCTCCTGCCCCTTGCTCGACATGGTGCACTTTCCCTGTAGCTCTTCGCTGCAACAGCCGTCTCTTCAGTTGTCCGGAACAAAGGTCTGTGGTTGCAGCCAAGGGAACTTGAGTAAAACGCACGCATACGGAAAAGCTGCCCATACTACTGACATCATGGGCCACCCTGGAATCATTCCTCCCTTACAAAATTGCCTGCCCTTCATGTCATGGCACGTAGTAAGCAGGTCATAGATGGCAGGTACCACGGGCAACACAGTCCCAGCTTGGAACAGGTTTCCTATCTAGGAAAAACTCACTGTTGTCCCCCCTGCCCCCATGAACTCTATGTAGGGCAGCAGGCAGGGCCACGCACGAGGATAGCAGCTAATAAAGGCACTATATCATTGCTACCACTGTGACCAACTGGGCCTTAGCCCTGCAGGGAAACCTTGGGACCCAGGATGAAACATACACAGCAGACTCCTAGCCACCAGGAGACAGAGCCTGGGCCTCCTCCATACATCAGTGCCCATCTTCCATTACCCAAGGGCTGCTCCCAGGGCACACATTCCCACTCCTTGCTTCCTTAAGCTGTGGGCTGAGGAGACAGGCTGTGGGACAGGAAAAGGCCTTTAGCCCTAGAACCCCAGATGTTGGCAGCAAGGTAGTCTTTTCATAAAAGTGAAAGGGCAGCTGGGCAGTGGTGGCACATGCCTTTAATCCCAGCACTTAGGGAGGCAAAGGCAGGCGGATCGCTGTGAGTTTGAGGCTAGCCTGGTCTATAAAGCAAGTCCAGGATAGTCAAGGCTACACAGAGAAACCCTGTCTCAAAAAAAAAAAGTGAAAGGGCTTGGGGATACAGGTTAGGCATGTTTGAAAGTTGCACTTTGACTTCCACATTTGTATTGTGGCACATGTACATGCACATTAATTAAATAATGATAAAATTTTTTTAAAAAATAAAAGTTTTCTTGATAATGGAGATGAACCCCTCTCCTTCACAGGGTACCCAGTGACTCCAAGGGACATGATATGGCAAGCAATAATTTTTAAAGGTTCTTCTGTGACAGTTTATAGGGTCTGTGTGGTGGGGAGGGTCTTTTTCTTTAGCTTGTTTGTTTGTTTGTTTGTTTGTTTTGAGTTTTTCTAAAGCAAAATCAAATGTCTCTCTGCATCTCACCCCACACCCGTGGACAGATGACCCCAGATCAGCTCTCAGACACTAAAAGAGAGACACACAAAAACCCAAGACCAGAGAGATGGCAAACAAAAATTATATGTGATTTATAAGTAAAAATGAACATCTCTTTCTAAAGTATAATGGATAGTTTGGCCAGAGGCAAATCAGTATCCAAGAAGGCTGGCCAAGCTGTGCCATCCTACGCTGGCCTATGCTTGGCCTGCCAGGACAATCTAGCTGATAGAGATGAAATCTTTATCTTTGTAAGCTCTACCAACAGGACGGGTGAAGCAAAGAGGACCCTGCCATGGTCCCACTCCACTCCACTCCACTGCCAGCACTGTCAAGGCTGCGTGTAAAGAGTGGAAGGCATGCCAGGGAGCACTGACATAAAGCACTGATCGTAAACCATAGGTTTCTCTATCGAGCCCAGAGCCACTTAGAAGAACAGAGACATCATCAGCTGATTATGTAAATGGATTTCTTAGGATTGCCTTGAAAGTCATACTGTCTGCCCGTACAGATTTAGTGGTTGTTCTTCAGAAAGGTGTTTTCCTCCAGGATGTTTGGATCTACTGTCTATAGCACTCTTAAAATGTGAAGTCAGTTTTTCACTATATTGGCTGTAAACCACAGGAAGTTTGGGCCCAAAGCATGCCTGGCTTCTCATGCTGCGGTAGACTGGGGCTGCCCGACTCAGCCTCTGGGTCAGTGGATTCCGGCTGCTACTGGAACCAGCTGGGGACTGGGGACATGGAAGAGGGACAGAAGCAAGTGGAGACAGGAGATGGGAAGTGGGGAATGCCACAGCAGTCATCCCAGTCCCCATTCATAGGAAGGGATGCACACTTTGGTGAGCGAGGTGACATCCTGCCGTTCCTGGGAGACATGGCAGTCTGAAGACAGCGTGGGGCTCCAGACCTTTGCCTCAAACTGGGACATGTCCTCGGATCCCCTGCTACCAGAAAGGTGCAATCATAAGATACATCACAGCTAGCTGAGATGCTGCTTGGAGCAGGCTGTCACTTCAGTGACGTGTTGCCTCAATAAAAGCCCCGGCCAGTGATCCACCTGTGGCGCAGCTGTTCCCTATTTCTGTAATTAATGCAACCCAGAGACAAGAAGCCATGAAAGGAGAGATTGGCAACATTAGCTGTCTTATAGAAGTCTGGACTAAAAAAAAAAAAAAAAGGCATTGTGACTAAAGCTAGAGTCCGAGTCGCAGCTGAAGATATCTGCAGCTGCTTACTGCACTGAGGACAGATCGACCTCTACCACGTATCACATAAAGGATTCCCTGTTCTTGCAAATCGATAAGAAAAAGACAATACAAGGAGTCTCTGGAAACTATATGAAATGATGCTTAGCCCATGCTATCATGAGGTTTCTGCAAATGGCATGAAGGAGACAGGTGAGGGATAAGAGCCAGGGCTAGGCTGAGCCCCACAAATAAAAATGACAGAATGGGGAAGAGAGGGGCTCTCCCGAGGTAAGAACATCAAGAAACAATCCCGAGCTTGGAGCTGGTACAAAGGCTTGGCCCCGCCTCCCTCCAATATGGCGCTGTGTTAGGCAGGGTTCCTGTTGCTGTGATAAGGACCAGGCTCAAGGACAACCTGGGGAGGAAGGTTGCTCCATCTCATCTGTCATTTTGTGTCATTTCGTGGCTTTGTCTCATCTTCCACTTTCGGGTAACAGTGCATTGCTGAGGGGAGCGAGGGCACAACTAAAGGCAGGAGCCTGGAGGCAGGACCTGAAGAAAGCATGGGCGGTGCTGCTTACTGGCTTTCTCACCACGACTTGCTCAACTTGCTTTTTTTTTTTTTTATACCATCCAGGACCTCTTCCTCAGGGGTGGCACTGCCCACCAGGGTATGGGCCCTCCCACATCGGTCATCAGTCAATAACCTACCAAGAAAACAATAAGAATTTCTTCCCAGGAAATAAAAGATGGAGGAGGCCGAGAAATGCTAAAGAAATGGCTCAGTCCAGAAAATGCTTGTCACAACCCAAGTGCGACCCCCAGTATCAAACTGAGCATGGTGGCCCACACTTGCATCCCAGTACCAGGGAGGCAGAACAGGGAGAGCACTGCCTCTCATTAGATAGCCACTTTAGCCTAATTGGCAAGCCCCCATTCCAGTGAGATATCCTGTCTCAAGGAAAAGGTGGGTGGGCCCTGAGGAAAAGCCCCTGAGGCTAAGTTCTGGGCCCCCCCTTCCAAACATGTGCATTGCTTGAACATGTGCACGCACGCACGCACACACACAAACACACACCACCACCACCACCACCACCATCACCACCATCACCACCACCACTAGAAACTATGATACAATTATGATACAATATTACATCTGAGAGAATTATGTGATAGGCACATTAATGATATTTTACAAAGTTTTCTGAATGCTGGAAATATTGGATGATTTTTAGAAACCTAGTGATTAAAACTGATGAAACAAGGTCAGAGTCCAAAAAGGACTGCCCCCCCCCCAAGATACATAAGCAGTTCTCTAGGTGCACAGTTGGGTGGAGACAGGGCAGGTTTTGTCTTCTTAGATCATTACCGTGTGCTGTGACCCCGACCCCGACCAAAAGGCGTATGACCTTATAAAGAGGCCCTTCTCCTTGCCTGGTTGGGCCCAGTTCCTAGTCTGCAGTCCAACCACCACACTGACTTTGACACCAGGCCATAAAAATGGAAGTTTGAAGTTTATACTTGGATATTGAGGAAGTGTGTGGGAGGGAGCTAACGTGGCTCCGGGGTTAAGAGCTTTTAGTGCTTTACAGTGGTCCTGAGTTTGCTTCCTAACACTTTTGTCAGGCTTTGATATACCTATGTCTCCAGTTCTTGGGGATCCAGTGCCCTCTGGCCTCCTCAGGTACCTGCACACGCACAGTGCAAATAAACTTAGAGAATTGTGCCACACCAACTCCAGTAGATTCTGTGTGACAAGTTCCACAGACTGAGGCGTTAACTTCAAAGGAAGGAGGTCTCCTGGAACCGGTTGTGGAACTCTTGGCTGGAGAAAAAATATTGAGCCGTAATTCTCATGGCAATTCATCTATTCTATTCCTCTTCTTATCTACGAGATGTTCCTGATAGCCTAGGCTGAGATTTTTAGCGAGAAATTGGATAAAAGACCATCCCTTGAGATGGAGTCACTAGCCATGACCTTATCTCTGGGAGAACCAGCGCTTTCACTTTATAAATCATTTATAAAATTATAAAATAGGATTATGATTGATAAAAACTTTCCAAAAAAAAAAAATCTTTCCCAACAACAAAATTTCATATGGTTATATGTGTGTTGTCGGAAGTGGGCTTTGGTCTATGGTTAAGAGAGGCTTAAATAAAAAATTTAAATAGTTTAAAACCACACCTTGAAGATTCACAAAGATAATTTTGTCCTTTCCTGTGCCGAATAACAATGTTATCTGTCCTATCCATGATTGCTTCACTACACACGTCTTCTGTGTTCTACTCGTGATTGCTTCACTGAACACATCTCCTAAGAGTTGTAATACTTGTTTCATTGTGTATAAAAATCTTTGCTTGAGAGATACAAAATACACTCAGATTCAAACTGCCTCTGTGTTTGTCTCTATTTGTTACCGCCAAATCCTTACCCACCTAGTCTTCGAGGGTCCTCAGCCCAGGGACCCCCACACCCAGCTGGGGTGGTCTGTGGCTGGATTGTTTCCCCCACACCCAGCTGGGGTGGTCCATGGCAGAATTGTTTATGTATCTTGGAGTCCTTTTTGGACACTGACCTTGTTTCATCATTTTTAATCACTAGGTTTCTAAACATCATCCACTATTTCAAGCACATGCGCACACACACACATACACATAAAGATAAATAAATAAATCTAAGTTTTTTTGGTTTGGTTTGGTTTGGTTTTTCTTTTTTTTAAGTGTGTGGGCTTAGGAGGTTGCTCAGTCAGTAAAGTACTTTTTTTCTTTTCTTTTTTTTTTTTTTTTCTTTTTCTTTTTCTTTTTTTATTTTATTTTTATTTTTATTTTGCAACCACAAGGACCTCAGTTCAGTTCTTAGTACCCACATGGATAAAATAATAATAGTGGCATGTGCTTGTAATCCTAACACTGGGAATGCAGAGACAGGCAGTCCCTGGGGCTCAATGTCCAGCCAGACGAATCTATTTGGTGATAATTCCAGGCCAGTGAGAGACTCTGTTTCAAAAATGTGGGAGTGAGGAGTTTGTGGACAATAACTGATGATGTTCAAGGTTGTCCCTCTAGCCTACACACACACACACACACACACACACACACACACTTTTCAAATGAACCAAGTACTGGTGTTAACAGCAACATTCATAACAAGCCTGATGGACTACACCTATAAACCCCAGCACTAAGGGGAAGAAATTGGATTGAGTTCAAGGCCAGCCTGGGCTGCAAAGCAAGATCCTGATGGACAAAAGGAAAATAAATAGAGATGTGGAAGAAATACTATTGTGAACATACTATACCAAAAATTAAGGAGGACTCACCTGTGTCTTCCCACAATGTCAGAATTCTGTATGTTGATTTTATTGGCTGAAATTTGTCAAGTATCATTGATTCACCTGATAGCTGGCTGTTGGCAAACATGGGCTCTTTCATTCCGATCTTAATTACTAATGTTAATTCTTAGATCATACATCACACATCTCACATGATGTGCTGGCTAGTTTTCTGTCAACTGGACACAAGCTATAGTTTTCTGAGAGGAGGAAGCCTCAATTGAGAAAATGCCTCCAGCCAATCTGGCTGAAGGCAAGCCTGTAGGGCCTTTTCTTAATTAGTGACCATTGTGGTTGGTGCCGTCCCTAGGCTGGTGGTCCTGAGCTCTATAAGAAAGCAGGCTGAGCACGTCACGTGGAGAAACCCAGCCAGCAACACTCCTCTATGGCCTCTGCATCCGCTTCCGGCACCAGGTTCCTGCCCAGTTTGAGTTCCTGCCTTGCCTACCCTCAATGGACTATGATTCAGGATAAGTAAACCATGTACACCCTTCTGTTCTCAAACTGCTTCTGATCATAATGTTTCATAACAGCAATATCAACCCTACCTAGAGGCAGAAATGAGAGCTAGTACTGTAGCTGCAATAGTTAGGTGAGACATTAGGAACCCAGTTGGGGAGCTGCTGGAGGCGTTCAGAGCCGCTGTGGTCACAGGACCAATCAAGCCCCAGGGTTGAGTTGAGTTGCAAAGAGCAGGACCCTGGAGAGTAAGTGCCAGAACCAGATCCTCATGGATAAAGAGATGAGTTCAAATGGATTACATCAAACAGAGGAGGCCAAGATGAGCTGAACCCCAGGACAAGCTAGGGTTCTCTGCCTGTCCCCTTTGAGGCACACACTGGGAGGTTGCCTACGTTGTCCATATGTGTGATGGTTCGAATGAGAACAGACCACCACCCCCACCCCAGGATCTTATATCTGAATATTTGGTTGCCAGTTCATAAGACCATTTAAGAAGGACTGGGGGGCGTGGCCTTGTTGGAGGAGGGGTAGACTTTGGGGTTTCAGAAGCTACCAGGTACCTCCTCCTTGTGGATGAGAATGTGAGCTGTCCACAAATACGTCTGTCAGATACATTGGGCCAGAAGGCTGAAGAAGATGCTCCAACGTTAGAGAGAGTTTTGGGTGACTATTCAGGTAGAAAACTGTCTCTGTCATCTTTTCATTTGGAAAGCACTAACCTGCACTCCCGGCATACTCAGATAATCAAGTTTACTCCTTCTCGAGTCCCTGAGGGAGTTGAAGACCAGGTACCTTAGTTTTACAATGACACTTAATTGTTTAGGGGTTAAGATGTTTTCAGGTCTAGATAAGTGTTCTAAGTTGATAATGACAATATGTGATGTAGATTGATTTACGTTCAGAAATTTAGATGCACCAAGATAGGAAAGATGTCTTCTTCAAGGCTGTCAAATACAAATAGTCAAAACACTAAGAATGTAACATCTATATAATTCCTGATCGTGTCATGGTTCTTCTTGCCATAGGTAATCTATTGTATATATGTATAATGATATAAATGTATATGTACAAAAATAAAATAATTTTAAAAATTTTTTAAAAAAGAAAAAAAGAATGTGAGCTGTCAGCCACTGCTCCAGTGCTGTGCCTGCTTGCTGCCACGCTCCCTGCCATGATGGTCATGGACTCTAACCCTCCGCAACCATGAGTTCCAAATTAAACGTTTCTTTTATAAGCTGCTCTGGTCATGTGTTTTGTCACAGAAATAGATAAGATAGGCTGGCATGTTGGGTAATTCTCCAGCCTGGACCTTCTGGCATCACATTAACATGCCTATGTGCTCAGATATCTCCAGTCCACCCTGATAAGTTTACAGGTGGTACCTTCCATTTGTAGAGTAAGTTATTTCTCAGTCTATGCCTCGTGGGTGGGGAGGGGCAGATGGTGGTGTCTACGTGCAATACAGACTCATCTTGGACTCAAATTAGAGTCAAATGCTGTTTTGTTCAATCAAGCCACCTAGGACAAAGCAGGGCCGGAAAGCCAGTGCTCACCTAGGATAGAGTCGCTTGGAGCTGGACACAGCCTGATCTCCGCAGGATAAGAGGGATGGAGGGAGAAAGGGGAGGATGGGGAGAGGGGAGAATACTCACTTCCTCATCTGTTACAAACAAAGAGCTTGAGAAGGGTCATGACCCCGGTTCTTATCATCTGTTACAGACTGTCCTTTGGTAACAGAGCTTTCATTTAAATTCCACTAAGCTTGGCTTTTCTTCTGTTCTGGTGTGTATTTTGTGACTTCACTGTGAAGGAAGAGCAGTAGAGGTTGGGGTGGAGGTAATTCTATCCCTTTCTAAAATGTCAAAGATTACACCGCTTTGGTAGTCTGCTCTGAGGTATATGACCACAGTGTCTGTGCTTCTTTCTGATAGCAATTAAGCTAAAGTTGCAAGAACCTATAATTTAAGCTCGCAGTTGGCTCAAATGGATAATTTTTTTTTTAAGTTTGTTTTTCTTTTGCTTTTTCTGCGGGCACACATAATGAATTAAATGTAGGGCTCTCTTTCTTGATTACTGCTTTAGAAAGAAATTGTCATGCCTCATTACTCATCTTCAAAAAGAGATAATAGCACACTTTATTATAGAATTTTTATGTATTGCTAATGGCTAGGAAGCTGAGCAGATTAATTCCCTCTGTACAAGGTGAAATTCATTGAGTGAACTGGACACCAATACCAGCCCATCAATTGCAACCTGAAACCTTTATAGGAAAGGTATATATAGCAGCCCAATAAGAAAAGTATAAATCTGTTATCAGAGATTTCAAATAATGCCCAGAAGTTGCTGAAGACTGATCTAAGAACCATGCTACTCAGTACATAACTTTTAAAATATTAAGTCATATAAATTACCTTATAGGTAGAGGACATATAAAATTATGCCCTGACTTGTAAAGAATGTCCAAACTAAAGATAATTTATTTACAGACATCTATAAGACAGACAAGTTGCCAGTGTATGTTTGGAAGAGTCTCTGAGAGGATGGGACCTCAGTGGTGCAGGAACTAGTTCTGAGCCTCGAGGACTGTGGAATATAAAAGCACTTAGTGCTACAGCAGGGACCTTGGTCTCATTAGCCACTCCACACAGGCATGGAGACACATGCAGTGGAAGTCCTTGCCTTGCTTTCTAGAAGGAAGCCACACACACACAGAAGGTTCAAGCAAAATGGCCCCATTGGTGCTCAGCACTTATATTTGCCTCCAACCCCACCCGAAGCTGCCCCTGCCCACTCTGCCTGAACTCTCTTGGGTGAGACACAAGTCACCGGTATTGACAGCTCCAGTCACTGTGGCTTCCGGCTGGGTGTGCCCTCACGACCTGTCCAGACACAAGAACCAAGGCCACAGGTCAGTGAGGTTGAGTGTCTGTTCCCAGCTCTCAGGCTGGGATGCTAAAGGCCACAGCCTCCACCAAGACATGCTCCTGAGGAGCTGGGTCTCAGCAATCAGGAGCACTAGTGTAAAAGAAACCTTTTTCCTGCTTCATTTGTTGTCTTGGAGGCTTATTGCCTCCTTCTGCTAACCTACGCCTAGTCCTGGAAGCTTCTAGCCTCTGTACCATCTAACCTAGGCCTAGAATGTTTTCAGCATTTGAGACTTACTGCTTAATAATCTCACCCTTACTTGTTCTTTCTGAGCTCTGGACTGGCTGGTTCAACTCAGCTGTTCTGGCTCAAACTCTTCTCCCTGCTGACTTATTTATCCTGGCTTCTCTCTCATCCTGGAATTGCTGTTTGGCCTCAAATTAACTCCAGCAATCTGCTCTAACTTTCTGGCTTCTCCTCATTTTCTGGCTTGTTGCATCTTCACCTGAGTTCTCTCTCTTTTGGTAACCCATCTCTCTACTACTGTCCTGGTAAAACTCCTCTCTCTCTCTCTCTCTCTCTCTCTCTCTCTCTCTCTCTCTCTCTCTTTCTCTCTCTTAAGAACTGCCTCTTAAGTAGCGTCCCTTTCCTCTCTCTTCTCGTGAGAGTTGGGCATATTCTATTCTGTCAAATCCACCACTCAGTTAGATATCACTTTCAAACATGGGTGCTTCCTTCTCCAAGCTAACTTCACCTTCATTTGGGATTAAAGGTGTGTACCACCATGCCTGGATCTAAGCTTTTCTTTACCTGAAACTTGTTACATACCAGGCTGGCCTTTAACTCAGATCTGTTTGCCTCTGTCTCCTGGATTAAAGGTGTGTTTGTACTCCAGCCAGATCACACAGACCTAGAAGAACTTTAGATGTGATCTCTTGCCAGAACAACCATGTTCTGTCCTATACACACCAGCTGCTCTTACAGACAACCTGCGTTCAGGGTCTCAGCACCCACATGGTGGCGCACATGCATCTGTAACTCCAGTTCCAGGGGAATCTGGTGCCATCTACTGGTCTCCTCAGGCACTGCACACATGCAGTACACAGATATACATGCAGGCATACACAAAACAAAAATCGTTTTTTAAAGAGGCACTCATAGATCCAGCACCTGCCCTGTCTTTGGACATCCTTAGACCTGATTTCTACTCTGGTTCTCAACATATATTCTACACCACTTCTCTAAACTATGGGGAAGGAACCACAAAAAATGCATCAAGAAAAGATGATGTGAAAAGAGGGACAGGGACACACACACACACACACACACACACACACACACACTGCCACCATAACACTCATACCACAGAAACATCAAAACCAACACTAGGCAAACTTGCTATATTAATGAAGATTCATCCAAGATGTTACTTGTGCCTCCCAGAGACACTATGACACATGTCTCAGCAAAGGGTTCTCAGGTTAAAACCATAGGCTTCCCTGATGGGAACCTCAACCTAATTTTTATTGTGTCTCTGATATCCTGGTGACAGCTGGAGACTCACAGCTCAGTCAGCTAGTACCTCCTTAGCACTGGTGGATTGAGCTGGAAGGCCTTTTAATGAAGAGCATATAAAAGTCCCTTTGCATTTGCCACCAGACCCCAGAGGTTAGACAGCACAGCACACTCAGGTTTGGTAGGATGTGCACTTTGCATTGATGGGAGCATCCAGACCTGCATCTGCTTCTCAACAGATGGGACAGGCACACACAGGCTGTTCTCCATGAACTGAGGGACAGCACTCACTGCGTTAAAGCCACACTTAACTTGGAGTGTGTCATTTCAGTGGGTTCATAAGCCCCAGAGTTAAAGGAAAATGTAGATCCAATTAAGGCAGGAAAAAGGATGTCTCGGATATTTGCCCTGTAGAAAGTACTTTAAATAAGAGATGCTACGACCTTACATGGCAGCTTGTCATATCTGAGAGACACAAGAGGAACCAGGAAATGTGGAAGATGGTTTGGACTAAGCTGTTAAGAGAGAAACTAGACTGATGCTAAGTGGTCCTAGTAGACATGGGGTTAGCAGGGACACAACACGTGTCATCAAAGCTCTGAAAGAGGGAGTCAGAATCTATGCGGAAGTCTGGCACTGCTGCTGGAGTAAAGTTCTAAGGCACAAAGAAAAATACCACTATTCCACATTATACTCTTGATCAGTAGTTTTCAACATTTCTATCATTGGGAGCCTTTAATACAGCCCCTCATGTTGTGATGACCCCCAACTATAAAATTACTTTGTTGCTATTTCATAACTGTAATTTTCTGTTATAGACTGTAATGTAACTATCTGATATACAGGATATATGATGTGTGACCCTGTGGGTCTCAAGCCATAGGTTGAAAACCACTGCTCTTGGTTAAGAGGGTATGCCCAGAAGAGCCATCACAGAGACAGGAAGGGCACAGGAAGGTTTTTATCCTAATGTAGGTGGTGGCTTTGTCAGTTGTGTCTTTTCCACATTGGCTGGGGTTTGACCTTACAGTCTTATTCAATTGACTTGTCTGAAAAGAGTTGGTGCACCGGAAATGAATGAGAAAAGAGAAAGGGGTCAGTGCTCTAAGGAGAAAGGGTCACTGTTCCAGGCCATCAAATTCCTGGAATACAGCAGTGGGCCTTTGTGTGAAGAAAGGTTTTACTGAGTGGGGTGATGAATACATTTGCATAAAGGTCTTACAAGGTAGGAGAGATAAAAGATTTGCATTCCTTGTCCTAAACATGTTGCATAGTACTGTATAGAGAAGACTCACATTTAATATTTCTTACATTGCACAGGGCAGAGGCTCTGAAACAAGCAAAGCAAATGGAGAGTCTGGAAGGGTGGTGTACACAGCTCATCTCGGGATCCAGGAGTCTTAAGGAGGTAGGAGGAAGTAAATATTAACACATGGCAAGGCTCTGTTGGGGCAGGAAACAAGGGCGGTGTGTTAGGATAAAGTGCCAAGGAGATAAGGGTATCTTTGTCAGTCCATGCCAAGATGTGCTACTAAGAAATTATGGCACACAACAGATCAAAGGTAAGACATTTATTGGGGGAGGGGCGACAGGGAGCTAGAGATGGAGAGGCAGAGGAGAGAGAGAAAGAGAAAGAGAGAGGAGAGAGAGAGAGAGAAGTGGCTGGGGGCCCTTTTGTGGGCAGCACCCAGCACAGCTGGTGGTAGCACCTGGTGAGCCTGTTCTGCAAGCACCTGAGGATTCCTAGAAATACTCCACCCTGTGTTAAGGAGATCCTAGCCTTTAGCAACTGACCTTTAATTGTACCTAGAAGCTCTTTCTTCCCCCATCCATAGGATAATTAGGTGCTGTGCTTTCCTTCTTGTGATGGGACCCCGTGATACTTAATATAAATGAGATACTGAACCACTGCATGTAAATCAAGTATCCTGGCACACCTAGCCCTAGTGAATCAGACACAGTCACCCTCAAACCCCTCCCCACTGCCCAAGGTTTATAAATCCCTGATTCTGGAAAATAAAGATTGGCTTGCTCTCTTGTGTTCACACCATTCTTCCAACATGACCATCGAGACTCCATTTATTCTGGGGAAGAATTCTCGCTGGGCACCCTGCCTTCCAGGGCATCTGCCCACACCCTCTGCCATGCTTAGTTCATCAGCTTAACCAAAGAGTTGCAACACTGCAGTATCATCGCAGGCCTTTGGAATGCCCGAGTTTCCACTGCCATCTGATACCGGCAATCTCACTCTAAAAGAGCTAAATTGTAGCACTCAGTGGAAAACCCTTTCCACACCCCAGCCTACTACACTCACCCTGAGTGCTCTAAGCTGCCCCTGAAAGAGACACAGGACTTTTGATCTACAGGTCCGTTTATTCTCATCCAGAAGCAAGCAGCACCTAGACCAGCCAGCCAGACTTGGAACCCTGCAGCCCGCCGGACTATGAACGACACAGGTCATTATTGACAGGAAGTGAGGACCATCCAACATGAAGGAGCAGTGAGGTTTAAGGGTCCTCATACTAAAGAGGCTGCAGTTGTAAAGTCACAGTAGAGCCACAACCTGAGTCTGTACTGTTTTCTCTGGCAGGGTGCTTTGCCTGCTGAAATCCACACCCACTATGACAACTGAAGCAGGCGTCCTAAAGAGGAAAATTCTTTATTAGAACTGGTATCCTTCATCCTGGCCTCTGACCCTCCTACCTGGTTCTGAAGGCAAACTGAAGAGTTTTGGATTCATGTAGTTGGCAGAGGAGATTTCAAGACAGCATGGACAGTGTTGACCATGTCACGTGGTTACCAGTTATCACTCCTACGCTGAGCTAGAGTTAAAAGCAGCAAATGGGGCGAAGAGGGAAAACAAAATGTACAACTTAAGGAGAAAAAAAGAATCTGGAAATTTAACTATGAAGCCAAGTCATGTGCTCAAGGAGATAAGAAAATTTAAAGAAAGGCCTGATTTTAAAAAGTGGAATAAAGGGAGTGGTGACCTCAGGACAAGACTCCGCCCACCTAATCCTGCAACAGGGAGAGGAAAAGGCCTTAGGGATTTTCTAGACCAACACAACAACCTGAAATCTTATGGAAATGTAGTTCAAGAAAGGGGTGAGGTTCCAGGCCCAGCAGACAGCAAAACGTGGCAGCTTCAGCCATGGGGTTCTGGCTTTAAAGTCAAGGATATAAGAAAGGAGCTCCGGAACCTTCCTCTGAAGTTAAGGAAAGCCACCAAGGCGAGGCTGGTGACAGGGGAGTCCCTGCATGGAGACCCAGAGAGGCCACTGAGTGAAGCTCTGAAGATTGACGCCTTGATTTCATTGGCAACCACCCAAGATGTTGGAGATGCCAGAGCTGGGGGAAGGGGGTCTGCTAAGGAGAGCTGCAGACAGGATGTGGAACTAAGCAGAAGAGAGAGATGTGTGCTCTAGTCAGCAAACCTGGGCGGAAAGAGCCATCTAAGGAAATTTTAACATCAGACATGGAGTTACAGAATTTGGACTTTGCCCGACTTAGTTTGGTGCAGTATTTCTTCAGTGTCACCGTGCCCTTCTTCCTCCTTTTTGGAATGGTAATATATATTCTGTGTCATTGTATGAAGTGTGTGATTTGCTTTTTAATCTTACAAGGGATTACATTTGCCCGGAGGCTGAGAAGGTACTTTTGACTTTTAAACAGTGTTGAGACTGTGATAGACTATGAGGACTTTTGAAGTTTAACTAAATGCATTTTGCATTATGATTTGGCTACAAGCCTACGGGGGCCAGTGAGTAGAATGTAGCATTTTGAATGAGAATAACCCACATAGGGTCAGACATTTGAATGCCGGGTCCACAGTTAGTGAAACTGCTTAGGAAGGATTAGGAGGTGTGGCCTTATTGACAGAGGTACTTCACTGTGGGATGGGCTTTGAGGTAGCTCTCAGCTCCTTTGCCAGCACCATACCTGCCTGCCACAATACTCCCTGCCATGGTGATAATGGACTAACCCTCTGAAACTAAGCAAGTCCCCAATTAAACACTTTCTTCTATAAATTGCCTTGGTTGTGGTGTCTTTTTACAGCAATAGAACAGTAACTAACAACAGGCTTGGTGTAATCAAGTGCTGGGAAAGAGATGTAAGATCAAAGGCGCTTACTGGCCAGAGCGCCTAGCCAAAACAGGCTTAGGAAGAGACCCTGGCTTATAGTTACTAGAATCTAAATGTAACCACTGTGATAAAAGATAAAGTAGGACTTGCTTATTGTAGAGTTTTCCTCATCCAGCTTTCTCCACGTGCCCATCTATTCAGGTTACCAACAGCAGAAAAACAGGCCTGAGGCCTCAAAGCTTTTGAGTAGTAGACAGAGAGGTAACTGTCAGCAGCCAGGTAAACTGCAGAAAATGGTGGCCATGGCTGGTTTCATAGATGCAGATATTAGGAATCTGTTGAAAAGACATTTATCTCTAATGCAAAGGGATGGGATTTTCACCTGAACGGTAGCATTCAGGTTTGATATGGATGATGTGAAGCACGTGATGGGTCTGTGGTGAATCAATAGAAATCCCAGCACACACCAGGCTCTGCGCTGCATAGAGACGGTCTTTTCAAATGAGATTCCCGTCACTAGCGAGTCTGCTAAAAGATGCATTATGGAAATCTACTTTTTAAAATGCTCAATTGAAAGGTGGCAATAATTGTCTAAGCTAATAGAAAGCCAAGGACACAATTTCAAACTTAGCATAGCTCTAAGATCGTAAGCACCATGCGCTGAAATGACTGCTGGTTTCCTATGCGCTCTCTCGGGACATGTCTGTTTGTCTCCAGCCCTCATTTCTGGACCAAACTTTTGACTCCTTGGCCGTCTACCTCCAGCACCTATGAAAGCTGCCAGAAAAAAAAAAAAAAACACAGGATTTGAGCCAGCAAAACTCACGGCTGTGGTAAGTTTCCTAGGGCAACAAGCCTAGATGAAGGATGTACAAGGTCCGGGAGAAGAGAGAACAAGGATGATGAAATCTCTTTCCAAAAGTCGGCCCTGGGGTGTAAGACTGACACCTATGCCAGGAATACTCTTAAGCCTTTTTTGCTGTAACTGTAGAAAACAGAACCATCCTGAAGCATCTCAGGGCTCCTGAGACCTCATGAAATGAGAGCTCAGTGGTCAAGCCCTGCATGAATCTTAAGCTTGTTGACTCACTACCGTTTATCATGAACCATCCTTGGAGTAACTTCCCTATATGGTCAGACAGCGTTGGACCATAACCATAATTTCAGTGCCTTTGCCACTCAAGTGCTGGAAGCTTCTCAGTGTGCACCCCAGGAGCATGAATAAAGCTGGATGTGTACTTGGAGAAAGAGGATCCACATCCTCTTAAACCAAGTTCAAGCAGAAAAGACTCCTCCACATTCCAGTCAAGTCTTGCAGTCAGGAGCATGTCAGCAGCCCCAGCATCTAGTTGCATGCCAAAAATCTGCCAGTGGCCTTCTTAAGATGCCCACAAACTGCTTCTCCTCACTGTTTGGTCCCTGAGACACTCCTCTTTACATACTGCAGCCTATGCCCCCCATAACAGCTGACGTGGACTATCCCCTGTGTTCCCACTCTATTTTCAGCAGGACTCAGTAACCATCTAATGAGCTAATCCTACTGGCACCGTTCTCTGTGTTGAGAAATACATTAAATGCACATATTTCAGAAGTGATATTAGTTCATATTTGGTTAGCATAAATATAGCATTTCTTGACTGATATACCTTGAAGTTTCAGAGCATCGTCTGCTTGGCCTGACAGCTAATTGTAGGCTCTTCTTCCAAATGCAACTGATCAGTGCTTCTCACCTTGGGGCTCTGTAAATAGGTAGGATATACCTTGCCACCTTTAAACACCCACCTTACCTTCTAGTGCAGAAAAACTCATAAACTCCTCAAGAGCCCTAACAGCCCAACATTCTCTGCACCAGCTACTTTACTGTGAGATGCCTCACTCACTCCATTTCACTCGAATTAGTGGCAGTCCTCAAGGTTTCTGCTCCAGGAACTCCTATTTGCCACTTCATATGCACAGCCCGCATAATGGCAAGCCAGGCTATGCATTAAAAGACTCTAAATGGCTTATTTACTTTCACCCTCTTAGAGAAATGATTCAGTGTTCTGCTTGGGAGCCAAATTGCATCCCAAGGAACTGATGTGTTTTCTCCCTCTGAATGTAATGTCAAAATCTCTCTTGGGTCTCTACTGGATCCATGCTATTATCAGTGGGATACTAAGAAAGTCTGGGCTGCGTGTTGAAAGCCATATGGGGAGCACCCTGAAAGACGTGATGGGAATAAATAAAAGCATTCTCAAACAAAACTTATGAAAGAATAAATGAACTGAAACTGAAAGTCTGGGGAGAGAGTACCTGGTGTTATCTGTCTCCCAAGTGCAAACGTTTAAAACACTCATATACATAAGTTACCATCTATTCAGAAGGCTTCCTGTCCACGTCTGTTACATGACAGAGCAATGTCGAAGTGCCCTGAAGTCAGCCGCTGTGTCAGAGGTGAGGAGGCAACCCGACCATCACCCTTGAGAAGATGAGAGCTTAGGCTTCTCTCATATATGAACAAGGAAAATCGAGGTGTCAGCATCAAACTGTGAATAGTGAGTGAACATTTCAGAGCCAGCAGAGGAAAGATGCCATTGCTCCTACCCCAGAGTCAATCACAGGAAGGCATACTCCCATCAAAAACCACTGCATAAGTGAAGGGCTGTATCAGGCCCAAGCAAAGGAAACATGGTCCTGGGAGGCCTTGCCCTTCCCTTTCCCACCCCCATTCCCTCTGCCTTCCTAATCTGTTAGATTACATTCCTAAATTAGACACCCCCCCCCAGGTCTACTCCCTTGTTTGGCCACTCTCTCTTTCTGAAGCTGACTATCAAAGTTCAGCTATCAAAGAATTGAAGTCCATCAATCAAAAGCCCCTTTGGCTCACCTAACTAACATGCTCGATTAAAATTAAACACTCATTCTATCATGGAGGTGTTCCCTTTACCTTCATGAACTGCTATTTTCCCTATGGGCCACACCTCTCTATCCAAAGGCAGTCCTTTGGTGTCCCCACACACACAACTACCCCGTCTCCCTCTCCCACGCTCCCTTCCCCCTTCTCCCTCATCCTCCACCTCCTGTCTTTGTCTCTCATTCCCTGTCCTCTGTCCCTCTGGGGCAAATACATCTCCTTTGTGCTGAGAACTTGGTCTTGTGCTGATTCAGGTCCTTTTAATGAGTACACACACCCTATGGGTGGCTGGTTGTCAGATTGCCCCGGTGGACACTTTTGGAATGAGAACCATACACACAGAGCATCACTGAGCACTTTGTTAATGGGCTCCTAGTGTCCCGTCCTTTTCCTTAGCATTTTATCCTTCAGAATCTAACCCGACCAAAGTCACTGAAGCCTAGTGTACAGATTTCCCATCAGCTGTGGCAAGGCAAAGTGGTTCTGTATGGTTTGTGCCTTACTCCTACCTTTAAATCTATTCCCCCAAAAGTTATTCTTTAAAAACCAAAGACTCCTCCACTGCCAATGAAATGAGGCACCAGCTGGGACCCACAACGTATTAGGAGAGCTGCCAATAACTATAAATATACAGTATAGATCAAGATAAATCAAGACTTGGAACGTCAATACCTAACACCCGAGATCTGGAGCAGGGTGCAGAACTCCCTCAAAAGCGTACCTAAAAGATGGGTTCTCTATACACACGGCTGGGGGAGGTGCTTAGCAAGTTCCAGAGCAGGAAGGATTCCTGTCTATGCGGATTTTTGGTAGGTCAGTGCAGAACGGTCAGAGATGTAGTTCTCAGCTGCTGCCTGCCTGCCTGCCTGCCTGCCGCCATGCTTCCCGCCATGATGATATGGAATAAACCTCTTAGACGGTAAGCCAGGACCCAAGTAAATGCTTTCTTTCATAGTGGTAGCATTTGCCTGACGCTTCTTTTTCTCCTCAGAATCTCTCTGCTCTGCACATGCGCTACACTCTCCTTTTGCCTCCTTACACACTGAAAAGTGATTTTTATTAAATTCTTAACTTAATGCTGCCAATTTTGTATTGTATTTTTTTTATCATATTTACATCACTCTTCTCCCTAGCCTCTCTCAGCTCGATACCCACGTCCTATGCCCTCCCAACTTTGTGTTCTCTTTTTTATTATCTATCTATCTATCTATCTATCTATCTATCTATCTATCTATCTATGGTTTTGGAGACAGGGTTTCTCTGTAGCCATGGCTGTCTTGGAACTCGATCTATAGACCAAGCTGGCCTTGAGCCTGCCTCTGCCTCTGCTGAAATTAAAAGTGTGCACCACCACCACCACTAGACTCGGATTTTTTTTTTCTTACCTTATTTGTTTCTTTATTTATCTTTTCAGGCCTTCTTTTCCCTAATCTGAGTGACTAGGTTTTCTGTCATGCCTCTCTCAGAATTAAGCTCAGTAAGATGCAGAAAAGAATGAAGAAAAGACAGACAATGAGAGGAGAGGGAGCAAAAGGCAAGCTGGCGGCTGAGCTGGGAGAGGAGGAGAGGAGGCTCTTGGCGGAGCTCTTTGTGGGTGTGATATCAGAAATTCGGGAGAAAATAAGTGTGACTACAGCTGTAGACACATATGGAACACTCCAGCATTCCATTTTCAAAAGTGGAACCAACTTATCAACATGATTAGAGAAAAGAAGCCAAAAAAAATGTGAGATTCAAAATGTACCATGGCCAGGAGACAGCCCTGCTTATAGCCATGCAAAATACAGAGTAAATCCAAAGTTACCCGGGATTAAAAATAGTATTTTTAAATTCTGAAATTTAAATTTTTTAAAAAAAGTGATTTAAGGTCCTGGGAAGATGGATGAGTCAGTAAAATACCCACCACACCACACAGCATGAGGACCTTAGATCAGATCACAGCACTGACATAAACGCTCTGGTGTGTGGGGACAGGGCCAAAACAGAAACAGGAGGGTGCCTGAGTTCACTGGCTCACCAGCCTAGATGAAATGATGAGCTCCAGGTTCCCTGAGAGGGCAGGTGGAGGTTGAAGAAGATACCAGACATCAACCTCTGACCTCTACCCATATGTGCACACATGTGCACCTGCACACACATGCACATACCCATAGAAACATGTACATCACAGAAACACACAAATAAACACACGCACACACACACTATCAATATGTTTACATTTCAAAGCAGAAAGATCAGTAGCTGTTCTTCAGAATAAAAAGAAACGGATGTTGGTCTCAGAAAGAAATGAGGCTCATTACAGAAACAAAACTGTGGGTGCATACAAAAGCCTCCTTCTCCTCTCTTCCTTTAAAGTCCCATAAATAACTTGAAATTTGCAAACTGAAATTATGAACAAGCAAAATATAAACGGAATTGCAATGTTTTTATGTTCTTTTCTGTGCTAAGTAGAGTGAAGGGGAAGTGAAAAAGTGGAGTGAAAACCAGAGTGTGAGTATAACCGTATTCATCTTAATACCTCCGTGAAATGTGAATGCCATGCTTGCACAGCTGGTGGCACACACCTGTAACCCCAGCATTCAGAGGCTGAGGCAGGAGAAAGGTAAGTGTGAGTCCAGCCTGGGCTACAAAGCAAAACTTTGTCTCAAAACAAAAACAAAACTAAGAAATCTACACTGTTGCCCCCAGATCAGTCACTACAACATAATGGAAGGTGCATCCAGGTGTCAATAAAGGGCACTGAGAGGATGAAAAAAAATGTTTTATTAACTTAAAAACAAGAGTAACTGGGAAATAAATAAGTAGGCAAGACAAATAGCGAATGAATATGAGCATAATAAATTAAGCCTGATAGTATCCATTATGATGGACTTAAGGAAAAAGACACAGCTTGACAGTAAAGAGTCAAAAATATTCCACCATGTAAGCAAGAGTAAAAAAACTGTCAAGTGCTTACACAACTACTGGACTAAGAATGAAAGGCTAAAGCCAAAAATGAAATAGCATCAGAGATAAAGAGGAATATTTCATACCAAAGAGTCACTAAATAGGGACAACCCCAACAGTTATAGATGTACACACAAAAATAACAAAACTGTAACATATCTGATTCAGGCCACGTGAGATGGTTCAGCGAGTGAGGATGACCGCCACCAGGCCTAGCCTCCCAAGTGTGATATCCGGTACCCACACAGTGGAAAGAGAGAGCTGATTCCCGCAAGTTGTCCTCTGACCTCACACACGCACCGCGCCGTATATATGTGTAATAAACATTTTCTTTTTAAAAAATGTCAGAACTCCCTGAGCTTGACTGTGAGTCTGTTTCCATCAGCTGCTGGATGAAGCCTCTCAGAAAACAGTTATGCTAGGGCCCTGTCTGTAAGCATGGCGGAGTACCGTTATGGCTCTCTCTCATGTGGTGAGTCTCAAGTTGAGCCAGCATTGGTTTGCTATTCCTTCAATCTCTGCTCCATCTTTACCTGAGTGAGAGGAAGGATAGAAGGAGACAGAGGAGTCAAGGTCTCCACAAGAAGACCTGCAGAGTCTACTAACCTGGGACCATAGGGACTCACAGAGACTGGACCAAAAACCAAAGAGCAGGCATGGGTTGGACCTAGACCCCCTACACAGACGTAGCAGATGTGCAGCTTGGTCATCATGTGGGTCCCCTAACAACGGGAGTAGGGGCTGTCTCTGACTCTGCTGCCTGCCTCTGGATCCCTCTTCTTAGCTGGGCCGCCTTGTCAGGCCCCAGTGGGAGAGGATGTGTTTAGGCCTGTTGTAACTTGAGGTGCCAGGGCAGTTGATACCCTTGGGCACCTCCCCTTCTCTAAGTAAAAGGAGGGAGAAGTAAGGGGGAGGGGCACGAGGGTGAGACGGGTAGGAGGGTGGGGCCTGGGAGCAGGCTGTAAAAAAATAGAAATGTAATAAAATAATTTAAAAAATAAATAAAAATTACAAATATGTCAGGCAAAAACTGACAGAACTAAAAGCAAAAAAGTAAAGTCCATAGTCATCATTGAAGTTATTACTATCTACATTTAAGTGATCAAT
Source organism: Acomys percivali (assembly GCA_907169655.1). Classification (NCBI taxonomy): domain Eukaryota; kingdom Metazoa; phylum Chordata; class Mammalia; order Rodentia; family Muridae; genus Acomys; species Acomys percivali. The sequence goes on along the minus strand of OU015757.1, from coordinate 9,379,053 downwards.
AGAAAAAAATTGTAATTCACTAAGGAAAAAGATCTGAACAACACTATAAGCCAGCCTGGCTAAACTGAAACCTACAGAGCACTAAAAACCAGCAACTTCAAAGTGTATGGAGAATAAACTAAATAAATAAAATCAGCTTTACTAAATTTTAAAATATTCAAATCTTATAAAATGTTTTACTCAATGAATTTAAATTAGAATTAACAAAAGCAAATTATTTAGAAAAATATATCAAGAATAAAATCAGATATTCAAATATCAGTTATAACACTCTTATCAATATTAAGCACTCCTATGTGGTCCCTGAGTCAAAGTTATCCCAAATAAATTACCAAGTATGTCAACTGAATAACAATGGGGTATAGTTAAAGGAGGCTCAGAGGAGAAGCTATTTCTTTAATGTTTGTACTAAAGAAAGAAAGACATTGCCGCATATCATGGCACAGACCTTTAATCTCAGGGGCAGGTGGATGTCTATGAGCTCAAGGCTAGTCTGGTCTACAGAGCCAGTTCCAGGCAAAGTAGGGCTATGCAGTGAGACTCTGTCTCAAAATTTATATATATAGATGGATGGATAGATAGATAGATAGATAGATAGGTAGGTAGATTTAAAAGAAGTGATTAAAGTTTCTATCTTTAAAAGTCATATAAGGAACTAAATATCAACTAAGAATAAAGATAAAAACAATGAAATTTTTAAATAAACTAAAAAATAAATTTAACAAAATCAAGATGTGACTCTTGTAGAAAAGATCTTGATAAATTCTTAGCAAGACTAATAAGTTAGGAAATAGAAAAATCAAAAATACTAATTTCAGAAATGATATCTCCAACAGCTATTAAAATAATGATAATGAAATAATAAATTTGGCAAATTGGATAGAATAAATTTCTCAAATGACACAAATTTCCAAAGCTGATTCAAGAAATAAAACATCAATTTGGCTTCAAGAAGTTATGTCCTTAATAAAAAAAAAAGTCTTCTTAGAAAGGAAGTCTTAAACTCTGCTGTGATGGCACACACCTTTAATCCCAGCACTTGGGAGGCAGGTGGATCTCTGACTTCAAGGTCAGCAGAGTCTACAGAGCAAGTTCCAAGACAGCCAGGGCTAAGCAGAGAGACCCTATTTCGAAAGATCCAAAGAAAAGAAAAAAGGAGAGGAGATGATAA
>OU015757.1:9349731-9377482 GCA_907169655.1 Acomys percivali | reverse complement strand
GGAGAGGAGGGAAGGACAGAGTAGGGGAGGGGAGGGGAGGTAGAAAGGAGAGGAAAGCTCCTTGTGTAAGTGGTGTACATGGGCCCTGAGCATTCCTGTGCATCCTTGGCATCCTTGCTGAATATGCTGAGCACAAGGCCTAACTACCCTAAAACCGAGCCGTTTCCATGACCAATCAAAGCAACACCAAAGGACCTGAGCATGTGCACTCCATGAGGAAGGAAGTGGGTGGCTTGTCTCTTCTTGCTCAGACAGAATGCGAGCCAGTAGTCCTAGGGTTCTGAGGCACAGGGCATCCCACCCCAGACACAGCCACCACCTGATTCCATCCCCTCACCCTGATTCGTCTCGCACTTAAGGCAGGGGAGGTTCCTGCTTTCTGCTGTGCCTGCCGGGAGTTACAGACTGCTCTGGGTGGCTGATGGGTATCATCGTCACCTACTTCCAATACCTACGGAGCACCGAAGTATTACTCTTTGCCATGATGTGAGCCAACTTTAAGAAAGAAAAAAAAAATGTCCATCTTAAAATCTTCAGAAAGAAGAAGTAGAAAATCTACTTCTCAGCTCGTTTTATGAAGCCAAACTTAAGACTCTAAAAGAAAAGGGGAACCTACAAATCAATGTCTTTCGTGAACTTAGATATTAAAAGCCCTCAATAAAACATTTTAAAAGCTCGTCAATAAATGAAGAGAACAGTATTTCAGAATGAAGTGAGATTATCTCAGTAATTCAATATCGATTCAATATTTGAGAATCAGAAAAAATTAACCAGAATGCATTATTTATACATATGAAATATTCAAAGAACAAACTTAATAAAAAAGGGGTAATCAGTCAATGTAATTCACCCTATTTACACAATAAAGGCAAAAATCATTATTTGCGTACACACAGAAGAGAAATTGGACAAAACAGAGCAACTCTTCCTTATAAACATTGTCAGCAGACTGTGGATACAACTTCTAAAGTTAATAAAGGCATCCGCAGCCAACATCTGACTTAACAGTAAAATTAGAAGTTCTTCTGCCTAAGCGTAGGAACAGGTAAGGATGTTTGTTTGCCAGGGCTTCTGTTTAATACTATACGTTCTAGCCAAGCAATAGGGCAAGAAGGTTAAACACGTGGCAATGGAATTGGAAAGTGAGACGTAAAACCCTCGTTCTGCGCAGACAACATAACAAGTTCCTGAAGGATTTGTTCGAAATATTGTAAGCAAGGCTGCAGAGAGGCTCAGTGGTGAAATGAGCACGTGCCACTCTTCCAGAGGACATGAGTTTGGTTCCCAGCACCCACATCAGGAAGGTTGCAACTGCTTGCAACCCCAGCCGCAGGAGATCTGAAGCCTCTATTTTCTGTGGGCACATGTGCACCTACCCACACACAGACATATATTTAAGATAGAACATAAGATTAAATATATAACTATTATGTTATAATAAAGCTAAAATAACTATTATTAGAATTAACTAATAATGTTCTAGAACATAATATTTATAAACAAGAATATATATCTATATTAGCAAAAGCAATTGCAAAATGAATATTTCTTAGAGCACCATGGAATAAATTTATTCAAAGATATACACAACCTGAACACTGAAATTTCCAAACTGTTCTAAGGAAAATTCAAACAGGCATAAAGAAATATATACATACACCATGTTCATGGATTCTGAATCTCAGTGCCTCTGAGCTGTCAGTGCTTTAAACTGATCTAAAGGCAGCGTGGTTCACATTAAAATCGCAGCATGGATCTGTGTACAAATTAACAAACAGCTTCAAAATTGTACATGAAGATGCAGTATTTTTACCATAGTGCCTCTCTAAATTGCAAACTAAGTGTGCATAATCATTTGGGTATAATCTGAATTGTGCTAGGAATTTCAACTGCAGCCGTGTGAATCGCTGCATTGGGGATGTTTTTATGATACATATATTGAGGTAAATTGAAGAAGAACAATTAGGAAGTACCACATTGGGGGAATCATGCCATACAGTTTCAGAACCTATATAAAATTTTAGACATAACAGGGCATGGTGGTGCATACCTTTAGTCCCAGCACTCAGGGAAGTAGAGGCAGGCAGATCACTGTGAGTTCAAGGCCAGCCTGGTCTACAGAACAGCCAAGGCTGCACAGAGAAACCGTGTCTTAAAAACAAAACAAAGCCTTCAGACACCGCAGTGTTCATCTCAGATGGACATAAATAACAGTGGGCATGAATGAAGTGCCCTGGAAAGCAATCTATACAGGCACACAGCTGATTGCTGATAAAGACACTGAGGCAGCTTCATAAGAAATTACGATCTTTGCAACAAATTACACTAGAAAAACTTGATGTATGTGATGGGGCCGTAAACAGAACACCTTTACCAATTCCCCACCCACCCAAAAACTCAGAGACCATCAGGGAAGAGGAGGCAGAGAAGGCAGGAAAGCCAGAGGCTGGGGAGAGGCTCGCGTACCTTCTGGGCACGACATGGCTATCACATCGACATTGACTGCTTTGATCTTGTACAAGTCTTGGGAAGGCAACGTTATCTTCCGTGAGGTCATGAGTGCACTAGCCCTGTCACTTCCATACAGCTGCTTTGCTCTGGGCCTCTCTGATCTCTGCCTCTTACAATCTTTCTGTCCCCTCTTTTATGATGGCCCCTGAGCCTCCAGGAAGATAACACTGTAGCACCCTTTCTTTTTAAACTCTACTTTATTTGGGGTGTTTAGGCCTCAATCTCCCTTCCAACCTCCCAACCTTACATTTCAGAGAGATGGTTAGTGGGGAGAGGGGGCCCCTTTACTTCTCCTGGCTATTTATGGCCAATTTGGTTCTTTTGGCTATACCGACCTCTGCCAACAGCACCAACCAGCGGTCTCCTCCTAGCCTCTGCTCCCCAAAGCGTTTCTCTCCCTCTGTCTGCTCCAAACTGCAACACCGTTCATCTCTAGTTTCTTCAAACCGCTACAAGCCACACACCAACACTGCATGCCAAGGCACACTCTCTCTGGGCTCTTATTTATATCCTCAGAGCCCTAGACCACGCCCCTCTCCTTGCTACACAAGTAAGGCCTACCAGCTGGCAAAAGCCATGCCCCTCGTGAGACAATTAACAGGAGTGGACAATCTAAAACTGAAACTAAAATGCCACACTTGGGATTAGAACAAAAACATAATTACATAACACAACTGAGTTTACAAAGAAACAAACCTTCCATTGCACAATACATTTGTTCCTTTTAACCTTATTTATTATATTATTATATTTATGAGGCATAATTATTTTTAATACTTAATATATCGTTTATTCTTTAAAAACACAAAATCATTATTTTCACCCAAATTTTTTTCAAAAGAACTGTGTTTAATTAATGGAAACAAATGCAAAAATGCAAATTTGTACACCACAGGTATAGCAGTAGGTCTCAGAAAATGCACAATTGTTTTCCATTTCTTCAAGACCACAAATGTGTCACCTTGTCAGTCTTTCACCCTGCGGCAAATTTGAATTCCTAACACCATTCAAATTACACTCAACTGATTATGCACATTTAGCTCACAGTCCAGTAAAAACACTGTAGTTAGTTGCAGCAAAGCAGAGCCTTAAACATATCACCCGTTCAGCAGTGCTAACTGTGTTTTAACAATAACAATAACTCCCATCCTAGAACTGCCAAACAGATACAGCTCTGGGTGCATTTTACACTTGTAAGCTAATAACCACTACCCATGATGCTCCCTGCTTCTAACTCTGCAATTCTCTTTGACCATCAGTCTTGGAGCGAAGAAAACCCTATGCCAAGGACTCTGGCAGGGAGCAGGAGTAGAATGTGGAGAGGAAGGCAGAAAACTTACCTTCTCCTGCTTCACCAAAATAGATTTTTTTTTCCCTTTAATTTCTCAACTCAAAATTCTATCCCCCGCACTTGGGTGGCGGGCACCGGGGCGAGGTAGGGGGGGTGGGGGGGTAGGGGGGGGGAGCCTTTCTCAATCGCTGTGCACCTTGTCTTTTGAGAGCCAGTCTATCTCTGACCTCAACCTGGAGCTCACCGTTTCCGGCTGGATTGGTGGGCCACTGAACCCCAGCAAGCCCCCTCTGCTTCTCCACTTCCAGAATCACAAGCATGTACTAGTGTGCCTGACTTACGCATGCGTGCTAGCGATCAGACTCGGGTGCCATGTCTACACGGCAAGCTCTTTACCAACTGAGCCGTCTCCTTAGCCTACCCCAGAAGAAGCTCTGTTGTTGACACTATTAAATGCCTCACTCCTGCTGTGGGCCAGGACACTCTGCTGACAGTGAGGACACAGGGTCTGGGACCCCGAATACACTGTAATGTCGGGAAGGAACCCCAAATCTGAACTTGCCCGATGGTCTGCATGTGCTTCTTGCCTCTCTAAGCCTCAGTCTTCTCGGTTGTAAACTGAGGTGCGTGTGATTGGCAGGTGTGTGTGACGCTGAGCCTGGCATTTCCTGTAAAGGGGGGGCTCAGGGGGGTTGGGGGGGCAGGGGACGCTTTAGAAGCCTTACAAACTACACATTCTCTCTCAGGCATCACCCTTTTAAGAGCCTGCTTTCAGAGAGTGTGGAAAGATGGTAAGAGAAAGGACATGTTGCAGCCTTAATTCTGAGCATTAAGGAAAATGGAAACAGGGGCCAGGGAGATAGCTCAGTCAGGAAAGGGTTTCCCTTGCAAGCAAGAGGCCCTGGGTTCAATCCCCGACATCATGTTAAAATCAGAGCAGGGCTTGGTAGAAGGGATGTGTAATCCTGCACTGGGGGGAGGGAGGCCAGGAGAGCAGATGCCTGGGGCTCAGTAGCCAGCCTAGCCTGTGAGAGACACTGCCTCGTGGCAGACAAAGCCTGAGGAGCAGCATCTGAGGATGTCCTCCGACCTCCATGCTCATGCTCAACTGCATGTGCATCCACAGGCGTGCGTAGCCCCTATACACAACACTCACACATACTCACACACACACACTACACACACATACACACACACAATATACACACATACATAATACACACACTCACACACATACACACAATACACACACTCACACACACATACACACATACATACACATACACACACACAAGTGGAAATAATCCAAATACCCACTGATAAGATATTGATTTAATAAATATGAAAAACTAAACAAGGAAATATAACATAGGCATTGAGAGACTGTGATGTTAACAAAATAGGTTCATAAGACATTGCTAAGTTTTAAAAAGCATGTTTGTAAGCTGCGTATGTTGTATGGCACCATGATCCACACTCTTGAATGGCCACACATCCAAACACCACACAAACAGGAGAGCGAGGCTGGGGCACCCCTAGCTGCTTCATTTGTCAGTTACTAAGCACATTAGCTACACACAGCCCAGGTTTACCCTTTTAGTATATACATTTCTATAGTTCCTAAATTATTTACAGAGACATTTTTATTTTGTAATCAGAAAAAAAAAATCCTAAAACTATTTGTCCAGAATTTTTTATAAAAGCTTACGATCTTACTAAAGAAACCAGACCAACAGGAGACACACAACGATGTCCCACAGCACACATGTTCCTGGAAGAAAGACGCTCAGAGAAGGAAACACTCCTCTGTTTAATTGGAAACACCAATACCCAGAAGCATCACGTCTCTTCAAGGCCAGGCAGGAGGGATGAGTCTTTGCCTCAACCCATTTACAGGAAATGCCAGGCTCAGTGACCAAGGAAACCAGGCTTTAGGGATCCTGGGAGACTCTGTGTACCAAACAAGATTTTCAAGTAAAGGAAGAAAATTCTCCAGTGACACATCCAGGCAAGTAGAGGGAATATATGATGTCTGTGGAAACGGCCATCCGGTATTTGCCACTGCGCACCATCAAGGCATAAGTAATTGAAGTTAGAACTGCTCTTTAACCAAGGCCCTTAAGTTTTAATATATGAAATCCAATTTTAAATCCCATTTCTGGAAATCTGTTACAACTGAACTCTATGGTTCATACTGCTCTGTGGAGCATCTGGGTCCCTGTTCTCTTTAAGCAGGTAGAAAAAAAAATTCAGTATTTTTATTTCAAACTCATTTACCTTTCTGTCACCTACAGTTACAGTTATCCCACACCGGGACCTTGAGGTTATCTGTGTTTCTTTGAGTCCTTTCATATTTCAATTTTTTATCAAAATAAAACTCCTTTATCTACAAAATATGCATATCACATTCAAAACTAATTTTAAAATAGCCTTTGTGAAAACAGCCCTCCTGACCCAGCTCATTAACAGTGTAAAACCTGCTCGTCAAATGTATATCATTACCCAATGAATATCATCCTTCCTAAAAAGCATCTGCACTCAAAGCATATAATTCAAAGGTGATTTTTTTTCTGTCTTTCTTTTTTTTTTTTTTTTTTTTCAAAAAGTGCTAATTTGCCTGGGTGAAATAGTTGATAGGCTGGTTAAAGGACACTGACCAGATGGCAATAAATTAAATTTTAAAAATTGAAGGGGCTGAGAGATGGTTCTGCCAGCAAAGTGTTCGCTGCACACGCACGAGGAGCCAAATTTCGTCTCCAGCACCCATGAAAAGCCAGATGTGGTGGAACATACCTGTGTCCCCTCCATGAAAAGCCAGACGTGGCAGAGCACACACACCTGTGTCCCCAGTGAAAAGTCAGATGTGGCTGAGCACACCTGTGTCCCCAGGCCTGCGGAGGCAGTGAAAGGGGAGTCTTTAGGGCTTCCTCAAATGGTCTGACTGCCTTGGTGAGCTCTAGGTTCCAAAACAGAGAGAGACTGTCTCAAAAAAAAAAAAAAATAGATGTAAAGCAACTGAGGAAGACATGTGACTCTGATCTCTGGCCTCCACATACACACACATGCATGTGCATGCACATTTGGGCACACAACGTGACAGCTTGAATTGACTGTGAACCTGACAGCATAGAGAATCTCCTTGAAAAACAACATCTGGGCATCTCTGAAAGGGAATTTCTCTCCTGAAGTTGCTTTTTGTCAGGTATTTTATCACAGCAATGAGACAAGTAACTAATGTGCGCGCGCGCGCGCGCGCACACACACACACACACACACACACACACACAGGAAGGGGGAGGCAAGGAAGGAAAGGGAGAGAGGGAGGGAGAGAGACAGAGAGACAGAGAGTAAGCGAGCAATGGGGCCTTTCAAATCCTTGTTTATCCATAATCTTTCACATTGGGCTTGGCTCTGGAGAGAGAAGCACAGCACACACCATCTGTATATGCCTCCTGAAGTATAAGGGAAAGGAATTAAGGGCCTCCCCTCCCCCTGGCTCTAACTAGAAAGCATGAGCTCTTAGACAGACCAGGACAATATCACTAAAGACCTGAATGGATCCTACTCTCCCTGGGCACTCTTATCTGGGTTTCATTAACTCTGAGACACTAGAAAGGATGCAGGCAGGAGCTAGAAGACCTCACTGTGGCATGTTACTCAAGGGTCTGGGGCTTCCATTTCCCCTGGTATAAAATGAGAGGGTTGGGGGACTGGAGAGATGGCTCAGTGGTTAAGAGTACTGCCTGCTCTTCCAAAGGACCCGGGTTCAATTCCCAGCACCCACATGGCAGCTCACAAACTGTAACTCCAAGATTGGACACTCTCACACCAACGCACATAAATTAAAGTTAAATAAAATGCTTTTAAAAAAAATGAGAAGGTTGGATTTGGATTGGACCCAATACAAAACTGGAATTTTCCTGCCTCTTCAGACCCATCCTACAGATCTGGAAAGTCTAACAGTGCTGGGATTTGGTGGGGGTTAGGGGGGGTGCCAAAACCTGAGAGTAGCCTCTAAGTCTGAACTTCCACACAGACATCTGTAACTGCAGAGGGAGGATGCTGCAGAGGGAGGCTGCTGTGGCCCCTCTGGATTCTGGCAGAGGATACTTGACTCCACGTGAAACACTGATGTGTGCAAGGAGAAGAAGCAAAGAGCTGGTCACTGTAACTCGGGACCAGGAGAAAGGCCTCCCTGCCCGCATCAAATGCTGCACATGGCTCCGAGTCCACAGCACACACAGCAGTGGGCTTCCCACATTCTCTGTGAGGACGTCACCCAATCTCCTTCACCACGGAGATGGTCTCCTCAATGTGTTGTGGCTTTCCTGAGCCACACAGCCTTCTTTTCACTCTTTATAATGTAAGCTTTCATTTACCTGTGACCCAAAGAAAGAACCTTCTGGAAAGAACTCCTGGAAAACAGCAGTAAATTGGTGAGGAATCACAGCTCTTGAGAACAAAAACAAAAAACAAAGCCCACACAAACAACAACAACCACTTTGAACACCAATCCAGGAACAGCCACCACATCCTTGCTGACTGCCACTGAAGGTTTGACTAACCACTGTATGACAGGAAGGGACCATCCTGCCGTCTCCATCAGAGGAGTGGATCGTGACAGCGAATGTGAATAACTGACCCTGCAACAGCTTGGAGGCAACGGCTTCATGAATGGCAGCTATTCCACTTATTACTTCAAGCCCTGCACTTACTCACAGTGTCACAAGGCCTCTGCAGCAGCTGACAGATGGTGATGAATAACGCTGGTGAACAATGAGAGACAATGTGCTCTCTGATGCTGTCACTCCTGTCCCAGAAAAAAAGGAGACCTATCACAGTAATCCTTCAGCCAGACTACGTCCATGGTGCAGCAAACGGCCATGCCCAGATGATGTCACTTCTAAACATCTACCTGGCAGAGCCATCAGAGATCTCTTTCGTACCCAGTAAGAGCCAACTCGATCCACTTCAATAAAACTATTACATTTGTATAATATGAAAAATGTACAAACAAAAGATGCTAAGGAGTTCTATCAAATGTTATGATAAAGGTAGATTGCAGGGCAGGGAGAATTAGATTTCAAACATCCTCCCCCCTTGTACCTCGGAGATGGCTCAGCTAGCAAAAGTGCTTGCTGCCAAACCTGATAACCAGCATTTGATCCCAGAAACACTATTGGTAGATAAAGAGAACTGACTTTCACAAGTTGTCCTCTGACCTCCGCATGCACTGCAAGGCATGTGCCCACACCTATACATAGGTACAAACACATACATGCACACAATGTAAATATACCTATCAATAAATGTATTTTTTTTAAGTTTCCCTCTTTCAGGGACCCCATGAGAGCTGTGTGCCACAGCTAGATGCCCTGTCAAGGTGTTAAGCAAAGATGATTTACAGTCCCAAGCTTCATGGGGATAACTGATCATAAATAGGCCACTTGTGTTGGGGTGTGTGTGTGTGTGTGTGTGTGTGTGTGTGTGTGTGTGTGTGTAAGTACCTGAGGCCAGAAGAAGGTATCAGATGCCCTGAAGCTGGAGCTACAGACATTGGTGAGCTGCCCATATCAGTACTGGGACCTGAGTTCTAGTCCTCTGCAAGAGCAGCAGTGTTCTTACTAACCACTGAGCTGTCTGTCCAGCACCACTTTTTAGGGTATGCCTAGGAGCCAAACCAAAACAATAACAACAACAACAATAAACCCTCTCTGTTTAAAAGAAGGAATAGAGTCTATCTATTGGGAGAGAAATACAGGACAGCAAGACCTCAGCTGGGATGTCACATCCCATCATCATGACCAATTGTGTGAGGTCAACTTGTAAGATCTCATCAGCTTTCCTTAGCAAGTATCCTGCCTACAATCACAGACTCTCCATCCCGGAATTGCAACATTGAAAACCTTCTCACAATGTCATCGTAATACAGTCTCAGAGCTTGACCACAATTTCCTCTATAATTTCTGGTCACAGGACTGGGGAGCAGACTCGCAAAGGACTATGGGTAGTGAGCCTGTGCCTTACAGACATGTCTTGGCTATCAGAGGGCCAAGGAGCAGGTAGAAGAACAGAAGCCGCAAGTTTGACTTATCCCTGATCCTTTGCCAAAGAGGAGGTCACTGCACCAAGTATCAGTGAATTGCAAATAACCATCGGATGCTGGGGGGTTTGTCAAAGACCCAGAAACACTGAGCGAAACAAATTTTTGTCTGCCGCGTCCAAGCGGCTCAATTTGCCACACCAACCAATTGATGCTTAGGGCCGTGTTTTATTGTCTTTTCTGCCTGTCCATTAATAGTAGCGGGAGGACAATAATTCAAAATAATTACAGAAGAGAAAGGTAGTAATTAGCAGTACAAATTAGCTATTAAATGATTCAGAAATCTCGAAGTGAGAAGATGACCTTTTCACTTCTTATCTGGTGGTGACAAATTGGGTTCTGACTGGAGAGGAGGAAAAACAAAGCATTCTAACACATGATGGATTCCTTTCCTGTTCCTGTGGGGAGCCGGGTCAAGCTCATTAGAAACACGATAGAAAATGTGAATTTCAGGGTGTCCATCAGCATCTCTAACCTGCCTACCTGGAAAGGTCACCTTTCTCTCTACACTTCTGGTGACTTCTCTTGTTAGGATAAGACGGAAAACCAGGGAGGGCCCACAGCATAGTATCTTATTTAATTAGTTGACGTAATTATGAATGGGCCATTTCCTGTTATAATTTAAATTTTTTAGCTAAAAGCTGGGGAGACACTCAGTGGGTGTCATCTTGCTGCACATGTCTTCAGCCTATGCAAAGCAGGCACAGCAGCACGTGTCTGTCATCCCAGGGCCTCCGTAAGGAGATGAGAGGTAGGGACAGGCTCTCAGGCCAGCTAGCCTACATAGCAGCAAGCAACAAACCTTGTCTCAAACAGGCGCTCTCAAAAGACCCTGTAAAAGCCCTGTCTCAAACAAGGCAGTAGGTGAGGACCAGTGCCCAGGGTTGCGCTGTGGCCTCTACATGCTCATCAACACACGCACGCACGCACGCACGCACGCACGCACGCGCGGTAGTCCCGATCTTCCCATCAGATGTGGCGGCAAAGTTCCACACTGGCCTCATGTCCCTCAAAAACCTTCCTCCTGGTTATTCTTGCCACTTCACCTGTTCAGTGAGAGCACCCTGTTCTCAGCGCTATTCACGTCTAACCTGGAACCATGTCTAAATTCCTCCCCCGCCCCTCCTCTTCCTCTCTCTCTTCCTCTTCCTCTTAGGGAAAGGCTTGCCAGCTCCAAAGTCCCAAGTTTTTACTGCTTGTCATATGGCCCTTTGCACAATTTTAATTAAAGACGTTTCTTTGCAAGTCAAAGCATTAAAAAAAAAAAAAAAAAAAGCATTTTTTTCTTGCGTGCAGGCTCTGGATTTCACCTGGAGAGCAAACAGTGTCATGCTGTTAACACAGAGAAAGGCAATTATTTCTACCTCGGATCAGCAGGTGGACACCCTGCTCGCTCGCTTGGTTTCTGTGGTAGAAGGAAAGCCTGAGGCCGGCACACACAGAAGTGAAGGCGCAGAACATTAGCTGTAGTTTAAGCCCTGCCCCTTTGCTCACCGTGAGGGCAAAAGGCAACACCAGTGTTGGAAGATCCTGCTATTAAGGCTGTAATCCCCCATGTCCAGACAGCTCTCCAAACTCGGGTGCAAAACGGAGGACTCCTTTTCTTAGTGAGGCTTCCTCTTCTCTGCCTGACCTTACCTAGAGAGCATCTCTAGGCACAGATGCCTGACCTTGCTTGCAGGATGACCCCGCACAGAGCCTCCTGTAAGCGCTACATGACTTAGCACACAAGTTCCACCTCTTCCCCCTGCCCGTAGGATAACTAGGTACTGTATTATGAGTAACCAATCCTTCCCGGCTGTAACCCTAAGAAATCTTAATCCTTCGCCCTTGAAACAATAAAATAAGCTGCCTCTCTGAATCTGACTCTCAGAAGTCTTGACTGTCATATTCATGGCCATCTAAACCCTATTGGTGGCTTCTGTTCCCTTTGTCCTAGTGGGCAGGTCGCCAATGACGTCAGGAGGGAAGGGACGAGCACAGTAAGCTGTGGGTCTCCAGGCCTCTGAAGATCAGCCCCAGGCTCTTACTCCAGTGGTCTCACTAGCCTCTCTCCGGAGAGTCATTGCAGTCCCTGTTCCTGCCCTCAAGCCATAGTCACAATCAACACTTGTCACCTACAGGGCCCGCCCATATTTGCAAATTCACTTTCTTGATAAATCCCCGTGCATAGGCTGCTCTCCCGGTGATTCATGGGTAGCAAAAGCTTTGAGGGGCCAACCCACCTCATTTTCCAAGTTAAGGTTGAACAAGGCAATGTCTGCCTCCCTGCTCCAGCTCTCCTACAGCAAACAAGTATCCTAGACAGGGTTACTTAATGCCGGGGGCCGTGGGGGGGGTGTTTGCATGCTGCATTTTGGGGTGAGATTTCACTGTCAAAATGGCAACGTGCTGAGCTGCTGCTGTCCTGTGATCCTAAGGGTCTTGGAGAAAAAGTGCACGTGACCACTAAGCTTTGCACAGGGTATAGGTTATGGTACTGTTAGCTGAGAGTTCCCAGTATTGTTGTGCGGCTTTTCCTGAGGAGATGTGAACAAACGCCTGCTTACCCCAGGTAGGGTACCAACAGCAGACCAAAGCACGGCCCTCCAGAGTCTAGCTTGGTGAACTAATGGGGTCACTGGGCTTCTTTACAGAAGTAGGGGGGAAGATCACCATGGGCGACTCAGAGGCAGCTTCCCCACCACAGGAAGTCCACCCCAGCCTGCGTAGGAGCATCTCAAAGGCATGCCACAAGCCTTATCATTTCTACTTTACGTCCCCTCACTATTTCATTTCTGTCCCCTCCCTGATGGTCTTCTATCCAAAGATCTGACACACCAGCTCAGCAAAGTCAGGCAAGTAAATTGACTTTACAGAGAGCTTCAATCAGTGCCCATAATTACCAACACACACACACACACACACACACACACACACACACACACACACGCATACCTCTCACACACTTTGATTGTTGAGCTTAGAGAAGCAAATTGTAAAAAAAAGAAAAAAAGAAAAATGCAGACTTTTAATTTTTTAGAAGTTGCTAGGTAACAATTTGTCTCCAAATGATACATTTTGGGGCTCAGAGAACATTGCAGGCTTCGGGCTTCTTCTAACAGTTCTTTCATCTTTAAATCATGTTAACCATCACCCTGGGCTTTAAGCATTGACTTTCACTTGTAATTTAGAAAGTAATAAACAAGGTGGCAAAATGACGGCCAATGTGTCTCCACTGCTCCAGGTCCATGACTGGCACTACACACCCATCACACCTTAATTTTCTAATTGAGCACCGCAGGCAATTAGCATCAACCAATCAGAGATGGTTACTTAACCAACCTGCATGCCTGAAGGAACACACTTTTTGTTACCAAGAGATACACGCAGGGACATTTTGAAATCCTCACCTCATTACTGGCTGCCCCTGAGGCATGACTTTTACACACAGACTTAGGGAACACCTGACCACGGAAGCCAGCCTCTCACCACCCAAAGCACTTGAGGACACCTCAGGACATGCCTAACCACAGGGACAGGAGAGACTCCTTGAAGCTCTGCTTCTTGGAGTCTGGGGGGAATAGGGGTTAAGACTTGCACTCAGCAGACAGTCCCACATCTGTTGTAATTCATGTCTCCAGCTGGACCCAAGACATCCTGAGTACAGAGAAGTGGCCAGACACCTGCGCGGGCGCCCCCTAGTGGTGTGCGTGGGTACTGCGCCCGGTCTGACTTCCACGCAGAGGCCAAGGGGAGCCCTGGCTTCTGAGCACACAGCTGTGGCAACCACACATGGCCTCCAGACCACAGGAAACCTTTGCCTTCACACTGATAAGGACACTGGGCGCTGATGTGGGAAGTCTCTTTGAACGGAATCCTTCGGTCTCCTGAGCACACACAAGTAGGTGAGAAAACCGTGTCCCTAAAGATCCTTACTCAGTGCAAAAGTAGAAATTCCCCCCCCCCCACCTCTCCACTCCCCACCTCCCCACCCCCCCACTCCCCCCACACCCCGGTTCACAGCACAAAGATGGCCTCTCCCTGGGGGAGACGTGCAATTCACGAATGTGTTTGGCTCGTTTGTTTGTTGGCTAGCTACCTGGCAGAGAGTTTCCCATGAAAAGAAGAAAATCAAAAGGGTTTTGGCCCCTTGGGCCTGCACTCCCACCTAGCAAGCATTGGCCAGAGTGAGCTCTAACTGGATTATGTATCTTCCCTTTGACCTCAGTGCGCACTCTTCACAATTGGCTTATACCACCCAGTCTCTTGCTGTCTGCTCACTTACAGCTTTGAAACGTCATCCGAGGACTGAAATGTGTCATGTGTGAATGTGCATGCTTCCATTTGTGCCACTTCAAAATAAATACTTTAAGGTGATGCTCAGTGTGCTGAAGTCCCTCTCTTCTCCAATGGACATGGACTCAATTCCCGTCACCCACATGGCCACTCACAACCACCCATAAGTACAGTTTTAGGGAATCCAATGCCTTCTTCTGACCTTCGAGGTCACCAGGCATGCATGTGGCACATAGACATATGTGCAGGCAAAACATTCACACACTTACTTTCTTTGAAACTCAGATCAAACACTTTTTAATCAACTCTGGGGCTTTGAAAACCTCAGCACAGCGCTCCATGTCATTTTCCCCATTCTACAGATCTAAGCCACCATGGCATGGTGGTACTGCTGGCTTGGTGGCCCTCTGGTTCTCCTCCCTCACACACAGACAGAGGCAGGATCTGGAGCATCCTGCCTCACAGAAGAGAACAACTTTGCAAAGTCTACTACTTCAGGAGACGGGTAAGAGAAAGAGGGAGGAAAGCTATGGGTCATTGTGCTGCGGAAACAGGAGGTTAGATGTGCACTCAGTAGCAGATGAGAATGGAGGGAGGGGACCCAGCACTGGGGGAAAGTAAGAGACACAGTAGCATCTATGGCCACACACCATTTACATGACTGCAAATCCAAATGCACACCAAACAATAGTGAACACTACCAAGGAGGCAGACGACTTGAGGGACATACAGAAATCCCCTAGGCACTGCCTGGTTAGTGACAAAAGGAAGAACAAGATAACGAAGCGTGTCCCCGTGACAGGGACACTGCTGAGGGTCACTCGAAGCTGGTGCCCAACTAGAGAGAGAATAGAAAACATACACACACACACACACACACACACACACACACACCATAAGCCAACCAGCAGCTCAGGAAGCTCCACCTGCTGCTGCAAACTCTGAAGGAAAAGAAGGAAGGCATCGCTCGCTCCCTTGGCAATATTTATTGGTAAATCAAAGTCACAAGAGAATAAACGTCAAATCAGAGCAGGACGTGAGCCCCTGAGAGTACCCGAATATATTAGCTAATGGTCACAAAACTAAAACTAATCTGCTATGAGCGCGCGCACACACGAGCACACACACACACACACACACACACACACACACACACACACACACCCTGCCCAAAGTCAGGTGCAGGCAGTCATGACAGGCCATGTGTCCCATGTGTCCTCTACATGGCTGCCTGACCATCAGTTTTGGTTCTCTGTGTCACTACTAATATCTTGCTATTGCTCCCCCACGCTGTTCTTTTTTTTTTTTTTTTTTTTTTTCACCTAAATATTGACTCTATCCCTAAGTAATAATGTTTATAAAGCCATGGCTTTGGTGAGCTAGTTTTGTTTTTATTTCCTTAATAAACATTAAATTAAATTTAAAACTTGAAAAACTTTACAGGGCTACCTAAGCTAAATCAAATGCTCAGCATTAAATATATTAAGAGTGGGGCAGGGCTCAAACATCCTATGGCTGTCTGGCTCTGGTGGGCAGGTCGGAAGGGCAAATCAGCATCCTTTACACAGTCCAGTCACTGCATCTGTAGTGTATGGCTTCCTAGGTGACCCAAGGACAAGAAAGGGGAAATTAACAAAAAACAGCATGTGGGGGGTGTCGTGCTCAGGTCTGAAAAGTGTGGTCACTGCATCCACTCAAATTTCTTGGCTGTAATTCAACCACAGTCACCCAGCCACTACATACAGATATATTGCTCACTGGCTTCCGAGCATCAGGGAAGAGACTGGTTTCACATTCAGAATTTTGACAGTGCTTGCCACAGTGTTTCCAATAAAGGACCCAAGGAGCACAAGGCCTTTCACATCTAGAACAACAGAGAGGTTACTGATGTCTTCTGGGGGTACCAGAGGCAATTTAGCAGGATGAAAAGGAACAATTAACATCAACAGAGCTGAGAGAAGCCCAAGACTGTCTCCTGAGGAACGGGTGTTTCTCTTAAGCCAAAGCAAAATTAAGAAACATTGTCACAGATCACATTCTAAAAACACACAGGAGGTGGTACTAGTGATGTTTTGCTGAGCAAGTAAAGAAATTAAGGAAACTTCCAGAAGGCTAGAAAAATACTTCCCTTGGGCTACATGGAAGCACAGAGGCAAATGGATTCAGATTACATAAAAACTAAAACTAAAACACATTTCTATTTGTTTGAATAATTTTCTACTTTATTTTGTATTACAGTTATTGACATAGATGGGGTTTGGAGTTGTTTGCTTGTTTGTTTGTTTGTTTGTTTGTTTGCAATACAGACCTCAGATCTATTGTGTTTGGAGTAGGACTTCAAATAGATCCATCAAATAAAGCCATATCTATCACCCTGAACAAAACTCAAGTCCAAGTTGATCAAAGACCTCAACGTAAAACCAAATATACTAAACCCGATAGAAGAGAAAGTGGGGATAGCCTTGAACTCATTGGCATAAAAGACAACTTCCTAGCCGGGCATGGTGGCGCACGCCTTTAATCCCAGCACTCGGGAGGCAGAGGTGGGCGGATCGCTGTGAGTTCGAGGCCAGCCTGGTCTACAAAGTGAGTCCAGGACAGCCAAGGCTAACACAGAGAGACCTTGTCTCGAAAAACCAAAAAAAAAAAAAAACAACAACAACAACAAAAAAAAGACAACTTCCTAAACAGAACACCAATTACACAGGCACGAAGATCTGCAATTAATAAATGGGATAAACAGGACCTCAGACTGTGGGACACACTACTGCTTCCATGACAAGATGTTTTTGTCTGTTTATTCATTTTTATTTTCTTTTGAGGGGTAGGTTGCAAGGGCTGAGGGCAGATACAAAGGGATGGAGAGATGAAAGGAATTGGAGCACATGATGTGAAATTCATAAAGAATCAAAAAAAGTTATAAATAAATAAATATAAATGGGACCTCATAAAACTGAAAAGCTTCTGTAAGGCAAAGGACACTGTCAAAAGGGAAAAATAGCAGCCTACAGACTGGGGAAAGGTCTTCACCAAGCCTACATCTGACAGAGCGCTAATCCAAAATATATATAAAGAACACAAGAACTAGACATCAGCAAACTAATCCAAACAGGAGAATCACAAATGGCCAAGAAACACTTATAAAGAACTGTTCAGCATCCTTAGCCATCAGGGAAATGCAAATCAAAATGTCTCTGAGATTCCATCGTACACCCGTCAGAATGGTTAAGATCAAAAACGCAAGTGACAGCACATGCTGGTGAGGATGGAGAGCAAGGGCAACACTCCTCCGTTGCTGGTAGGATCACAAACTTGGGGGGAAACCTTTTAAAACAACACACTACACAACTAAAACTCAGAATGATGGGCAGGAAAAGGAATGGGCGTCTCTGAAGTCACCGAGTCTAGAGGAGATAAACTATTACACAGTAACATTTCAAACAGTGTTCTGGGGAGAGACAAGCACAAATAATTTATGAAATGGAAAAATGAGGGGAGGACAAAGGAAACGGAGCTCCCAAAGCAGACATGGTGTCCAGAGCTGTCTGAAGCATTGAAGGAGTCAATAGTTACTCACAGGGCAGTGACTGACTGATGACGCCCATCTGGCCGTAAATGCCGGACACACACTCTGTTTATAGCAGGAACACATTCCATCAGATCGATCCCCAGCACTGACATGAGGCAGGATGGGAAATGTGTCCCTAGAATGAGTGGTCAGAGAATGTCTTCTCCACAGCTGAGGGGAGAATGCAATAGCTTTTATTACTGATGGAACACATTTCCACAAACTTAATGATGAATGCAGCCCATCTGTCATCACCTTGTAGTCCTGTTCATCAGAGATCCTGGACAGTCTTGCAGGACTGAGGTTAACTACTGGTAAAGTACATTCTTGTCCAGACGATATGGACCAAGAAATTTGATTCTTTTCCTCGTCTAGTTTGTAGAGGTAATCTGTGTTCCCTGGTTCATGGTCCACAGCAAAAAGGTCTCTTCTTGTGCTACCCTCTCCCTGAGGGCTTTACTGCCTCTCCTTCGCCATGCCTGCATTTAGCCCATTTACACAGTCAAGGGAAGCTTTCTTATTTAAGGTCAGCTCATTAGAGACCTTCGTTTCCATGGCAGCATTTCTCTAAGAAAGCCATAGCTTCCGGGAGTTAGGACCTGGCACTGAGGATGGGGGGGGGGGGCAAGGGGGGAGCAGGAGCACTATTCTGCTTTAATCAGATGTAGTGATTATTCAATAGGTAGAACATAGAATTTCTTAAACGATTCACTATGGCGATTAGTCTTAATTTTCAACCTTACCAGATCGAGAGACACCTAGGAGATTAGCAGAGCACACTTCTGGACGTGGGGGATGTGCGTGGTGTTATCTCGTGGGCTAGAAGCCTACATGGAAAAAAGAAACATGGAAAACAAAGTCATCTGTATGGCAGAAGCTCCACCCACCCTTCCTGAGCCCCTGAGTCCATTGCTGCTGCCTCTCAACAAAGAGCCAGCGACAACACTTGCAGGAGCTTCCAAGCTTCCTGACCTACACGGGACTAAAGCACTGGTTCCCCTTGCTCTGAAGCTTTCAGATCCTTGAAGTAAGCAGCTACCAGACTCTCTACCTTTCCAGGGTGAGGGAAAAAAAAAAGCTCCTGTTGAACTGCCCAGTCTGCTACTGTGTAGGCCAACAGTGGATGAGGAATTAATTAATTACTAAGAAAGGGTCTCCTGTAGTCTAGGTGGCTCTCAAGTGTTACATAGTTGATGATAGCCTTAAGCTTCTGTTCCTCCTGCCATAAGTTCCTGGGTGCTGAGATTACAGGCGCGTGATGCCACGCTCAGTTTATTCAATGTTGGAGATTCAACCAAGGGCTTTGTACATTCTAGACAACTTGCATCCCAGGCCCTGAATGTCCTATCTAATTATGTACTTATTCTATTGGTTCTGTTCCTATAAAGAACCCTCACTAATATATTACTGATGTGTTCCGCCTGCTTCACTTAATACTCATATGCATTTAAATATGTCCTCTCGGCTGTCAGAGCTTGCCTGTGTAATGAACCCATGCAATGCAAAGACAAGCCAGCAATTGTTCAAGTTCCACAAATGAAAATAAACCCAAGCCAAGGGTCTCTCCATGAGGCTCCCACTATATACAGTTCTGATCTTTCCTTAGGAGCATCGTTTTCTATGCAACTAATAAGGGGTAAGCAGATAGCCTGGGCATGACAAAGTGACTGGATTCCTATAGTAGAGTTCAGCCAGGTGAGGCTCTGCTGTTCAGCTAAGGTGGGGGCTACTGGCTAGTCCTCTCATACACAGCTTCTGCAAGGGGCCTTGTTCTTGACCAAAAGGGCAGAGTGCAATGTTTCCTAAGTAGAAGGGTTTCTCTGATGAGGACCACACAGGGAAGCCGCAGAGAGCCCAGATTTCCCAAGCTCACTGCTGAGTTCCTAGAGCCACAAAGAGCAACAGATAAGAGAAATCAGAGGGAAGCAAGGCTACACCTGATTCTGAGTCTTCAAAAAGTGGAGGGTGAGGGAGAGGAGAGAAAGCCACTGAGGAATAAAAAGAAATGCCATGAAGCTATTCCAGGTTTTGGAGCCTGAGTGGATTACTAAAGATACCACTCCAGTTAAAGGTCATGTTCCTGACAGCACAGACAAACACTGATGAGGCCACCTGCTCCCTGCAAGGAACCCAATGTCAAGTGCCCACAAGACTGTCATATCATCTACACAGAGAGTCTAGTGTGGCACTCCTTCCCTTCAGGAAAGGATGACAAGAATTCAATCTCCCGGTTGCCAGGTATTGGCTGCATTTGCCTGGGGGTTCTTTTTTCTCAGCATCACGGTGCCTTGAGAGGCCCTTTAGAGCTGGCATAGTGTCCATGCCTGCAGCAGCTCTGAGTGGTTTGCACACTTGCCCCCATGGAGGGCTCGGGGCAACTGTTTAAGATACATGCCCGGCACGTTTCTGGGAAAGGCAAGGGGCCTTCTAGGAAGGGCAGAACCTGCAGAACTGGGTGTAGGGGTGAGCACAGACGCTGTGATCTTGACCCAGCACCTCCACAACCCCGCAGTGACAACTCTACATTTTTCCATGTGTGTGAATTTGGCTGTCACGGGCACACTCTTTGGGAATAGGAAGAATACGGTCATGGGTGGGTAGGATCATTTAGGCGAAAACTTGGAGCCTGTTTGGGGGAAGTGGCAAAATCACGGAAGTAACTGCCAACTTATCACTTCATTCTGTGTCTAGAATATTTTACCGTTTCAAAGTTTTCCATTGGTATCATGCCCTGGTCACTATTCTGTTGCTGAGAAGAGGCATCACGACCAAGGCAACTCTTGTAAAGGAAAGGGTTTAGTCGTGGGCTTGCTTACAGCTGCGGAGGGTTATTCCTTCACCACTGTGGAGGAAAGCAAGGCAGCAGGCTCACAGGCATGGAGAAGTAACTGAGAGCTGCCTCCTGGTCTGCAGGCTGGCTGGCCAGCAGAGAACAGACACTGGGCCTGCTGAAGGCTTTTGAGGCCCCAGAGCACATCCCCAGCGGCACACCTGCTCCACCGGGGCCACGCCCACTCCAACTAGGCCACACCTCCTAATCCTGGAAGTTCTTTCAAACAGTGGCACTCCCTGGTGATAAAGCATTCAAATATATGAGCCAATGGGAGCCATTCTTACTCAGATCACCACACACTATGAACGAGGCCCCATGTGGTCAGCTACAAAGCTGAAAGCGTCTAAAACGACCTCCAGCTTGAGTTACCAGGCTGCCATTTTGGAGTTGGAGGCAAATGGAAGAGAAAGAGGCTCTCCCTGGAACACTGACATGGGCTTTGCATCCCAGAGACACTTATCCTTGAAGTTAGAGAAAGAATTATGATGGTAAATACAAAGTTAGTCTGTACATCCAAACCATAGGCTAGAGTGCCTGGGAGGTGCTGAGCAGGACTTAGGAGACAGAGGAACACGGCCTGTGGTCTTGGAGTGGAACCTTTCCCAGCCTGGTGTTGTTGGTTGGTTGGTTGGTTGGTTGGTTTCTGAACTTTGAATTCTGAAACACTAATGATGTGGGACAAATTTTAATCGAAGGGTTGCGTGGCTTCCAGGCTTCAGTAGAAGACTGATTCAGATTGGGGTAGTGGTTCACTTGAAAACACACAACAAAATAAAAACATCTTTGATGCTCCCAAAAATGCCCAGTAGGAATCCTGAGATTCATTGATTCCTTTTTTGTTTATGTGTGTGTGTGTGTGTGCGTGAGTACGTGCGTGCTTGCAGGCCTACATATGCCTCGGTACATGTTTTGAGGTCAGTCCTCACCTTCTACCTTCTGTGAGACTGGGTCTCTCATTTAGCACTGCATATGGCAGGCTGGATGTTAGTTTCAAGACATTCTCCTGTCTCTGCCTCTTATCTCACCACAGGAGCAGAGGTTACAGATGGGTGCTGCTGTGCCCAGCTTTACATGGGTGCAGTGGATTCGAACTCAGGTCTTCATGCTTGCACAGTGAGCACTTTATGGAGCCATCTCCTTGGCCCTGGGAGCCTTCATATCATCTAGGGCCCCATCTAAAGCTACATCATAGACTTGAGGGGGCATGCCTTAGGTATCTACAGAAATACTACTTAAGTGTAAGCTTATGTGACACTGCTAGCTTTTGTCTTACACTATATAGCTAGACAAAAGTACATGATATATTTGAAAGAAATGTCTGTTTGAACCCAACAGTGACTGTAGATCAATAAAAGAAAAAATAAATAAATCTAGACTAAGCACTGATCTTTCAATAAAGATGTTTTTCAAAGAACAAGCAATAAAATCCTAAAGGGAAGATGCCAGCCTGACATTTATCGATTTACAAATGATTCTGTATTACCTTGAATTTAACAAGCATAGAAGCTTTACCCCTGGTGCAAGATTTTATGTTTGTACTCCCTTTAGTCCTTTCAGAAACCGTCCTTCCTTTATAATAATAATAAGAACAGATGTTAAAGTTAACCCTGTGTGAATGACTGATCAGAAACAGCAAACCAGTATGCCTTCATGACAGAAGCTTTAAACACGGGGACTTGAGAAGGCTTTGAGGGAAAAATAAGTTTCAGAAGAAATTCTGCAAAAGGAAAGATTTTTAAAAATTTTTGGTTCTACTTCGAACAGATGACATTTGCTTTCAGTATGAATTAGCTTGTCTCTACTTCACTCACAAAACTGGTATAAAGTCCTGTTGTGACCCAAATGGGCAAGATGAGGGAACAAGAGCCTAGCCTTTCTTTATGTTCCCAATAGCCATGTGGCACAGCGCCTCATCAGTTTACCGGTCAAATCAGATTACTAATAATATAAACAGGTTGAAACAAATGTGTGGGAGTAGCAGATAAGCTTCTCCACTGCTTGCTTTCTATTACTGTGACACAAATATTCTGACAAAAAAACAAACAAACAACAAACAAAAACAAATGACAACAACAAGAACAAAAACAAAAACTGGGGAGGAAAGGGCTTTTCCCCCCAAATTGAAGCCAAAACCACTGAGGAGCATTGCTTACTGGCTTGCTCCCTATGGTATGGTTTGCTCAGCTTGCTCTTTTACACAGCTCAGGACCACCTGTCCAGGGGTGGCACCACAGCAGTGGGCTGGTGCCCCCACTGACATGCCTAAGCTTGAAGTATTTCTCAAAGGTTACAGGGAACCTGGGCCAGGAAACTCCAAAGATGCTATACCATAGCCCTTCTCTGGCTTTAAAAAAGAAAGAAATTCTAAATAGGAATCGCTCAGAAATGATTTTGATCTACCTTGTTAAGGAATCTGTGACTCTCCAGGAATCAAGGGCTACCATAGAATAGAGTGTATTCATCCACCAACAGTGCAGGAAACCTACTGTTTTGTTTCCCATTCAACACATATTTGCTGCAGGCTTGCTACATTCCAGGTACTGTGGTTGGCCCTGGCAACACGGTGCTATGCTCATGGAGAGGAATGAGATGTGTGAAAAGGGTAAATGATATTCTTACAGGCATCACAAGTAAATAAGGCCGAGTGATGGCACAGCCAGTGACTAAAAGGCTCCTTTGATTCAAGAGTAGACTTCTTTGAGGAGATGACCTTGGACCTTGAAGTGACGTATGAGTCTCCAGGGGTCAGAAGTCAGAAAAGAAAGAGCAAGCTCAGTGTTCCAAGGTGGGAAGAATGTCAGAATGGCCACAGTGCCAAAAGAAGATGAGACCTGAGGAGATCTGGGGGAGCTTGTAGGCCAGATAAGAAGTTTTGGGGTTTGGCTGGGTTGGGGGGGGAAGTAGTTATTGAGGTTGAGGGAGAGTTGGTTTTTTTGTTTGTTTTTGTAAGAAGCCAGGAGGAGAGTCTAAGCAGCGAATACCACCAGACTCTTTCCTTGGGGTTTCATGAACTGTGTAGAAAATACCTTGAAGATGAAAACAGAAGAGAGGAGGCAAGGAGGGCGGTTATTGATCCCCAAGCATAGGGAGGGGGAGGGGGAGGGGGTTAGAAAGAGACTGGGAAGGACAGAAGAGCCACTACCAATCTACAGATCTAAACTCAGCCATCAGAGATGACTCTGGAATGGTGAAGAGAGAGCTGGGACATAGCTCCCTGACAGACTGCACTCTTGGAATGTGCGAGGGCTGTGGTGAGGAAGGATGGGCAAAGGTGAAGAGGATTCTGTTTCTTTTCCAAGTTGCTTTATTCCCCTTACTTCCTGGGACCCTTGAGAATCCTTACAACCTCACCAGATAGTCCGAAGCAGGTTTGTCCAGTCAGATCCTCACACCCCATGATAAGAAGGAAAGGATGCATGAGGTGACAGGATGAAGCCAGAAACTTTTCCCTACAAAACCAGAACCTACTGAATCAATGCGATATAAGAGTCAAGCAGCCACAAGCCAAACCACACTGGCTCTGCACGTAAGACTGAGCTCATTTCTGTTATTAAGCTATGACGTTAATTAATGTAGAACAAAATCTCCCGGGGGCCCACACATTTTCAGTGTGGGTCTTGCCCACTTAGGAGCTTTCAGACTCCAGCTGTGACTTGCAGTGTTATTTGTCAAAGTTGAATTAAATCTGGGACACTTCAGTACCACCTCTAAATAGCAGTATCTCATTAATAATAAACAATGGAGAAAAGAAATTGCCCACAGAGGCCCCAGTGCTGAGTCCCGTACCTGTTATACTCCCCAAATTGAAACTGGAATGTGTATGAATTTTAAAATCCAAGTAAAACAGGGGCCTTGCACAGTAAAACACAGAGGAGTTCTCCACAGATGAGCCAAGTAAAAGCTGGCATCTTATTTCCTTGCAAATAAGGAAAGCAGCCCTTTTTATTGCAGTTTGGTTAGTTCTTTAAAATATTCATTTAGCTCACATCTTGTGGAGCCGTGATGGAATAGATTCTTCTAGGAGCCTCAGAAGATAAGGCTGCAGATAGAACTCAGTGGTAAGAGTTACAGCTGCCTATCAATCCAGAGGACTTTCAGGAGCACTGGGTCACTTGTGGACCTAGTTTGCAGGTATTCCTGGGACTTGACTGATGGGGGAAGGAGCACTGGTGATAGGTCAGTATGGCCTCAGACTTCTGCTGAGTCCCCTGGAACCACACTACATGTGGTAGTTCTGCCCTACAAGAGTTCCCAGGTCACTTATGGGTTGTAAGATGAAGATGCCAGCTATAGATAGCCCCTGCTTGTGCTCTCTCTCTCTGTCTCTGTCTCTCTCTCTTTCTCTGTCTCTCTGTCTCTCTGCCTCTCTCTGTCTCTGTCTCTCTCTGTCTCTCTCTCTTTCTCTGTCTCTCTGTCTCTCTTTCTCTGTCTCTCTTTCTCTGTCTCTCTCTCTGTCTCTCTCTCTCTCTCACACACACACACACACACACACACACACACACACACACCACTGCCTCCTCCTGTGTGTGTGAAAAACCCTTCTGTACCAGAGGCTCCATTGTGATGTGGTACCCTCACTCAACCCCAAAAGGAGGACACAGACCTAGACAGGGCACTCAGTCCCCATGGCTTGTTGAGGATGACATCAGATAAGGGTGTGTCTTTGAGGATGCCATGAGAGAAGGGTATGTCTTGTCTTTGAGTAACCTCTAAGCTTGCGGTCTGGAGCATGGTGGTCATCTTACCCATCATGTAGAAAAGGAAAATAAAAAGCTGAGACAGTTCATCGATTAGATTCCAAACGTGTGTGGCATAAGAGTCGGGCAGCACGCTTGACCTCACAGGGAGAGAAACCCCAGGTGTCCCCAGTTGAGACTCATCACCCCAAGAAGATGAATAAAGCATGGCCTTGATGCTATGGCAAACCAGAGTCTCAAGTCCCACTTGTGACATGTGTATGACTTTGAAGTAACAGTTCCCAGAGTCTACAGACCTGTTCTCTCTCTTATAAATTGGGTGTGTTATTAATAATTATTATAATCCAGACACATGCTTGAGATTGTTTGATCTTGCCCGTTGGAGCGCTCTACTTTCTGAAGTGCCATGCAGTTGCCTGTCTCCCAGACTCAGCTCCTTGAGAGCATATGTTATTGCAGTCCTATCTCATCCCTCCTCTTCAACATAGTGCCCTAAACTCACAATCACACACATAATAAGTGGATGAAATTGAGCGGCGCATATTAGAGTACATTCTACCCTCCTGCATGCAGCACTAATATATAAAACCACCAGGCATGAAACAAAGCCAGAAAACCAACCACAGTGAGTCCTCAATAGGATGAACCAGATTCTTCTTGTAGCTTAGCAGGAAGCTTATTTTAGTGGCCCTAATCAGAGGTGTAGCAGGGGTACAAAGGTGAGCAAACACTTCATTACAACAGCAACCTGATTTCTGGATAGCCACTAGAAGGCAACAGGTTTTGTCAATGCCGGGGACTAGAGTCCAGCCCAAGTGCCTCCATTATCCTGGAATTTGTCATCAGTGAAAGAAATAGAGGTCAATGTCTGCTGAAGAATTTGAAGGCATTTAGCCTCTACACATGCTCTTTATTAAAGAGTATAAGTCATAATCTTCAAGAATCAAAGTAATAATAATAAAGTTGAGCTGAGAAGATGTGAATGAACGAACACTTGAATAAATCCCAGAGACCAGCGACAGAGACGGAAATGACACACATAGCCCCGAGGAGCAGCCCTACCTAAGACCTAAGACCTAAGCTTTACCCTCAACTTCAGTCATTTCAGTCCACAATGATGCCTCCAGAGGTGACTGTACTTCATGAAACGTCCAGGTGCTGTAGGCTGTCTTATTTTCAAATGTTAATCCTAACAAGGAGGAAGCTAGCAGGTAACGACCACACAGAGACCTCAAGAATCTGCAGGGAATAAACGGGGGAGACTGGAGAGACATGAGCCTATGAAGTGGGTGACTGCACTTTAAGAAACATGAGTTTCAAAAAAAAAAAAAGAAAGAAAGAAAGAAACGAAACATGAGTTTCAATAATAAATAAAGAAAAGCTTGAGTGTGCAGAGCAGGAGAGAGTCCAGAGTCTGTTCTGGAGTGCACGGCCCTGATGAGGGAGTGCCTACTCTAAATGCAGAGTGAGAGCAGAGTGGACACAGAAGGAAGGAAGGAAATTG
Source organism: Acomys percivali (assembly GCA_907169655.1). Taxonomy (NCBI): domain Eukaryota; kingdom Metazoa; phylum Chordata; class Mammalia; order Rodentia; family Muridae; genus Acomys; species Acomys percivali. The sequence continues at coordinate 9,350,697 of OU015757.1, read as the reverse complement.
GCAGAAAGGAAACAGGAGAAGGAAGAGGAGGGGGAGGCATGGAGTAGAGTGCAGTCAAGGTGCATGATAGAGTTGACATTGTTTGATGAAGCAAAGGGGACAGTGGAAAGCAGAAAGGCTAACCATACCAATCTGATCAGCAAATACTGTGTAGGTGTATTGAAGCATCAGTCCTATCCAACTGCGACACCTGAGAGCCAGCTAGCAACTGCCTGACAAGATATGCCCACCGGCATGATAGCAAGATGGATGCTATGGCAGGAAGCAAATACGTTATGAGTGGACTTAAGACCTGCTCCAGAAGATGGGACCAATCACTGGCACCATTCCTGGAGCCAAGGACTTGTGGCTAGATAGGTCTCAAGCCCTAGGGGAGACTCTACTGTTATTATTCCGCTAAATGGACATAGCATTAAACCAATGTCTAATGACATCACTGTACTCATAGATGAACGTCTCTCTCAAGCCTCATCAGAAGTGCTTCTTCGCACAGTAAATGGGAATTAACACCAAGACTCACAGCCATGAATGTACAGTGGATAAGAAACTATGGGGTACTCAACCCTAAGTGGGATGCACATATCACACCCCTCCCCCACAAGGCTCAGGGATGATTCAGGAAAGGAATGCGAGCAACGCAAGAGCCTGAAGCAATGGGTGACAACAACAGAACAGTTTGCCACACACAGCAGCACAGCTGCACGCGTGACCTCAGACAAAGCTTGGAATAAGAAATTAGACACAAAGTCTCACCTCAAGCTTAGGAGCTACTGGAAATGGGTAGCTGAAGGGAAATGGACAGTCCATTTTCTAGAGGAGTGTTACCCCTGATAGGTTGACAGTGCTCCAGGGGATGGCCCACACCCAGGAGCTTTGAGCAACACAAATTGAACTCTATAGGTTACAAAAAAAAAAAAAAAAATATATAAAATTATATATATATATATATATATATATATATATATA
>OU015757.1:9321002-9349631 GCA_907169655.1 Acomys percivali | reverse complement strand
TATATATATATATATATATATATATATATATATATATATGAGTTTTAGGTGGATCTGGGAGGAATTGGGGGAAGGTATGATCAGACATACATCTCATGAAATTCTCAGTGAAGTAATCAAAATATGATTTCTAAAAAGAAAACTTGAAGGAAAAATACTATGACAATTGCATAAAATACAGCAGTTGAAAGTGCCTAACGTATGCTCAGAAAAAAAAAATGTTACTTTCTAAATATAAGTATTTGAGTAGAAATTATGACACGATTTGTTTTCAGCAGTCAGCTTGTGTGACAAAACAAAAATCTAGAGGAAGGGGGAACCCAGTAAGTTGTAAGTAACATTCCATGCCTAATTAGGAAAACTCAATCTTTACATATTTTAATGTGTGGTTGAAGTTTCTTAATTTTGTATACCCTGATGTGTGACTTTGGGTAGCATGACTAATGCACATTAATCTGAAACCTCTTTACTTCCTAAGCCTTCAAAAATGACAAAAACCACAAAGGCAGATTTGCTAAGTCCTCTGTTAATGTGTCCGAGGTTCCCTCTAATGATGACACAATATTAGCTCTAATGATGACATGGTATTTCTTCTTCTCATAATTGTGTCTTCCTCGTAGGTGTTGACAGCTCTGCCATGCTCCTCTGGGAGGAAAAAACCTAAGCAGCACAGCATGACCCAGTGTCTGAGCAAAGAACAGTGGGTTCCTGGAGATACAGTGTGAAAACAAAGTTTCCCACAGTGACTAGTTTAGTCAGCCAAGCTGCTAGAAAAGGTTTCCAACGAGGACCTGTGAGGTGGCTCAGCAACTGAGGGTGCTTGCTGCCAAACTGGGTTACCTGAGCTTTATCCCAGAACCCGTGACGGAAGGAGGGGATTTTTGCAAGTTGCCCTTTGGCCTCCTCACATTCTCTGTGATCATACACACGCACGCACACATGCTTGGGCTCACACACTCACAATTAGAAAAAAGAATTTTAATTTTACCAATAAAGACTCAGGAGCCAGACGCTGGGATGAAAACCTTCCAGCTCAGAGAGGCAGAAAAAGCACCCAGCTGACCTTCCTACTCAGCTCATATCTCAGAAGGAAAAAAAACCAAAAAAGTTCACTAGCTTAGCTGACAGCCCAGGAGGAAAAGCCAAAAAACTAAAAGCCAAAGAGCTAGCTAGCTCAAATCTCAAAAAAAAAATCCCAAATCTTCTTATGCACACTGTCTTAAATATCCTTCAACTCAAAGTCCCTCCTACGCTTTAATCTCTTCTGTCAGCTGGTTTCTTGCTCCACCTCTTAACCTAGGGTTAACTTTATTAAATCCTGTGCACAGATAGCTCTTGGATTAAAGGTGTGTGCTAGGGCTCAACCATGCCAAAAAGAAACAGGGTTTTACAGTTCGCAATCTAGGGATTCACAGGGGCTCCGATACCCTGCAACAGCCCTACCTACCTTCAAAACTCAGCAGTGCATTGCCCATGTTATATGAGAAAGTGGCTCCAGGGACGAGATCATTGACTTGTAGGAAAAACTCTCCAGAAGGCTGCAAGGCCAGTGCTTTAAAAGTAAACTATGAAAAAAAAATCCTTCCAAAATAATTGCGGAGCCAGTGAAGTGGTGCAGTAGGTAAAGGTACCTGCCACCAAGGCTGCTGTTGTGAGTTCGATCCCCAGGACACAAACAATAAAAAAAAAAGAGAGAACCGGTTACTTCAAGGTGTCTGTCCCTGAGCAGCATGGTATGTGTGTGCTCGCAATTCCATATCATATTTCACGCCTGTAGGACTGTACTGAATGTTTAACAGAATAGAATCTCAAAAACGATGGCTGCTGCCTTTGGTGTTTTTCCATATAATGCTGTTCTACTAGCACACATGGAGGCAAAAAAATATATAGTTTCTCTTAGCTCAAAGAACATGCTCTGAAACAGACTTCTGGACACAGCAGGCTTGGTGCACATGTGGACCAACAGAGACGGTGGCAGCACGCACGGGGTCTGCACAAACATGATCCCAGCCCTGAGAGGGGGTAGTGGACACAAGCTCCAACCCCTAACCAAGACTCTATCTCCCATAGATACCCGCTGGCAAAGGGAGAGTCGCGTTCTCTGATGGAGTCCACTGCGTGTTGGCTCACCTCAGTGCAGGCCCCATGCCAAGGAGCAGCTGGCCAACACAAAATGAAGCCAGCAGCAGTTTTGTAGACATTTTTGTCTCATTTTGCTCTATTTGAGCTTTTTTGTTGTTGTTGTTCTATCAGTCTTTGCTTTTTACTTTGGGTGGGGGTGTATTTCTTGGTGGGGTTTTTGTTGTTGTTGTTGTTGTTCTTTGTTTTAGAGAGAGAAAAGTACAAAGTTGGGTGAGTGGACAGGGAGAGAGAGAGGATCTTGGAGGAACTGGGAGATAGAGGAAACATGACCAAAATATATTGTGTGGATTTTTTTTCAATTAAAAAACTGTTTAAAATTTTTAAAAAAGGATATGCCTTTTTTTTTTAGAAGTTTGATTTGTTTTCTAAACAATATCCTGAGTTTATATTCAATAGGGCTTGCACATTTTTGTAATTAATGTCATTGGGGTTCAGATTGCTAAGTACTGCTGCTTATAGCCAAAGGCAGAGATAAGAGCTATAAAGCAAAGCTAGTAAACAATATCCATAAACCAGAAATATAAAACAAAACAATATTGTTTCTGCTTTAAAGAGGCTTCTGATCTCCAAAGTTAATTGCAAGAAATATTTGGACAAAGGAGCATACAAAATATGTACAAGGAAGGAAAGCAGGGATAGTGGGGAAGAAATTTAGGGGAGAGGAAACTGAATTTTCTGTAAGTTAATTGCAAGCCTCAAGAAAATAAAAATTGGTGTATTGGATTTAATTTTTTTTTTTTAAATTGACCTAAGTTGTATGTGACATTCAGCCTCCCAGCATTCAGGAAGCTGAGAGTCTCTGTTAACTTTTCTATTGCTGTGAAGAGACACCATGACCAGACAAGTTATAGAAGACTTTACTGGGTAGTTGCAGTCCATCATGAAAGGGAACACGAAGAGGCAGGTGCTGGAACAATAGCTGAAGACTTACATAGGACTTACAAGCAGAGAGAGGTAACTGGGCCTGGCCTGGGCCTCTGAAGGATCCACCCCCAGTGACTTACTTTCTCCAACAAAGCTACACCTCCTAATCCTTCCCAAACAGTTCTACTGACTGGGGACTGAGCATTCAAATATATGAGCCTGTGTGGGCTATTCTCCTTCAAACCACCACACCAAAGCAGAGGGACTGTGAGTTTGAGGCCAGCGTGAGGCTACACAGTCATATCCTGTAAAAAAAAAAAAAAAAAAAAAAAAAAGTTTTATCTATTGTTAATGCTCTGACACTCCCAACAAGGAGCTCTTTTCTTTAGATTCAATTGCAAATTCAATTTTTCTTATCTGTAGGCAAATGAGGGACGTAAGTCCCCAGCTAAGTAATTTGAAAGAATTGTGGAAATGGCAAAGTTAAGATAAGCAGTTAAGTGGCTAAAGTAATCCATGTGGAAGAGATTAAAACCAGAGGCCAGGTGTGAGCTCACAGCCTGCTGGCATACAGGCAGTCGTAAGTTTAGCTACTTAGTTAGATACACGGGTTACATGCACCGTGGGACAGAGACAGTCATGCAAATAGGTAGTTAGCTACACACGTTACACACACTGTGTTCTGCAATCCGAGAGGTCTGGGACAGACGTCCAGAGCTATGAGCAGACCTCACTCCCACATCTTGGTTCTAATATTAATCTCCAGTGCAAGGAACCAGAATACCTGGATAAATGGTTGTGCCGAGGACAAAGGCAGGAAAACACAAGACAGGCCTGGGTGAGGACTCTTGTATCACAAAGTTATGGAGGTTAAAAAACAAAAACAAAAACAAAAAAAAATTTTTACTTGCAGCGATGTCATTATACCCAGGGACACCAAAGCCAAGCACCTCTGTGGAGGGAAAGGAAAAGACTTAATAAAATGGACACACTGAACTATTACAATAACAAAACTGACTGTGAACATTCTGTAAGCGACATCATGGTAGCTTGAAGTCTTTTTTAAATGTTGCTTTTGGTCAAAGGCAGTGGTAAGTCCTATAAAGGAAAGCCAGTTGACAGAGCTAGCATCAGAATTTGAAATCAAGCCAGACAATCAAGGTCAACAATTAACAGCCATGTTGAGAATTTTTACCTGGGCATGGAACCATGCAGGGGCCACTTTGTGGTGTTCACACTCTATCACAAAAATAATTAAATCATATAACCTCAGTCTGCCATAATTCAAACATGTCAGTCCACCTAGGGACTCTGTGTGAAAACCCTAGCCAGTACTCGCTCAAATGTTTAAGTCTCCAGAGACAAAGAGCCTAAGAAACTGACCACAGCCCAAGAAACTAAGGAGACATAAAAACCATGTACGGTGGGCTTCTGAAGGGGGCCTAAATATTAAAAAACAAAAAAACAAAAAAACCACTAGGTCAAATTAGGGATGGCTGAGCACTTACTATCCAAACCTGACGACAAAGTTTGGTTCCTGGAAATCACTGTGGAAGGAGAGAAGAGATTTCTGAAGCCTGTCACGGAATCCACATGTCATGTACGTGTGCACACACACAGAGGATGATGATGATGGTGATGATGATGGTGGTGGTGATGATGGTGGTGGTAGTGGTGGTGTTGATGATGATAAGGAAGAGGATACATTTTTAAAAGATGGACTAAGTTGCTAAATGGCAACTCATTGATTGTTGAGAATACCCCAGACCAGCATGCAATGTCAGAAACATAAAAAAGCTGAGGCTGGAGTTCACAGCAGCTTCTCTGCTGCCTTCCCAATCCTTCTAAAACTCGAACATTTCTTTAAAAACGGGTGTAATTTTAACATTGAAGTGATTCCATGTGTTTCCTCCTATTGATCCTTAAATTTTTTTTTTTTTTTGGTTTTTTTTTTTTTTTGGTTTTTCGAGACAGGGTCTCTCTGTGTAGCCTTGGCTGTCCTGGACTCGCTTTGTAGACCAGGCTGGCCTTGAACTCACAGCTATCCACCTGCCTCTGCCTCCCGAGTGCTGGGATTAAAGGCATGCGCCACCACCGATCCTTAAATTTTTGTTTTTCATAACAGTATTTCCTTCCTAGATCCTTCCTGACCTGTCTTCTGATTCCACAAGAACCTCGTGTTTTCTCCTTAGACAATTTCATGCTACATTTGAGTCGCTACTTTCCTCCCGCTGCCCTCCTTTCCCCCCCCCCCATCCCCCCCCCCCCCCCCCCCCCCCCCGCCCCCGCCCCCGCCCCCAGGTTGTTTTCAATTCCCTTCTCCCTCCCAGCTTTCCCAGCCTCGGTTTGATAGCTGGATTACTTAGTATCACAGACACAACAGAGTCTCTTCTTCATTTGCCTTTCAGCTTCCCATTCATTGGGAACAATCATCTTGCTCTTGTGCTGGCTTCTCTGTAACTAGTCTGTAGCTAGTCACCCAGGCCTGACGATTCAAGAGCCATGAATGATCCCCTCCTTTCTGTCACTGCAGAGGACTGTCAAGTCCTGCCTACCTACCCTTTCACTGTCTCTTGAATCACAAGTTCTTTTTCTTCCTTTGTAACGCCAACACTTACATCACAAAGCTGGTTCATCTTCAGGTCCCTTCACCTCGCATGCACCCACCCTTGCTCAAAGTGTAGTTCACAGAAATCTTTACCAGAAGTAGGTAAAACGTGGATACTGCTTGACCCTTCCTGGAGTGACTGAGTCTGACCGGGGAGAAGAGGGGCTGGTTTGGAAACACACACTTTAAATGAACCAACGATCTTTTAGGTAATTGCATGCAACACTAAGTCTTTCTTTGCTTGTTTGGTTTGTATTTCTTTTTTTGTGACAGGGTTTCTCTGTGTAGCCTTGCCTGTCCTGGACTCACTTTGTAGACGAGGCTGGCCTCGAGCTCACTGAGATCCATCAGCCTCTGGCTCGCTGAATGCTGGGATGACAGGTGTGTACCGCTGTGCCTGGCTCACCTTTTGATTTAGACAAAGAGTTAAAAGTAAAATAACGTTACTTAACTGTAGGTAGCTCATGCCAGTCTGCCTACCCCCTTGCCTCTGTGACTGGCTGCTGTTTTCAAAGGAAATGAAACGGCCCTTGCTGGGCTTGCTTCCCACACACCACCGTGCTTGCTTTATTGCTTCCCGCCCTCTCCAGGTGATCGAAGATTGATTAATAACTCCATTCCATCGCTGACTGCTGTCCCAGGTGCATCTAGTGATAAAACCATTGCTTGTTATCCAGAATCACTTCTTTGTTTTCCTTTTTTAAAGGAGAAGGGTTTTTTTATTATTATTATTATTATATTGTATGTAAAAAGAAAAACACATATACCTGAAAGTGTACAGGACATATTAAGGTGTCTATGTGTGTGATCATTAAATTATTGCTTGGCCATTTTTGTTCTTTTTTAATTTCTCCCTTTCCTCCCTCAAAACCATCCCATTGTTGAGGAACCCTCGAATAAGCACTCAGACACCAGGGAAAGTGGAAGAGGAGAGGTCACCAGTGAGTCAAAGCCAGGACAGCTCCTCAAAGCTCTTGGTATTTGATCCACTATGCATTTTCATTTTGTATGGTAAAACCACACCATGAGGTGGGCAAGCAAGCAAGCGAGACTTTACAGAAGCGAGTGTGACAGTCAGCAGCCTGCTGAGGGCGATGACCCCACTGTTCCAGCTATTTCTCCACGTCATTCATTCTGTTGCAGGTATCATGTGAAGTCATGCTTGGCAAATAGGGCAGGTACTACAGAGCTTTGAGTAAATCACTAAACAGATTGATGAACCATCATCTAATAATTGGTCTTGTGTGCTGAATTCCACCTCATTCTCTCCTCTCCGCCTTCATACCGCGCTATGAATCTGCCTTACAGGAATGGGCTGGTACCCCGGTATGTCATTTGTATTGTGCTCCATTGATTCTCCTTTGTGTCGCTAGCGTTAATCCTTTCTAACAACTTTTTGGCATTTTTCTCGTACTACTCCTGTTTAGCATAAAAACAGCATCCGTTTAAAACCATGCAAGTGTCTTTCCTGTTAGCAGAATTCAAGTCTAATCCTCTGGGACTTGGGGGACCATCGTTGTCAATGAATCGATGTGATGCTGAAGCATCACTGTGCCTTCTTGAACAATGAGTTTTTCTTTGCTTTGAGTAGAGGGCTGGCTATGCTGAACTTGGCGGCTGCCTGTTTAGCTCAGTGGCATCGGAGGCCATGGACCCTGTCTGGTTATTGGATTATTAAGATGCTGTGTTCCCTAACAGCCAACAATATGAATAAACTATAAGCACAATGAGGAGAACTTTATGGTACAAATGCGAGAGAATCTAGTGAGAACAGACAGAGGACCTGTAGAAGAAAGGAACTGCATCAGATTTGTAGATGCTACAGGACCATGCAGAAGTCAGTTGGGTAAGTGAGAATTCAAGAAGGTAACAACTCTTCTTATCCTTGCCTATTTCAGAGAAATCTGCTCTTTGGGAAATGTTTGCTGTATTTATATAACTAGAACCTTCTAATGGGTCACATTTAGAGTCCATGTAGTATTTTATTTTTTGTCTTAAGATAGGAAAAATGCATTATCAGAGTTTTCAGTGTTTGTTACAAGTTTTTCTCCCTTATCTTGGATTATTCTCTATTTCATATAGAAAAAGAATAATTTCAAAAAGCATTTTAATAATCCAAGGAAAATCATGTGGGCTATATTAAATCATCTTGAAATATAAAATATTATATGATCGCTCTCATATGTGGAGGTTCGGAAAGGTGGTTTTCTAGAAGCTGAGAGTGAAATGGTGGTTATGAGGCTGGAAAGTGGAGCAGACATGAGGTAGAGACTGGTCAGGGGGTACAGGTACAGTTAGATAAAAAACTTAGCTCTATAACATCCTATAGAGTGACCACAGCCACAAATGGCCTATGACCTGTTTCAAAAGAGCTAGAGAAAAGAATCTGTAATGTCCTCAGTACCAAGGAATGATACAAATTTAAGGTGGTAATCTCCTAATTATTTTTATTTGTTCACCACATAATCTCTATATATTTAATTACTGTACTTGCTCCATGAACATATGCTATAATTATTATGTGTCAGTCAAAACTAAGGCAGCAAGAACTTAGAGCATAGCTCGGTGGCAGGAGACTTCCCTACCATTTACTAGGCCCTTGGTTCAATCCCTAATGTAGAAAAAGATGTGTTCACAGTAACCTTTACATATTTTAAAACAGACAAAAATATTTGTTTAAGCTACTGCTATGAAACAAAGATATGCCAATACATAACCTATATAGACTATTCTTATTTATTGTAACTTGCTTCTGTTTATAGGGAATTGATGGTTCATTTCTTATCACATAAAGTATGTGTTCAACTTAATTCTTTTTTCCCACTTTGGGTTTTCAAGGCAGGGTGTCTCTGTGTAGCTCTGGCTGTCCTGGAACTCACTCTGTAGACCAGGCTGGCCTCGAACTCACAGATGCACCTGCCTCTGCCTCCCAAGTGCTGGGACTACAGGTGTGCACCACCACTGCCTGGCCAGCTTCTTGATTCTTTATATATGTATCACATTGGCATTAACTTGGTGTCAACCTAGCCTGGCAAACCAACCTTAAAGAATTACCTATTTTTGCACAATCTTGTACTTCATTGGCAACTGGCATGCCATTAATAGTTTCTGCTTTGCTTTTAGATAAATTAGGGGCAGGATGATGAAACTTTATCTGGGTTTATACAGAAGGAAATCTTAACTTTGTAATACCTAAGTTCACTGAACAAACCAATGGCTGATTAATTAGCAGCATCAAGTGGAGTCTGTGTTTTCCCTCATTAAACTCTCAACTTACTGAAGCAGTTAATATTCCAGACCCATATCTTATCTTCCTTGCCTAAAGGCCTAAAGGTCATATTTTCTTCTATAATGCACAAAGATGGGTCACCTTTCACAGCATGTAGCTTTTTTTTTTTTTGCATCTATCATTCTCAAAAGGACTGTTTGTTCATCCCTAACCAAATATGATCTTTTCAAGTGTATTTTTAAAGATTTGTTTATTTATTTATTATGTATACAGTGTTCTGCCTGCATGTACACCTGTAGGCCAGAAGAGGGCATCAGGTTGCATTACAGATAGTTGTGAACCACCATGTGGTTGCTGGGAATTGAACTCAGGACCTTTGGAAGAGCAAATGGTGCTATTAACCACTGAGCCATCTCTCCTGCCGCCCAAATATGATTTTTAAAAGTGTGAAATATTACACCAAAAACCTTCTTAAGAGACCAAACTATCTGTATTTAATTAACTGCTACCTAGACACAATTTTGTCAATAAATCATCAATTCCACTCAGAAGGAAAAATCTTAAACCATCTCAAAAGCCTTGTAAGTGTTATAATTTTATTTGGGGGGGTTCACTTGGGTTTGTTTGTTTGTTTGTTTTCTTGCTTGTTTTTCTGTTTGTTTATTTGTTTGTTGTTTGACTGGGTATTCAGGCTGGCTTTGAGTTTTAGTTTCTCCTACCTCACCTCCCTAAGTGCTGGGATCACAGGGGAACACCACCCTGCCAAGCTGAATTTGGATCTTAAGTGTCCTCTTAAGCCCTATATATTACAGGGGTGTATTTAGCCTTTGGCATTGGGAGGTGGTGGAGACTTTAAGAGAAACTTGTGTCGCTTGGGGTTGCACTCCCATTGGAATGGGCTGCCTCACCATAGATTCCAAGAAACAATGTAAAGCAACCAAAGGCACAAAACAGCCTCTCCTCCTTCTCAAGCTGACTCCTATCAGGTAGTCATTGGAGCATGGAGAGCTAACTAACAACTTGGGGGCTCCAGACAGCACACAGAACTCCCCCTTTGCAGAAGACACACTTCAAGAACACAAGCAGCTGCCTAAACTACAGAGTGGCACACTCTATAGATTACTCATTCTTGTATATATACATACCTGTGTTTAATTATGCATATATAGCTATAGATGTATATATGTATGCATATATATGCTTAATTTATAAATTAGGAACATTAAGAGAGTAAGAAACAAAACTACTGATTTAATATAGCAATTATAATAGCATACTGTTCTCTCAGAATAACTCATTGTGCTATACTTACATTTCTGGAATTCTAGCTCCTCCTCCTCCTCCTCCTCCTCCTCTTTCTCCTCCCGCTCTCTCTCTCTCTTTCTCTCTCTCTCTCTCTCTCTCTCTCTCTCTCTCTCTCTCTCTCTCTTTCTCTCTCTCCTTCTTAGCCACCATGAAATAAGCATTTCCAGTATAAACCAGAGATACAAAAGGAGGAGGAGCTAGAGTTCCAATATTCTTTCCAGAAATGATGATGTGACCTTATACAACGACTACACATCTGAAGAAAAGAGGAAACTGATAATGGCATCATGAGCTCCATCAGGCCACTTGAAGAGAAGCCCTATGGCACCACCATTACAACCACTGACCTGATAATCAGATGGCTACTAAGTGACCGACCCTAAGAGAAGGGAAAAGACAGGTGTATTAGTCAGGGTTCTCTAGAGTAACAGAACTTATAGACTAAATCTACACACACACACACACACACAAAATTTATTAAACGACTTACAGGCTGCAGTCTATGTAATCCAGCAATGGTTGGCTATGAATGAAAAGCCCAAGAATCCAGTAGTTGCTCGGTCCACAAGTCTCAGCTGGTCTACAGAATACACCAGAATCTCAAAGAAATAGGCTCCAATGCCAGTGAAGGAATGGATGTGCTAGCTACAGATGAGCAAAGAGCAAAGGCTTCCTTCTTCCACGCCCTTATATAGGCTTCCAGTAGAAGGTGTGGCCCAGATGAAAGATGTCTTCCCGCCTCAAGATCCAGATCTTCTGTGTCTTCCTACTTCAAGGTCCAGACTAGAAGTGGATTCACCCACTTCAAACAAAGCAAAAAAAAAAAAAAATCTCTCACAGGTTTGCCCTCCATTTCTGGATTGTAGTTCATTCTAGATATAGTCAAGTTGACAAGTAAAACCAGCCATCACACCAGGCTAGAGATGAGCATGAATCCTGGCTTAGCTGCTGTTTACTATGACCACTGAGAAGGTGCTACAACGCTGAGAGACACTTGCATCAAATATTACTGCCACAGGTGGTCTGTGGATATTGCCGGTCAAGAAAGCACTTGCCTTGAAGGTACAAAGACATGAATCAAGCTCTAGAACCCCCATTTAAAAAAAAGAAATCTGGCTGGGCATGTTGGTGCACACCTTTAATCTCAGCACTTGGGAGGCAGATGCAGGTGGATTGCTGTGAGTTTGAGGACAGCCTGGTCTACAAAATGAGTCCAGGGCAGCCAAGGCTACACAGAGAAACCCTGTCTGGAAACCTTGCCCCCAAAGAAGAAAGAAAACACAAGAAAAAGAAAAAGAAAGAAAAACAACAACAACAAAGATCTTTCAAAAAAACAAAACAAAACAAAAAACTTCACGTGTAATGGTGTGTACTTGTTACCCCAGCCCTGAGAGAGCAGAGACCAGGCAGGTCCCTAGGGCATGCTAGCTAGCCAGCCTATCCCACTTGGCAAGAACCCAGGCCAGTGAGAGACCCTGTCTCAAAACAAAAACAAAAACAAAACAAAACAAAAAACCCAAGATGAACAGCTCCTGAGGAACCATCAAGGTTGTTCTCAAACATGTACACACATGTATAGACACACACGCACAGAACATGTCCTTGGAACAAAATGGACACCACACAGCCTTTTGAGAGAACTGTGAATTGGAGGTGAAGGGGAATTTACCATTCCTTGAACTGTTTGGATTTTTTTTTAGTAAACATGTGTAGCTTATACAATTTTAAGGGTTTTTTGTTGTTGTTGTTGTTGTTGATTAGTTGTTTAGTTGGGTTTGTTTGTTTGTTTGTTTGTTTAATACAAGCTCTCACTATGGGGCCCAGGCCCAGGTTAGCCTCAATCTTACAATTCTCTGCCTCAACCTCCCAAATACTGGAAGTACAGGTCTATGCTACCACATCTATCTCCTATGCAATATTTTTGGGATTTGTTTGTTTGTTTAGGGGGGGGTTGTTTTGTTTTGTTGGATTTGGGGGGAGTTTTTCATTTGTTTGGGGTTTGGGGGGTTGGATTTTTGGCTTTTTGAGACAGAGTTTCTCTGTGCAGCCCTGGCTATAATGGAACTTGCTCTGTAGACCAGGCTGGCCTCAAACTCAAAGAACAACCTGCCTCTGCTCCTGAGTGCAGAGATTAAAGACTAATAATTTTATTGAAATAAAACTAGGCCCCCAAATAAAGAGTGTCTACTATGCAAATTTAGTAAACGGATTCTTACCTTTCTATATTGCTTTCTGTTAAGGGTATATTTGTTCTGAATGCTGTCCTCAGCTGCAGTTTGGTTTTCCCAGGCAAGGACTCCAACCATTTAATTAAAGAGAAGATGCTCCTGAAACCTTGGATACTGGGTTTCCCATGAACTTCTTCTGCATTTCTCCCTGAGGCAATGAGCAGCTTTGACTTGGATGAATAAATTATCTCACAATCACTGCTGAGTGCCCCCTCCCCCACAGCCATGGACTGCTTCCAAAGTGAGAGCAGGAAGCCTCTCCACCTGCACCTCAGACCTCAGGGCAGAGCCTCTGATCTGACCCTGCAGAGTAGAGGGGTACCTCATTAGCGGCACCAAGTGTCAGGTGTCACCTTCCCCTGAGTCATAACCTATAAAGACCCTCTCAGGGCCAAGACTTGGAGGATTCAGTTTTAATTATTCAGATGGAAAAGACAGTCTCATAAAATGACTGCGACAAAGGGGTCATTTTCTTCTAGGTGGACTTCAGTCTCCCGTATCTAATTATCTCAGACCTGTAAGTCTGCATGTAGAGAGGAAAGAAAGAATGTGTACTACATATATGTGGGTGCCTGTAGAAGCCAGGAGGGGTCCAAGCCCTGGAGTTACAGGGGACTGTGAGACACCTAATGTGGGTGCTACGGACCAAACCCAGGTCCTGTGCAAGAGCAGCAGGCAATCTCAACAGCTGAGCCTTCTCTCCTGCACTCTCTGGTTCTTAAAAAGTATACTATCAACTTTGCCACTAAAGGGGAAACTAAGGAAGCCAAGAATTCTGTAAAACACCAAAGTGGTTGTTCCACAGCACACAGCGAGCGGAGCCTCCTCCAGCACCAGGGACTCTCCGGGTGCTGGCAAGTACCAGGCTCGAATGGAAGGAGGCACACAAGCCTTTTCCATAGTTGACTGAGGTAAGTGAAGTCCTAAGGTAAAATGGGGCTGTATGACGGCCACAAAACAAAAACCAGCAAAACAATAGTGAGCTTCCTGCTGGTGTTAGTTTACAGCTTCAGACGCCCCGTGTGACATAAAACATAGCGTGCGGGAGAGAGAAAGGAAGAGATAACCCTTCTCTAGGGACTATTGCAACTGTAGAACGCGCAGAGTGCAATGGAAGTTTTGGTTCCTTGGTAAGCTCAGTTATGTTATGTAAAATGTTTTTGTTTTAATCCCAAGTGTGGGGTTTTAGTTCGGGCTTTAGTTTGTCCATAGCTGATAGCTGCCTCCCGCGGGCAGCGTCTTTGCCAGCTGGTAATGGCCTGCCTTCCAAGCAGCATGGAGAGGGGTGTGGTCCAGGACTCGGAGGAAGATAAACAGGAGAGCCTGGAGAGAGAAAGTGTGGTGTGTGGCTTGAGTTGGTTTGGAGAGACTAGAGGCCGACGGTGTGGCAGATGGAGAGAAATGTTTCAACGCAGCAGCAGGTAGGAGACTGCTTGCTGCCTTTGCTGTTGATGGAAATTGATATCACCCCAAAAGAATCCATTGACCTTAAACAGCTGGGAAAAAATAAAGAGATCTGCACCCCTCTCCCCACTAACCTTCTTTCTCTTACCCAGAGTTAAGGATTTGGTGAAAAGGATGTAGAGGCTTCAATACCACAAATAAAATATAGCTTTAAAACTAGAGTCAATGACAGAGAAACATGGACTCCGTTACTCTACATTAGCGCTAGGTCCTTCTCCTGACACCCAGGTTGTCCCCAGGCTCTGCTCCCACCTTCTCTGGGAAGTACTGGGATGTGGTGTTAGCACGCGGCCTGCCCCTGTACGATGCTGGTGGCTCTCGGAGGCCAGATCCCGTGGCCTGCAGACATGAGGCCATCCCCACCTCTCAGCAGATTTCTCCATGAGAGAGGGAAGAAGCTGTGTGCACGGTGGCCTAACAGCTCCTAGTTCATGTACCTGGTTCCTCCATTTCTTCATCACGTCAACTATGCTAAATTAAATCATATAGTGCAAAACTACCTCCCAGCTCCACAAAGATTATAAAACTTGGGTATTTCTGTTGTTCATGGGATTTCTCTGAAGACTCCTGTGGGCTTCCATACTGTCATCTGCCCACTGCACCCTCCTCCCCCAGGGCTACTTGCTTTACATTATCCTTTACATTCTCTTATAAGGAAGCCTATGTCCTTTTAAAAAAAAAGTTTACATTTATTTACTCTGTGTGTGTGTGTGTGCGCGCGCGCTCGCGCTTGCTCGCCGTGACATGTATGCAGAGAATAAGTTTGGCTCCCCCCTCCTGCCATGTGGGTTCTAGGAACTAAACTAGGAACATCAGGCTTGGAAGCAAGTCCCTTTACCTGCTGTGCCATCTCTCTGGCCCCATCTTCGCTTCCCCTTTAAAGTTCTGATATACTGTTTCTAAAACACCGTCTTCCTTTCCAAAGCCCTTGTACCTCAAAGCCAACCATGCTCTTGGGGTCCTCTCTCCTAATAAAGCTGATTCCTGAATACGAATTATGAGTCAGCTTCTTTCCCTAGAAACTGCTCCTCCATTTTTATATGAAAATCTGGGAGGATACAAGAGAAGTGAACTCGTGGTCATGTGTTAAAATCATTAGGCTTCTAGGGTCTTCATCCTAACCTTGCTGTATGGCTTTCTGTGGCTCTTAGAATTGCACGCACACACACACACACACACACACACACACACACACACACTGCTAATTCATCTATGCCCTGCCTGTCCCTCACACTATGACACAAGCTCCAGAACAGAAGCTTTTGTTGTTGTTGTTGTTGTTGTTGTTGTTGTTGTTGTTGTTGTTCCCAACCCTAGGACAACACAGGACTCGAAGTAGGCCATCAGCAAATACAGGCAGAACAAGCAGATGTGCCTAAGCAACATGTGTTGGGCACATGACAGTGTTTCCTGCTGATGAATTAGATTATGAGAGCATCGTGAGTCCATTTGATGGCATGCTATTTGGCCCTAGGAAAGGAAGAAAGTGACACTATGTGCCAGAGTATGATGGATCCTGAACACACTGAGCAGAAGCCAGTCACAAAAGCCACATGTTTTACGGTCCCATTTAAATGAGTTTCCAGGATAAGGTAGTCCATGAAGACAGAAAGATTAGTGATAGCCAGGGGCTTGGAGCCGAGGGTAGGAGTGATGACAGCTAAAGTATAAGGGGCTGGAAGCTGACTTCTACTCTACTCCATTGGTAGAGTGCTTATCCATCAAGCACGAGGCCCCACATTTTTCTCCCTAGCACTGCATAAATCAGGTGTGGTAATTTCAACCCTGGGGTGGCACAGACAGAAGAATCATAAATTCAAGATAATCCTCAGCTACATAAAGAGATTGAGGCTCGCCTGGGATACATACATAAGGCGCTGTCTGTGAAGTGAGGGAGGGGAGGCGTGTAACATTTGTCCTTCTCCATTTGGTTTATGTCACTTAACATAATGATCTCCAGCCCCGCCCACTTTCCTGTGGATGTCATCACATCATGTTTCTTTACAGCTAAACTAAACCCCAGTGTGGACATATGTCACGTTTTCTTTATCCATTCATCTATTGATGGAACTTCAGGCTGGTTCCGTGTCTTAGCTATCGTGAAGAGAACAGCAATAAGCATGGGCTTGCAAATATCTCTGTGGTGTGCCGACTCTGAATCCTCTCGGTGTATAGCTAGGACTGGGGTAGAGCTAGGTCACACGTTGATGTGTTTTCAGCTTCTGCAGAAACATCCACACTGCTTTTCCTAGTGGCTTCGCCAGGTTGTATTTCCATCAGCAGTGCATAAAGGGTCCCCTGTTATTGCAGGACTTTCTCGGCCCGCCAGTGGTATAAATGTGGCATGGAGACTTCTAATATATTTTAAAGCTTAGGCCTTTGGCTGGGGCAGTTTCCAAGCCACTACCTAAACTAACCTGACTATCCTAGCACAGCTACCCACCATGTGGGGAGCTCTTTACTTCCCTCTACGCTCCAGCCTATGTCTGTTCCCTTCTGTGTCTTCCTCAATTCTCCAGCCTCTCACTGCGGCACCTCTTACTTCCTGCTTCCGACTGTTGACCATCAGATCTTTATTACAACCAATCAGGTGAGACAACGCCTGACACATCTCTTAGATGGCTCTGGGCACAGAAGGCTGTCTCACCTTCAAGTATCTGCGCAGGTGTGGAAGGAAAAGTATTTACAAAGTTGAAGCTGGTGATGGGCGTAGAGAGGGTGATGCCAAAATCCTTCCAGCACCCAGCTCTCTGCTGGCGCAGAATTATCCGTTGAAAATGCAGAGACACGCCCTCACACAGTGTGAAGGAAAGTCACCCCAACACTCTCGATGAACCTCAAAGCAGTTTTAGCCTGCATTCCCCTGATGGATAAGGAAATGGAATGGTTTTTCAAATAACTTTAGTCATTTACATTTCTTCATTTAAGAACTATTTGTTCAATTATTTAACCCGTTTATTGTTTAGTTAGGGGGTGTTTGATTTTTCTGACTTGTCCATAGATACTAGACATTATTCCTGTGAGATGTGTAGTTGGCAAGGATGTTCTTCTATGCTACAGGCCGTCTCGTAAGCCCTCACTCGCATCCCTCCTTTTCTCCACCTTCAGCTCCTCCTTAGCCTCTTCCAACCAAGCTACAAACAATTGAAAATGGCTCCCCTCACTCTTTTTCTCTTACTTCCTTCACCCTATCTACAGGCAGGGCTGCCTTCATCTTTTCCAGAAAGGAGAAGACCCTCAGAGCCCAAGCACTCCGCACTCTCAGAGAAAAACTTCAGGTCAAATAGCAAAGAGTTGCACAGCACTCTCTTATTAAACCATAGCTCCTGGCAGTTTTCTTGAAACCAGGAAGAAAGAACACTGCTGATAATGAAGAAAACCTTCCTGCAAGATCTCTTGGCTCTTGGCTTCGTTGATGGGTAGTGTCAACACCTTTAGTACAAAAAAAAAAAAAAAAAAAAAAAAAAGAATCAAAAAACAAAATATGTTTTCCTATGGACAGTGAAAGAATCAGCTCTAAAAGATTATCCCATGCCCGCTTCGAGGGACCAGTCAGTCAGATTGAGCTCCACATGTGCCTGAAGGTTACAGAGGCAGCAACTGAGTCCTCGTCACAGTGGGAGCATCACTAGACTTTCACTGTGGCTCTGCTCTGTGCTGAATACTACAGACATCACAGGCTTAAGATGCCGTGCACTCTGGTATTCCCCAAAATGCCCAACTCTGGCTTATTGTGCGTTGAGCAGGGTTCCTCAACCTCAGCACTCCTGGCACTGTGGGATGGGTAGCGCTTTGTGATGGGGACCGGCCTGTGCTCTGGAGGATGCTGGGAAGCATCCTTGGCTTCCACACCAGGAGTACCTCCCCAGTCGTGGCGACCAAAAGTATCTTAGTGGATAGAAGGGGGCCAAAGCCACCCTGTACCAGAGCTTTACATAATCAGTTAAATTCAAAGCTTGAAAAGGGCTGGAGTCACTAAATCAAAGCTGTGGAGCCTCAGGAACACAGTGGGATTTACAGCTGCTGAGGGGAGCATGGGCAGGAAAAGCCACGTCACTAAGAGTACCTAAGATGCTAAGTGGTGGACAGGTGTGTGTCAGAAGCCAGGGACCCAGGACTCATGTCCCACAATGGGACTGCACGGGACACTCTAAGATTTCTCTTGTTCTAAAATGACACTCCCCACCTGTCTGGTGATCCTCCAGCCTTTGCCTCCTTCAGCAAATTCTACTTGCCTGGATCATCTCAGCTGCCACTGCCCACCGCTCTCATCTGAGTCTTTGTGCTATTTCCAACGTGGAGGAGTCAGTCTGTAGATCTCCTAACTTCTCCGTCTGTGCAGAATGAGGTGGCTATGGAGTAAGAGGAGGGAGCAGTGGAGAAGAACTCCGCCTCCCTGTGGCTGGTCCACAGTGCCTCACAGCAGCCAAGACCACTTGTCGGAAGAAAGGATGCTCTGTGCTCTCTTTGACATCCAGAGCTTTGATTCCCGCTGCCACGCCGCCTCCCACCACCACCACCCCACCACCCTGCCCGCCATCGGATGAAGAGAAAATGGAGGGCATCCGTGTATTCCTATTCAACTCACAAAGAAGTACATGAGAAGCCATGCAAGTGGCTGCCTCCAGGGAACCAAAAGAGAGCGGCTGAACAAACGTTCACTGCACAAAGCCCTGTGCTGGATGAGAAGGGCGGTTTAGTCCACTCTTAGAACAAGCGCTGATCTCCATCTCTGCTCTCCAGGGTGGTGAAATGAGGTAGCGTCCGTGAAGCGTAGAAGTTAGCCAGCTCAGTGAACAAATAATCATTGCAAATGAAGCCACAGCGCCAGGTAATTGAATTCATTTGTCTCATAAACCTCATTCGACAACTCACTGCTGAAAGAAACGCTGCCTTGGCTTGCGTGGTCACTCTCTGCTCTTCTGCCGGTATTGAGATCCCATCTCAGACGAGGTACCTCAGATGATACCGAGGGCGCGAAGGATGAGAGAATCGAACACTCCACCCCACCCCACCCTACCCTGGGCTGCCAGTGCTCCTAGTCATGGGTGGCATGCAGACACTGTCCTGTTTCTTTACCCCGTCCACAGATTCTTCATTTCTCTGCATTCCTAAGCTTGCAACCACCTTACGGTCAGAGGGGAGGACGGAGACTAAAGGGCTAGGAATGAGGGCTACCGTCACAAGTTAGCCTTTCAATCTTACTAGTCTACAGAGCATGTTTATACACCCAAAAGACCTGGAAGATAAAATTAGACAGAAAACATTTTCAACAATTAGATTTTTTTCCTTAATATCAAGGCTCAAAAAGACTATATCTGGATGGATGAGTTCGTTCGTCCATTCTTGCTTTCTTTCATGGACTAGAAGGAAAGGTAGACTCAACTAACTAAGGAGCAGTTTCTGTTGACTGCCAGACCAGCAATCATGAGACAAGCATCTCTCGGGGAGTGAGCTCCAGGGCACTTGATCAAGTCTGTTCACCGATGTGACTCCCAAGGTCCCGTTCTCTAAGCAAGGTGCTCAGTGTCTTCTGCGGAACTAATGACCCTCCTACGTAAGGTGTATTTCTGCAGTTGTGTGTGTAGAGTTGTTTAACTCGAGAATTTAAACTCACAACCTGCTGGCTCAGCACACAGACATTGTGAATGGCACCACATCAGCTAACATGCCCCCCCCCCCCAGAGTTTCAAAACAGTCGCCTGACCTTATTGTGCAGCCAGGAGTGACTGACTCGCTTTTGGGCTATTAACAGTCATGTCCCCAGAGAAAAATGACATTTCTGTTTAGAAGAACTAACCCTGTTTAGACACCATAGAACCCCTAAAAATGATTCTCCTGCACATGGAACAGCTTCCTGTATCTACTCAAGAGCTTAGTCACACGTGGGACATTGCATCGCCTGTTCTCGTCATTAGTATGTCAACCACAATCTTAAGTAACAGTATGAAAATCAAAGGCATTTTAAAGTATTTTTTTTGCTGTTATAATAAAAGTACATCATTTCCCCCTTCCCTTTCCTCCCTGCAAACCTTCCTGGAAGACATTTTTAAAGAAAAGATCAAAAATGCTTTTCCAAAGGTTTTTTTTTTACTAACTCTCTCCACTACTTTCAGTTAGGCTCCTCCCTCCACTGAGCTGCCCTAGACTGTGTTCTTCAGGGTAGTGTCCTGGAACCTCCCAAGATACTCTCTCCAACCCCCACACCCTAGAGAGAGATGGAGATTGAGCGAAAGACAGACAGACAGACAGACAGACAGACAGACAGACTCTGCCCTCTTCCAAGTCTCAATGCATGTGACAGAACAACCCTACCTTCCTGATAGGAATCTCCTCCCTCTCTACTTAGCTCTGGTCCCTGATGCCTGGCTACCCTTTTTCACCTCTTTTATCCTCATTTTATAAACTCATTTCCCTGTTCTAATAATTCATTTCTGTTGGGGTAGCAGTATAAAAGAGATTTACTGTTGCAGGCGGGGGATGGGGGTGGGGTGGGACTCACAGTTCTGGTTGAAGGTTGAAAGGCTAACACTCACAGCAGCTGTGGTTACCTGCACATAACCTACATGATATCCAGCCAGTCAAACTTCCAACATGAGTGGAGGAGGGGCCCCTGAGGTTCCACCCTTGACAGAGGGCTGAAAACAACAAACGGATGTTGAAGGCGGGAATTTCGTTCTTCTCTGGGGACATGGCTGCTAATAGCTTGCCAGTGCCTCCTTGGGTGGCCCCACACCCATGCTCATATAGACAGGACCAACTGGATTCAAGAGGGACCGTCAATAATAAAATGAAAAATAGAGGTTAGAAAGGAGATGGTGTGTTGGCTAATTTTATGTCGACTTGACACCAATCTGAGAGGACGGAACCCCCAATCAGAAATTCCTTCCATAAGAATAGGCTACAGGCCTGTTGTGGGTGGGGCCACCCCTGGGCTGGTGGTCCTGGGTGCTATAAGAAAGCAGGCTGAGCGAGCCACGAGAGACAAGTAGTAAGCAGCACACCTCCGTGGCCTCTGCATCAGCTCCTGCCTCTAGTTCCTACTAGGTTTGAGTTCCTGCCTTGATTCCTAAGCCAAATAAACCCTTTAATCTCCGTGGCTTTAGGCCATGGTGTTTCATCACAGCAGTAGTGACCCTAACTACGACAGACAGGATGGGAGTCACTAGGAAGAGGTAATGACGGATAAGTGTAAGCAAAATATACACACTGGGAACATTTTCAAAGAATAAATAAAACATATTGTTAAAGATCGAGAGGCTGTATCTGGTAAGAGCCTTCTTCCTGGCAAGTCTCCAGGTGGCACAGGAAGTGACAAGGCCCACTTGGCCCTAGTGGCCTTCTCATGGTCCCTTTTCTAGTGCACCTGCTGTCACTGCCCTGCCCATGTTCCTCCCATCATCCTGCCTTGGGTTAGCCTGTCACCCTTTCTGCTTTATCTTGTCTTCCCGCCATTCCTAAGCTGTTCTTTAACGGCTGCATCTATGACTGGAGACCAGCCAGCCACTTCAACCAGGAGGGCTGACTGTGTGGTGTGACGGAACAGTCTGCTCCACACCCTGTGAAGATTCTCCATGAACGCTGGCTGCCTGCTGAGTGAACTCATTCCCCTTACCACCACCACCACCACCACCACCCGCCGGGATCTAGAGCTTGTGGAAGGATGAAGTCATTTCCCTTCCTGCTTTATTTCCCTTTATTCACCCACTACAAAATGTGCAGTAGGCATGCTGGGCATGATAGCACACACATTTAATCCTAGCACTCAGAAGGCTGAAGCAGGCGGATCCCTGTGAGTTCACAAAGGCCAACCTGGTCTACAGAGTGAGTTCCATGCCAGCCAGACCTACATAGTGAGACTCTGTCTCAAAAAGAATAAGAACTGCTTTGGAATATATTATAAATTGAGCAATTTTATGGGTTCACCTCCTGAGCTTCCTTCCCACACACTAGCCACTATGCAGGCTGCTGCCTTACCCCCACCCAACTCAACCTTGG
The DNA here is from genome assembly GCA_907169655.1 of Acomys percivali. NCBI lineage: Eukaryota > Metazoa > Chordata > Mammalia > Rodentia > Muridae > Acomys > Acomys percivali. The sequence continues at coordinate 9,327,793 of OU015757.1, read as the reverse complement.
AATTTACCACCCTGGGCTCCATATAAAGTGCAGTCCAGCTGCACCCTCCTGCCTTGCATGCCTGTTATGGTGGGAGGCAGGGGGAAGTCATCAATGTCCTATGAAGGAGAGATTACACCAGAGGACAGGAGGGAGGGAGGGAGGGAGGGAGGGAAGAACCTGGGGAAGGAGAGAAAAAATATTAAGATATTTAAAATCCATCTGATTTCAAGTCTGCACAAAAACTTCCATAACCTGCAGTCACCCACTTTAAATGAATGAAAACAGCTAAACGCGCACAGGTCATGTGCACCATGCTAAATAAATACTATTTCCTAGATGTCTGTCACAATCTCAGAATCCGTGCAAAATGCTACAGAGTATGTGGTAAAAAATATTCCCCACACATTTCCTGTTACTTTATTTGCAATGAATTCAGAGTCATGCCTGTGCCCTCAGAAAGGTTAAGAAGGTTCACTCTGGGTAGATTTGTGATGACTAGAACAATTCTGAGATGAAATATCTCAAAGGTAAAATTGCTTTATAAAGAAAATACTCTCTTTCGGGGGGAAAAAATCTAGGATTATCACAGGAGCCAATAAAATCCTCCCTGCAATTCAGCGAGCCTATCCCAGATTGACAACGTTCTACAGTGTGTAAGTCATGTCAATAATGTCGCACACCAATCAGCGTCAGATCCGGTTCCAATTAACTGAATGATTAAAATGAAAAGATTGCCAAAGGAACATTTTTGGGTAGGTTCAAGAGATGGCAAAATAAAATTCAGACATGTGCCAGCCACTTTCCTCTGGTGATGCCAGGTGTCTCAGCAGGGAGCCGGTGGGCAGCCTTCCAGGGCCAGACAGAGCCGCTCCATTTGGGAAAGAAAACTTTGAGCTTTGGTTAGTTATGGGATTGGAAAAGGAACTTTGCAAGGCAACCAAAAAGGGGCTGCTCACTAATTAGGCTGAGCCTCAAGTGTTTATTACGATTGGGAGCAGTTGCCTGTAATCCATCACCCTTGTATATATGGTCAGAAAATCAACATCCCCACACTTGCAATTTATAGATCTACCATTTTATATCTAAATGTCTCTTTTAAAAAAAAACTTTGTACTTCCTTTCCTTTTAGGGGCATAGCTGCAAGACAGCAATACAGACTTCCAAGAAGAGGAAGCTTGTGGCTGGCTGAAGATGGCTACTCTGGAGTTGAAGTCCAACTTACACCAACCAGAACAGAAATCATTATTTTAGCCACCAGAACACAGAATGTTCTTGAGGAGAAGGGTCATCGGATCAGAGAGATGACTGCAATGGTCCAGAAGAGGTTCGGCTTCCCTGAAGGCAGCGTAGAGCTTTATGCAGAGAAGGTGGCCACAAGAGGTCTGTGTGCCGTGGCCCAGGCAGAGTCTCTGCATTACAAACTCCTAGGAGGGCTTGCTGTGCGCGAGGTCTGCTATGGTGTGCTTCTGTTCATTGTGAAGAATGGAGCCAAAGACTGCGAGGTTGGGTGCCTGAGAAGCCCCAAGGACAGAGGGCCCAAGCCTGTGAAGTTTGTGGATGGTCTGACGGTTCACAGTGGAGACCCTCTCAACCACTATGGTGACACTGCCGTGTGCCATGTACTCCTCCGACAGGGTGTGCTGGGCATCAAAGTGAAGATCCTGCTGCCCTGGGACTCAAGTGGTAAGATCAGCCTCAAGAAGCCTCTGCCTGATCACGTGAGCATTGTGGAACCTAAGGATGGAATCTTGCCCACCACCCCCATCAAAGAACAGAAGAGTGGAAAGCCACAGCCACCTGCCACACCCCAGCCGGTGCCTATGACATAACAGGGCCTTGGCAGCTGCATCTGGAGGCTGGATGTTGTCCTGTAAAGATGTTTAATAAAATCTTGCACAAAGACATTTTTGTAAAAACTTCTTGTATTGGAAAACTTTTTTCACACAATACATTTTGATCGTATTTTCCGTCCCTCAGTTCCTGCCAGATTATCACTACCTCCCTACCCATCCAACACTATAGTCTTTTTTCTCTCTTAAAAAAAAAAAAAAAAAAAAAAAAACAGACAAAGGCTGGGTGTGGTGGCACACACCTGTAATCCCAGCACTCAGGAGGCAGAGGCAGGCGAACCTCTATGAATTCAAGGCCAGCCTGGCTTACAAAGCAAGTCCAGGACACCCAAGCCTACACAGAGAAACCCTATCTCAAAAAAAAAAAAAAAGAAAGAAAGAAAGAAAAAGAAAAAGAAAAAATAGACAAAAAGAAAGGTATGCAAATACACACAAATACACACACACATGCTGAAAATCAAAATAAACAAGAAAAATTAATAAGACAATACAAAAATGCCCAAATAAATAAAAATGAGACAAGAAGTCTACAAAAATAACACTGAGTTCATTTGTGTTGGCCAGCCACTTCTGGGTGAGGTGAGGTTAATATATCCAGTGAGACTCCATTGGAGAAAACTGACTATTTCCTTTGCCAGTGGGTATCAGCTGGAGATAGTTTCTTGGTTAGGGGTGGGGGCCTGTGTTTTCTTCCCCATCTCAGTGCTGGCTGGGATCCTGTCTGGCTTTAACCTTCTAGGTCCCATGCCTGATGACAGTTCCTGTGAGTTCATATGTGCATCAGTCCTGTTGGGTCTGGAAGACAGTGTTTCCTAGATGCCACCCATCACCTCTGACCCTTACAACCTTTCTGCCTTTAAGCCTTGAGGGGAGAGCTTTCTTAAAGCTCCAAAGTCTCTGACTCTCTGCACTGTGGCCAGTTGTGGGTTTCTGTGTTGGTTCCCATATACTGCAAGAGGAAGCTTCTCTGATGATGACTGAGCAAGGCGCAGATTTATGGTTGTAGCGATATGTCATTAGGAATCATTTTATTATGTTACTGTAACAGAATAATAGTATTAGCCTTTCCCCTGAGCCTGAGAACTATCTAGTCTTGAGTTCTTGGCCATTTGAACAATGTGAGGAATGGATTCCATTTTGTGGAGTGAACCTCAGATCCAATCAGAAAGTGGTTGGCTGCTCCCATAACATGAGGGCCACTATTGCAGTGTCTTGGAGACATGTCACCACTGGTACGTCACAGGGACTATAGCCAGGAGATGCTGATAATTACCTTTCTCCACTGGTCGCATGTAGAGTACCTTTCATGCCAGTTGAGCATCAGCTTGACTTGACCACACTCCATGCCATATGTAAGTGTTATCTTCAGCTTCAGGACCCTAACCATCAGGTTGTAATCAGTAACCAAATAGCCTTGTTAATAGCCTGTGGTGTTTAGAGGTTTTCATGGGGCCCCATTAGTCAGCAAGGATTTCAACAAGATATAATGCATTCCTGGCACTGGAGGTTTTACTCGGTGACAGAAGATGTCTATTTGAGATATTTATCTCCCCTAGTACTTGATGACTCCATTTAGATTTTTTTCATAGATGTACATATTTTAGGAAGTTTTTACAATACTAAATTTCTGAATGGTTCTCAAATAGTGTCAGATGTCCCTTCGAATATTTCCTCCTTTACCCTTCCCTTCTATTCCTCTCTCTGCTTAATCCTCCTATTCTGGTTTTCTTTTTGTCGTTCCATAGCAATCTATTCTATTTCTCCTTCCTTCTCTGTCACCCTAGTCCTTAACTAGGTACCTAAGCTCTGTGATATTTGGATTATTGCACACATAATCGAAGGCTTCAAATCTAGCATCCACACACAAGAGAAAACATACAATCTTTGTCTTTTGGGGTCTGAGTCCCCTCACTCAGCATGAGTTTTTCTAGCTCCACCCATTTTTCTGTTGGTTTTATAATTTCATTTTCGCAGCTAAATAGCATTCCATTGTGTAAATGTTCCACATTTTCACTATTCATTCCATTGGTGGATATGTAGGCTGCAATGGAATACAAAAAAAAAAAAAAAAAAGATATTGAAAACTACCTACCTGCATCCCAGCCCAGGGTGGCCACTAGGGTTCCCTGGCAGAAAGCATCTCTGTGGATTAGCAGCTGACAGAAAGGAACAGAGATGGGCCAGAAGAAAAAAAGGCTTGACTGTTTGGTGGGGGAGACCTAAAAGCCTTTTAATTGACATATTAATCACGGACTTCAAGTAAGTGTTTCTAATTCCTAACTATATTCTTTGATTTCCTTCCAAATGTGCTTCCCCTGGTTTCCTGGGTGCCCAGATGATGACCTCAGCCCTCAGGTTGCTCTGCATGCTGGTGGGGATTCGGACCTCTAGGCTTGCCTAAACATAAGCCCCACTCCTTAGAACCCAGGTTCTCGGTCCAGATTCATCAGGCTCGCAAAGGGAAGTTGCTTTGAGTTTTTCATCCTGAATTAACATGCCCTACTCTTACATATAAAATGTGGAGAGCCAAGGGCACCACACAGATGCCATGTAACAGTGTTCTGTCAACCAGAAGCCACGTGTGTGACAGTGGCCTTCTAAAATGATGGTGGCTTGAGACACCCTACCACCTGGTATTTTTAATGCGCTCTTTCTATTTTTCCACATGCTTAGCCGCACACGTGTCATCACATCACAGTAACCAAGGACACTCGTTACAGTAATAGTAAGAGCCGCGGGCTCTTCTGTGTAACCTGGAAGCACAGTGGGCTCTTCCAACAGCGTCTATGTACGTACATTCTGTGGGGTCCACACGGCAACCCACTTCTCACACTGTGTGCTCATTAACAACTTGTAGTTAAGACTCGAGACCAGGGAATTTTGAGGAATTTCTGTCTTCCTGTGACAAAAGTTTTGTTTGAAACTGTGGAAACATGCTTGCATACACGTGTGCGCACACTCGTCTAATGCACACGGCAATGACCTGGTGGTGCAAAGGAAGCAGTTCTTGTCTCTGGTGACTGGTGCCCACACATCACCGAACTATAAGCGTAAAGAATCTGCCCCACTATTTCATCCCTATCCAGCCACTTTTAGCTTTGAATTCAAAAGAAATACAGGCATATTAAGTGGACTTCACAACAGTGCTAAACCACACTTTGCATTTTCTGAAACCAGAGGAAAAAAAAAGTTTTGAGTCTTACTCCTAGGTCCTCCCCAAAATCTCCCTAAACAAACTAATTTCATCTAAAACTTAGGCTAGAAAAAAATATATTTCAAAAAGATCCTGTACCCCCAAACAACTAAAATGGCACGAAGAGAAGTCCCATTAGAGGACAGAAAGATTAAAGTTGCAAGGCAGAGCCATATATGGCAGTATTGCTTACATTTTTTTAGGACCAACTTTAAAATAGTTATTGGATCCCTACAACAACTTCCTTTGTGGAAGCTCTGCTTATGAATGCAATTCACAACCACAGGCACATTTGCTTGTCTCTTCAAAACGTAAAAGCATCCTCAACTTGGTCATGGAGAGGACCCCTCCTAGACTCGACATCTTCCAATGCAAGCAGAATCCCGCTCTCAGAGCTCAACCATCACAAACACTTTTCATTTTGTTGTTTGAGCTCTTTAAGTTTTGTACCCTGACTCAGACACAGAGCAACACCCACAAAAGCATGAATGCTGGGAAATTAATTCACAAGGTGTCTGCCTGTCTTTAAGAAAGGTTTGTTCATCTAGTGGTATGAACACCGACTCTTAGCTTCAAGCATATTTATTTTTGCAATGTTTTTATTAAGTCGTTTATGACTTTACTGCCAAAATGTAATTGTAACTTGAAACGGTGTCCTCAGATGTCCACTGGTAGCTGTTAAGAACCAACTCAGAGCCTTCCACAGGGGCCTCTTCTGTGCCTTCCCAGCAATAAGCCCTGCTGGGTTCATCTGCTAGTCCGTGCTGAGAACCAAGCTGGGTGATTTATTCTCGCCCCTCTCATTTGCCAGGGAAAGCACGGGGCAAGTCTTTCCTGTTCTCATCCCCAGTGTCTGGAGCTTGGCCCACTTACATATTGCTTCCGGAGTCTTCCAATAAGCTAAAACCCCCAAGGCACTTAACAATTAAAAGAAGGGATCAAAGGTACTTGGTTGGAACACGCACATCCCGTATAAAACCTAATTGTACTTTCTCCATGGTCCCCCACCCCCACCCCAACTTGTTCACACTGCCCAGGTAGGAATGGAAATTGCCACATAATTTAATCTTTGTAGGCTCCTAACATTTATGCAACAAGAGAATAACTTGAGAGATTTTAACTCTCCCTCTCTAACTCTCCATTGAAAGGAGTAAAAATTTTAAAGCCACTAAGAGAGTTCAAGTTCACACCGAAACCCTCTGGGCTAAGAGATTTAGAATACCCTGAGCCAGCACTCACATACTCGTTACAGAGCCACGCAGGCAGGCTCAAATGAGGCCGTCCGGTTTTCAAGGCCCCTGCAGGGCATGCTTTTATTTGGTATCGTCAGGCCCAGAACTTATTATGTCTTGGCCAGTTCAGTCTGTTTCCAAAATATTATGCCCCTGAGGCACAAATACTGGCCAAGCAAGCTCACCACCATATTAGCAGAAGCACCATGAGTAACTCAGGCCACCACAGCCCACAGAATAACCCTTTCAACCTTTCAAGAAATATTAGCCTAGTATACTGTGTGTATATGTGCTGAGTAGGTAACACTTGGCTTTGGCAGGCTGGCACAGCCCCTAAATATGTGGGCTTATTTCAATAATAAAATTAATTCCTCAGCCATTGGTACATCGCCATCCCCCAAATAAGTATTCCCCAACCCATGTCTATGCAGGCAATTGCAATTAAATACAGAGACCACAGGGAGCAGGGGTTGGGAAGAGAGAAGAAAGAGAGAGAGAGAGAGAGAGAGAGAGAGAGAGAGAGAGAGAGAGAGA
>OU015757.1:9288882-9314266 GCA_907169655.1 Acomys percivali | reverse complement strand
AAAAAAAAAAAAAAAAAAAAAAAAAAAAAAAAAAAAAAAAAAAAGCCTTTATGAACATGTGTCTATAGAATATCATCCCTGTGGTTGTTAGTTTCAATTGTCAACTTGACACAATCTAGAACCATCTAGTAAGTGAGTCTCAAAGAGAAATTGTCTAGGTTACGTTGGCCCATAGGTATGTCTGTGGGAGACTGCCCTGATTACATTAATTCATTGGTTCTCAACCCTCCTAATGCTGCAATGCTTTAATGCAGCGCCTCATGGTGTGGTGACCCCCATAACTGTAATTTTGATACTGTCATGAATCATAATATAAATAATATATGATAGGCAGGATATATGATATGTGACCCCTGTGAAAGGGTTGCTTGACACCCCCCCCAAAGGGGTCACAACCCACAGGGTGAGAACTGCTCCATTAGTGGGCAGCACTGTTCCTTGATTTGGGCTCTGAACTGTGTAAGAATGGAGAAAGAAAACTGAGCTCTAGCAGGCATGCCTTCATTCTCTCTGACCTTACGTGTGGGTGTAAATAGCGGCTTCAAGTTCCCCGTGCCTTGACTTCCCTACAGTGATAGTCTCCAGCCTGGAATTATGAACTAAATCCTTTGCCCTCTGAGTTGGCTTCCATTAGCCTGTCTTATCCCAGCAACAGGAAACGAAACTAAGATAAATCCTAGCCTCGCGTCGTGCACAGCATCTAAGCCAAAAGGGAATATATGTGAGAAGTCTTCATCTCACTTGGACTGTGTCTTGACAATCATTTGCAACCTCAGCGTTTACTGATGTAGCTCCAATGGGATATAATTTGTCTGCAGGTCAAGGAGCTGGAAAATTAATATCTGTTTAGCTAAATAGATCACATCTGTTAGCAAACTTGTCTAAACAATTTGGTGTGATTGCCTACAATATACAGAAACAGAGACCATTTATCATCTGGAGTGTCACTTAAACCCACAGGCTTGTTTTTAGTGTATTGTAGACAATATATATGCCTATATCTGTGGACACAGTCTACGAACCATTGGAAGTTTTTGTTTTTTAATCTTTGCAGAACCTAAGGCTCAGGAACGATAGGGAAACACTGCATTCCTGAGTTGTATCCCAGGCAGTGTGTGTGTGTGTGTGTGTGTGTGTGGGTGTGTGTATTATATACATGTTTATAAATGTGTATGCTGTACACATGTGAGACCAGAGGTCAATATCAAATGCCTTTCTAGATTGTTCCCCACATTCTTTTTGAGACAGTCTTGCTATGTACCCCTGGCTAGCCTTGAACTTCCAGCAATCCAAGTTTTGCCTCCTGAGTAGCTGGGATCATAGGCCTATACCACCAAGCTCACCAGGATGTTTTTACATAATGTAGTCTTGGTTTTGATGGTCGTTGCTATTTTTAAGTAGTAGAGCAAGGTAGTAAATAGACTGGGTCCAGCCTGGTCTACTTAGCAAGATTCTCTCTTGAGAAAAACGAAAGTGAAGGATCAGGACTCACTTCTGGAGCCTTCTTTTAACTCTGTTTCTTTATTGCATCATCCTTCCACTAACCAGTGATCTGTGACAACTGTACTTCAGTCCATCCCTAAACTGCCTCATGTGATATGATTAAGAAGTTCCAAGGCCTAACACAAAGTTCCCACAAATAAACTCTAGCCCTGAAATTCCAATATTCTCTATTCCGCCTCAGAGGCTACCTGAAGAAAAAAAAAAACAAAACTAAAGTTTGATCCTAGCAGGGACAAAGATAGTCTGCACAGTCAGGTGGATCCAGATCCAAACCACATTGACCATTTTCTGGCTGGGACTTTTGGGCAGATGGTAAACCTCTCTGACCTTCAGATCAGTGTATGGAAAGTCAAGATAAAATGACCTCCAGTTTGCACCCCTGTGTGTATAGCAACACAATATTGACAAACCTGGAATAGCCAAGGCCTAGAAACAACCCAAATGGCTACCAACAGATAAACAGATGAGAAAAAATGATACATACATTCAACAGGGCAAATTTCAGCCTTGAAAAGGAAGGAAAGTATGGCATTGATAATGCTTAGGGATATTGTGTTAAATGAAATAAGCCAGCAGCAGAAAAAAGAAACAAAGCTTCATGAGTTCACTCACACGAAGCATCTTAAATAGGCAGAGTCACAGAAGTGGGGTGGGAACTTATGATTCAAGTTTGCGAGATGAGACGGTTCCAAAAACTGTCTTGCGTAACAACTTAAATGCACATAACACTGCTGGACCATACCTCTAAGTGACTGATGGGTTTTATGTGGTATGCTCTTGCTGCAAGTTTTTAAAGGTGGCAGGGACTGTTGGAAGAATGAAAGGAGGTTGTACTTATAAAGAACTTACCAAGCACAGGCTCTACCCTCTACATAAATTAGCCAGGCAGAGCCGAACTCCCACCAGGTATATACTGAACTTTTTTTTTTTTTTTTTTTTTTTTTTTTGTGGGCCTGGCCCTGTGCTGAATTCCCAGGACAATACACTTGAGATGGGTCATCATGTTACCAGGGACATAAGCCTGTCACAGGCAAGGGAAAGGGACAGTGAGCTGCGGATGCAGGAGAGCAGAGACAAGGGGAGCAGATAGCAACCTCAAGGATGTTGATCCATCAGGACCCCTTGGCCCATAGCCTTGCCTGGGACCAGTGGACATTGCTGCTTTCACCCCATCTGCCGCAAAGAACAACAGGACAAGAGCTCTATCTAGCTCTGGATCACCCACTGCCTCCACCCAGGAGGAGACTTACTAGTGTCACTCTATGCCCTGGAATTCACAACACCCAAGAGCAGGTAAAGTTAGAAGTCAGTTGTCAGAGGTGCCAAAGAAGAAAGATATGAACGTTGTGGAGCCCCCCACACACTATGTGCCAGAGCCCATCCATGTGCTGAATAATAATGCGTGTTGACCTTCCAGTGTTAACTCGGAAGCAAGCCAAGCAGTCCAACCTGCCCAAAGGCTGTGACCCTAAATCTAACTGACCCAAGGTTCTTCCTCCTCCTCCTGACTTGAGACTGGAGGTCATACTTTGAGATCCCCTCCTATCATGATAGGACCAGATTGTTTGACTAGTGAAAAGTGACATTAATGATCTTGACTTTCCTTGACTAAATTGCGGTCTGTTAGTACATTTCTGAAGCATATTTCAGAGGATAAAACTACTTCTTAACCAAAAATGGGGATTGAAAAACAAAACAAAACAGATTCGCATGTTACTTGAACACAAACTCATCCCAGGAATTGAGAACAGCATATTAAAAAAAAAAAAAAAAAAAGTACAGCACAGCACTAATTAAAAAACCTTCGATGGCAGCTCATGCCTCAGGGGGCCTCAGCAGACACGATCCATGGCATTCCACAGAGCCTAGACAGAAGTACTTTGTCATGATGTATAATTTATGTGAGCAAAAATCTGTTTCCTCTCTTCCCAAACCAGTCAAGAGACAGCACAGAGCCACTTTTTGATGCCCCATGTCCCTCCACAGGCAGTATCTTTCCTATGGTGGTCTAATATGTGTTTTGACCCAGAACCCATTTTTACACATCACCCTGAAGTTGAATGACCCCTGCCCCAGAAATCCTGCCAAGAATGAGCTGATGTGCAACTTGGGGGAGCATAGGAGAAGAGTATTATTTCTGCACTTATTCAATTGAGTGTTTTTTTAACCAACCATGTTAGTTCCATGGGCGTGAACAAGGCTCTGTGATTTGCCTACCTGGAGAAGCAGCCTGTTTCAGAAACATGGAAACATGCCATGTTTGCCCTGTGGCGCATGGCTGCTAAGCCTCCTAGCTATCACTGTCCTCACAAGACAGTTTTCTCCCCATTCTTATATTGTGTTAAAGCTGTCTGGGCTCCCTCAGCATCCCTAGGCATAATGAGGCAACTTCCACCTTCCCCCCCTTAACTCAAGTCACCTCAGTGACCCAAGAGCAATTCGGGCATCCTGTCCACCTTGTCACCTCTACAAAAGCTGACCTCCGTTTTCCTTCAAACTCAACTCTCCACCCACCAGTTTAAAACTCCCTGGAAAAGGGAGTCTACTTATCAGCTGGTCATCTTCCAGCAAGAACAGCCTTGGTTGGCTGGAGCTCCTATGCCAGGTCACAGGAGAGGCCACCACTCCACACAGCAAGTATATGAAGCCAGTATGACTCAGCGCATCCCAGATGTTTTTATCAGCACAACCATCTTTTAAAAATAAGTAAACATTTTGCATGGGAACAGCACCACTCTCATTCTCAGTACTTCCTCCTGTGACGGAGTTTGGGGCTGATGCAACTGTCCAGCTGTTGTGTGGGATACTCTTTTAGCCCCTTGCTGCTCTCCCAAATGGGTGATGGAAACAGACATGGGAGTCAACAGTAGGCAGCCATTTTACAGATGGCAGATCGCTGGTTGAGCTTGAAGGATAGCATGCTGGCCGTGACCTTGAGATCGGCCCCTTCCTGACCTTGTCCTAACAACCATGTATCTTTTCCTTACCCCTCTAGTGTTGATGACAATGAGCCTGGAGACAATGCTCATCACACTGATGGTTCCTTCTATCTGGAGACTAAGAAACAGGGTCTCAATACAGGTGAGAAGCCTCGCTCACTACAATCCCTCAGCCAGAGGTGTAATTCTAAAGTCACCTGCCTCTACTCCTGGCCTTCTTTCTCCTCACATCATCTCATCTGGACTATGTCACCTGGTAGAAACATCCAGATTCTAGAGTGCAGTCAAAGATGGAGGACTGGACCATCTGCAAGTCACAAGATATGGCCTTGTGGGGGGGAGGGGCATATGTTTGAAAAGCAAAGAAAATGTGCCAAAGATCTTAACATATAAAGTAAGTTTTGCTTTTTTTTTTTTTAAATGTGGTTTCATGTATGCCAGACTAGCTTCAGATTCACTATGGAGCTGCGGGTGGTTTTGAACTTTTGATCTTCCTTTCTCCACCTCTTAATCACAGGGATTATAGGCACACAGCATCATGTCCAGTATTACGTGATGTTGTGGATTGACTTGAGGCTTTCATGGATGCTAAGCAAGGGCTCTCTCACTCAAGGTCCATCCTCTGTATTGTTTTCACAGTACATGGTGGGCTAACCCAGGGAAGTCACATGAGTAGAGAATGATATGACAGGACCCTTGGGTCCCTGGGGTCTTAGAACAAATGCCTGCTCCTACCAATCTCTCTACAGAGGCATCCATGACCAGCTCCCAGGGTGGAGACTGAGAAACAAGAAGCAGGAAAAAAAAATGAATTGTGTTAAGCTTTTCAAAGGCTTTCTTGTTTGGTCCTCTTGCTATGAGAAGGGTCCCACCTCCTGGTCCCCCTCCTCATAGTGAGTTCTCTGCATTCCTGGGGCACCCCTCCCCCACCCCTGGAGAGGAAGGGCAGTTTGGCTTTTCCCTTCAAACTCAACTTTACCTTCCTAACATCAACCAGTGCCAGGCTGCTGCAGACATGGTGAAGCCGGCACTCACTACACCAAGAAATGAGTTCTGTTGTGCTGCAAAACACACTGCTGCCTCTTTAAGTCCCTTCTAAATTCTGCCTGTGCGAATTTCTCCCAGGAAAATAATAGTAAACGCGTGAAATCCATTAGTGCAGATATTTTCTCCAGAGAAAAGCAGAAGGGATACTGTAACTTTCCAATGTTAGGTAAATAATAAAACAGATACAGCTAATCAGATGCTTAAGTGGCATTTAAATAACGAAATATTTAAATAATGGAATAATTAAGGAATGGAACTGTGGTCATCTGCAAGAACAGCAAGTGCTTTTAACCAGGCTCTTAACTTAGCCCTGTGCCAAATTTGCTTATAATTATATGCATTAAAAAAACATTGATGTAAATGTTTCTTATATCATATAAATTTGATAATGAAAGTAAGGTTGACAAATGATCCTGCCTGCTGTCTCAGCTCACAGAATTAATGGTTATAACTATTAGCCAGGCAACTGGCTCTAGAGAACTGAGCACTATAATATATAAATATAAAATATCATTGTAATTTTCTTTTTTTTTTTTAAGTTCTTGCAGTAAGCATCCCCTGTACTTACATATAGCCATATTCATGCTGCTAAAAGAGCAGCACAATCTGTCTAGATTTGCTTCCGTGACTGGAACTCTGCTCTGTTGCCCCTGAGCATATGATCAGAGTCAACCTGCTCCACACCATCTGCTGTGCACTCCCCCACAGCTGGAAATCAGAGAAAGAGAAAATTGCCATGACGTGTCCGAGGAGTGTATTATAATATCAATCTGGCAATAACAGGCAGAGCTGAGCAAACAGGAGCTTGTGCTACCAGTGAGGCAGCAGCGGAGGCCGCATGGAGCTATTGGAGAAAAGAATGCTTTGAAAAGGGCTCACTAGTAACTTGTAGCTGGGTGTGATATGGCTTGGTTGTGACCAATCTCCTCAAGGCCTATGTACTAATGGTCTGTCTCTGAGGGTTTTATTGCTGGGAAGAGACACTGTGACCATGGCAACTCTTATAAAGGAAAACATTTAACTGGGCCTGGCTTACAGTTCAGAGCTTTAGTCCATTACCATCATGGTGGGAAGCATGGCAGCACGCAGGCAGACATGGTGCTGGACAGGTGGCTGAGAGTTCTACATCTGGATTTGAAGGCAGCAGGAAGAAAGAGACACACTGGGCCTGGCCTGAACATCTGAAACCTGGAAGCCCACCCCCCAATAACACGCTTCCTCCAATAAGGCCACACCTCCTAATAGTGCCACTCCCTATGGGCTTATGGGGGACATTTTCACTCAAACCACTGCAGTCTGTTTCCCAGGGGTGCTGTTAGAAGTAGTAGACCTTTAGGAAGGAGAGCATATTGGGAGGTGTTTAGGTCAGTGGGGGGTGTGCCTTTAAGGCAATTGTGTAACCCACTGAAACCTCTGAAACACAGAGCCAAAATACTATTCTTCCCTCTTTGTGTGCTGATTATATCAAATATTTGTGTGTGTGTGTGTGCACACACGCGTGCAAAATACTCACACATATAAAATAAATGCATCTTAAAATTAAAGAGAAGTGTCATGCAAATCTCACATTTTCTTCTTTCAGATTTTAATAAGAGAAAACTCCCCTTTAATCATGCTTAATCCTATTGTATTGATCTTTGGGTTTGTTTGACTTTCTAAATAGTTGGCTTTATCACGTGCATGTGATGGTATGCATGCACTCATGTGCACATTCATGTGGAATCTAGAGCTTCACACTGGGGGACTTCCCTAATGGCTCTCTAATGACACTATATTTTGAAGCTGAGTCTCTTACTTGAATCAGGAGCTCATTGGTTTAGCTAGACTGGCTGGAGTGCTTGCTCCACAGAACCCAGTCTCCATCTCTATAACACTGGGACTTACAGTTCGTTCTTATCCCCACCTGGCATTTAATGGGTATGGGCTGAGGGTGATATAAACTCTAATCCTTATGCTGGCATAGAATGTGCTTTGACCACTGAGCCATCTCTGGAGCCTGAGTAATGTTGTGAATTTGAAGACAACTTTCACCATGGAAAGTACACTCAGACAGGACATAAGACAAGAAGAAATCTTAAAGGGACAACTGGGACCTGAGGAATCACTCAGGAGCTCCCTCCAAAGACTCACTGATTTTGTTCAGTCCTGTCTAAAGCCCAGGAAATTGGATTAGGCTCTGTAACTCACAGACACTGGAGTTACCCTGCCAGCAGTCCTGGGTCTGAAAGCATCCCTGTATTGCAGAATACGTCTATCTGCCCAATACACAGCAAACTTAGCTGAAGCTGAGGCACAGGCTCAGAAGCAAAAAAACTACAAGATTGGTTTCAGAGATTCGTATCTAAGACCAATTCCATGCTCTTTCAGAGTCAGTCACCCAAGGTGGACAGCTGAGGGATGCAGACTCTCATTAACGATAAAAGAAACTGGCTTCGGAAAGGCATAGGACCATGAAGAATTGAGCATGATCCTCTTGTCAATCCCCTAGCTTTCCAGTGGCTGGGCTCATGCACTGCCATCCCCAAAGTGTGGCAAGGCATCACAAAGTAATATATCCCTTACAACCTAAGAGACCGGAACTTTTGTTGTCCCCGACAGCCAGAGTTAATAATACATCCCAAAGTCACTTAAGACGTAAGACCACATCCTACTATCCACTCACCTGTTTGTTTAACCTGCATTAAGACAACAATGTGACAGCCAACCTTACTTTTCTTCCATTTCCCATGTAATCAACTTCCATGACCCAAGCTAATGAATGGCTCTAATCTTACATACCCTTTCCGTGTCCACAACCTAAGGGTACTGCATGTGTGTTTATATACATGTTTCAATAATCATTGTCTGAAAACAGAAATATATGCTGAAAGCAATCTCATAAAATGAATATCCATAAATATTGAAGAAAATATATGAAAAACATTGCTTGATAAACAATGGCGCTTGTAATACTATTTGTCATTTGGGTCAGTTAGAGTCAGTGACTTCGTCCCTTGTAAAAACTGTCAGAGATTTCTGTGAAGTGCCCCTCACTCCTTTCCCCATGTGATGACTTCTGTGCTGTTCAATAAAAGAGGAAGAGGAGTCTTTTGTGAGGGATCTACAGACAGACACACAGAGGGTGAAATGGAGACCGCAAGTCAAGGCTCGTTCTTGGTCAAACGACAGGAAGAGGAAGCGCTTTATTGATTTCTATCCTTAACATGACACCGGCGCACTATTGGTGACTCTCGGTTTATAAACCTCAAATGTGTTAAATCTATGCATCACAGATTCTCAAATTCACAACCCCAGTAAGGGGGAAAGAAGCCACACAGGGAAAGCTCACTGCTGAGCGGTCTGGTAGTCTCCATGGAGTGACCAGGGAGCCTTCTTTTCTTGGGCCTTAGGAAGAGCACGCTAAGTGTTTGATCCCCTTTGGTTGCTTCTTCACAACAGTGTGCTCAGGGGGGAGCTGCACTTCCCTCTCCCCTGCTAAGGACTTTGGCTATATGTAAATTGAATTGTGTGTGTTTGTGTGTGTGTGTGTCTGTACATATATATGTACACATATTCTAAGATATGTAATTAAGAGGAAAAATTCATTTTTAATTACTCACGAACATGTGAGCAGCCAGGAAAAATATGAGATTCACAGATGCTTCCAGAAAATTGAAACCTGAACAGCATCCTGAGACAGGGAAAGGAATGGAATTCTGTGGCTTCTCAGGAGGCCTGGGGACAAATTCTAGGAAGGGGATGTGCCTTGTTCACCTGTACTCAGTTGACTAGGGCTTCGGCTTCTTGAGCAGCTAAAAGCCTCTCAGACACTGAAAGCTGTCAGGGCCTCCTATCTTCCTGGTTCCCTCACTAACAAAAACTCCCCTCACCCAAGGGCAATCAAGACAGTTTCTCAGAGGCATAGCCACAGACCAACCTGGGAAGAGAGCAAGTTCAATTGAAAACTTGTCCTGTGGCCATGCCTCTGAGAAACTGTCTTGACTGATAACTGATATGGCAGGGCCCGACCCTTTGTGGACAAGAGCATCATAGGCAGGCAGGTAGGTCTGGGGTATGTAAGATAATGGATGGGAAAAGGAGCCAGTAAGCAGTGTTCCTCCAAGGGCTTTGTTTCAGTCTCTGAGGACGGTTACCCAGAAGAGTAAGCGCACACCTTTAATCCCAGCACTCTGGAGGCAGCGACAGACTGATCTCTGAGGTCGAGGACAGCATGGTCTGCAGAGCCAGTTTCAGGACAGCCAGGGCTAATACATAGAGAAGCCCTGTTTAGAAAAAAAAAAAAAAAAAACAAGAAAAGCTTCATTTTCTTACTAAAAGAGCTTCAATTCAAAAATTATGATTTTTTTAAAGGCTCAACCCTAACAGAGCTAGACCTAAAGTCCTAGTCTTATGAAAGCTACTAAATTATTGTAAACTGCTAATGATAATTAAGAAATGCAATAGTCAGCCACTTCATAAATGATCAAGTCCTTTAATGTACCCAAAACTATATTTGTAGCCATGCTAAATACTAATGTAATTAACTACGGGAATAAGCCTTATTTAGCTTCCTGTATGTTTTCAAGGTTAAGCCTAGGACAGGTAACTAAAAACAAGCAAAATCTGTCTATTCAAATATACTTTAGATAGCTAGATGGTCCTCGAACACTTCAGAGACCTGAAGAATGTGGCATTTAAAGTGCTTGCTAAAAAAGCTTTTTGTAATAGACATGCCAGCTCCTGACAGCACCCCAAATCTCCTCCAAAGAAGATGAGCACAGAAGAACGTCCACCTGAGGTTTGCTTCAAATGTAGCAAAGCTACCCACTGGGCTGTAAACTGTCCTTTGCCTCGGCTGCTGACAGTACGCTGTCCAAACTGTGGACAGGCAGGACACTGGGAAGCTGACTGCCTTACTTTGCTTCAAACAAACAAAGGGGTCAGTTCCCAAAAAAAGATTCCTGCTTTGCAGAAAAATCTGTCATACCTTGCGGGCCTGGCAACCAAAGATGGGTGCCCCACTGACATAGAGGAACCTTGGGTGACTGACTATCCAGGTAGTGGTAAGTCTCTGCCATTTTTATAGACTCTGAAGTGGCTGGGTCTATACTTCCTGCCTACTCAAGTGAAATTTATCTGGCTCAAGACTCTGATGGGTTTGAAGACTGGATTAGTGAAAGATTTATCAGCTTAAAGGCAGAAACGAAGGTTTCAGATGTCTTTTTCAGTCTTCTCCATGTGTAAAAAAAAAATCAGGCTTCAAGCCTCACTCCTCAAGCTGCCACTACTAGGGCTAGACACAGTTTTGCCATTCCTTTGTCTAAAGGAACTTGATATACAGTGACTGTGCCCAGTAATCAGCCGCCCCACCTGTGTCTTACAGCGAATAACTGCATGGAAAAAAAGTGCAGAGTTTACGTAAAGTCTGAGGATACAAAAGTTTAAGTTGTGAGGATCTAAGAAAGTGTTTTTAGGACTTAAGAAGGTGTCTTAAGGTTGGTTAGTGCAAGTTATAAAAGCTGGAGGATGTGAAAGCATAAGCAGTGATAAGAAAGTGATTTAAGGTATATAAAAGGAATGTTTAAATGCTTCAGGCTTCTTCCCTTACTATGATACTGTTGTATTAAGACTTCAAAGTTCAGAGCATTAATATTGATCAATGGAGTTCTGATAAGTTGTTAGTCTATCTCTGGTAAAAAAAAAAAAAAAAACAAGCAAACAAAAATAAAAAACAAAAAAACATTCCTCTATACAAGCCACTTTCATAGTCACAAGCTAAAATGTTTAAATGTCCTTTGTTTGTCTTTTAAGTATAGACTTAAATATGTTTCTCATTATGCTAAATTTCTATACACGCAGCCTTCTGCACAGAGGGCAGAAGCCCCTCTTTCATGGTGTGTAGTCATACTGAAAACCAGGATCAAGCGAGCTTTTGCCACTTCTGCTCCGCAGAAGGCTCTGTCTTCCTTGCATTCCCCTTAAAGAGTGTTCATGCTGTTAACCCAAAAGCATTTCCCAAGCCTCACCATAACTCAAAGGTGTGAGTCTCCTGCCTTCTCTGCCGCATGGATTTCAGTCTGAAACTTATCTCTCTTTGTAAACTTTAAATTTCATTGTAAGCTTCTGAGAATCATCTTGGATCCACCTCTCACAGGCCAAATAGACTACAGATAAGTATTGTCAGTCAACAGCCTGTTTGTCACCTGCCTATTCCTGGGGGTGAAATCTATTCCCCTTTCCCTGGTTTGGGGACACCGGCCCCCTTCTCCAACTACCAAGACCATGGTCTTAAAATTTTCAAGTGTAAAAAAATTTGTTTCTCCCTAAATTTCTTAACTTTACCTACTGCCCCTAATACATAACCCTTCCAGCAGATTCCCTATCAGTTAAAGACTTCAAACTGCCAAACTGTGGCCATCTGTCTGTCTGTCTGTCTGTCTCTCTCTTTCTCTCTCTGTGTCTCTCTGTCTCTCTCTGTCTCTGTCTCTCTGTCTCTCTGTCTCTGTCTCTGTCTCTCTGTCTTTGTGTCTCTCTGTCTCTGTCTCTCTCTCTGCCTGTCTCTGTCTCTCTGTGTCTCTCTTTGTGTCTCTCTGTCTCTGTCTCTCTGTCTCTCTCTCTGCCTCTCTCTGTCTCTGTCTCTCTGTGTCTCTGTCTTTGTGTCTCTCTGTCTCTGTCTCTCTGTCTCTCTCTGTCTCTGTGTCTCTGTCTCTCTCTGTCTCTGTCTCTCTGTCTCTGTCTCTCTCTGTCTCTGTGTCTCTGTCTTTGTGTCTCTCTGTCTCTGTCTCTCTGCCTCTCTCTGCCTCTCTCTGTCTCTGTCTCTCTCGCTATCTCTCTGTCTCTCTCAACTTCTCTTCCCGTGTGTGTGTGTGTGTGTGTGTGTGTGTGTGTGTGTGTGTGTGTGTGTGTGCTCTTTTCTCACTCACCCACCCACCCCATCTCCCTGTCGGCATGGCGATTTCCCTAGCCCCAGTCCTCGGACCAGTGAACCCACCTGAGAGCTGCCTCCAATAAACCTGCCTTTTTTTTTTTTTTAACTTTTAATTCAGCTTGAATTGGCTTATTTCATCTTGAAGAAAACCTATTATCATTAAATATATCGCTTACTCAAATACTTCTTCTTTACATTCTTTCTCCAGCAGGGCCACACCTCCTAGCCCTCGCCAAGCCTACACCGAATACTTAGGGAGGTCATTCCCATTCAAAACACCACACTCCACACCCTGGCCCACACAGGCTTGTAGCTACATCAGAATGCAAGATGTGTTCTGTACAACTTCAAAAGTCCCCATAGTCCTTGGTGGCACAGGCCTTTAATCCCAGCACTCAAAAGGCAGAGGCAGGTTTGTGAGTTTGAAGTCAGCCTGATCTGCCTAGAGTGCCAGGACAGCCAGAGCCACATATTAGAGAGACCTGTTTCAAAAAAGGGTGGGTAGGGGGCTGCTGGAGAGATGGCTCTGAGGCTAAGAGCACTGGCTGCTCTTCCAGAGGTCCTTGAGTTCAATTCCCAGCAACCACATGGTGGCTCACAACCATCTATAATGTGATCTGATGCCCTCTTCTGGCCTGTAGGTGTACATGCAGGCAGAGCAATATATACATAATAAATAAATAAATCTTTTTTTTTTTAATGCTAGAGGCCTACGTCTCCTAAGACTCAAGGCAATCTCTTAACTCTAACCTGTAAAATCAAAAAAGAAAATTACATACATTCAAACGCACAGAACATACATTATCATGCTAGAAGGGAGTAAAGGTGGATAGTGAGAAAACTGGGACCTAAGCAAGACAAAAAAACCAACAGGGGCAAACTCCACTGCCTCCAACTCCAGTCTGATGTTAGAGGGCTCTTTTAAATATGGCTCTTCCCTTCCAGCTTTGCTGGCTGCAAGCTGAATCTCTCTTGGGGCTGGTTCTGTGCCCTATCTGTAGCTCCCCATGACAGGTCTCCCACTGGGCTCTGGCATCTCCAGTGTCTTGGTGTCTCCAACGCAATCCAGGCCTCCTCTTCACAGCTTCACAAGATGACATCTCGGGACCTCCATACAGGGACTCTCCTGCTACACCCCTGGCCTCAGAAGCTTTTCTTAACCATGGGGGAAGATTCCACAACCTCTTTGCCCCTGTATCCTTGATAAAGCCACAACAATGTGGCTGCAGCTGTCAAGTTCTTCTGCTTGCTTGGGATGGAATCAGGCCTTTCTGTAAACATCTCATCTCCTCAAGGACTGGACTTGGCTCCAATATTACATTCTCTGTTTTTTTTTTTTTTTCTCCTCAGATTGTACATTTTGTCTTTTTCCTTGTTCCTCTTATTCTTTTTCATTGTAGATCTGCACAAGAATGGTCATTAATAATCACACAGTCAATACTAGGCTATTTTGAAATCATCTCTGCCAACTACACTAGTCCAAAACTCTTCAATTTAGCTTCTGACAGATTTTAGGACAAGGGCAGAAAGCAGCCACATCCTTTGCTAAACTATCACAAGACCAGTCTCAAGCCCCACGGATGACATTCCTCCCCTCAGAAACCTCTTGAGCAGAGTCTTCATAGTTCACCTTGCTTTCACCATTGTTGTCTTCCACGCTTTTACGACAACCCATTACGCCCTGCTTAAGGCATTCAACAGCTTTTCTTGTCCAAAGTCCCAGCGTCTAAGAAAGAAGCATGGTTGGGCCTGTCACAGTGATACCCCAGCCCCTGATACCAACTTCTTTTACTTCTGTCTTAGTTACTATTTATTCTCTTGTTGTAAAGAGGCATCATGGCTGAGGGTACTTACAAAAAGAAAGCGTTTAAATGGGGCCCTGTTTATAATTTCAGGGGGTTAGTCTACACTCCTCATGGGGGGCAGCATGGCTACAGGCAGGCATGGTGCTGGAATGGTAGCTGAGAGCTCTCATCTGAACCCCAAGTTGGAGGTAGAGTGACTGGGCCTCGAGTGGGCTTTTGAAACCTCAATCCACCCTCCCACCAGTAACTCACCTTCTCCAACAAGGTCACAAGTCCTCCAATGAGGCGACGCCTCCTAATCCTTCCTAAACAGCACGCCAACCAACTAGAAACCAGACATTCAACTGTATGAGTCGACGGGAGCCCTCCTCATGTGAACCAGCACAACATTTGTCATCTCTGCAGATCAGGAAACAAAGAGAGCTCTGCCCAGAAGGAAAGCCAACTACAATCTTCAAGGCTTCTCCTCCTAGCAACCATCTTCCTGCAGTTAGTCCAGTTAGTCCCAATATCCTAAGGTTTTCACACAAAACCACCAGCTAGGAACCAAGCATTCAAACACATGAGCCTGTGGGTGACATTTTTACATCCAAATTATAATGTGGAACCATTATAGATTTATTGTTTCCAGTGCCATGATTGTGTGTGTGTGTGTGTGTGTGTGTGTGTGTGTGTGTGTGTGTGTGTGTGTGTCTACATCAATATGTACTTTGGTCTTAGCACATCTATTGGTTCTTTCTCAAATTGTTCTTTTTGTTCCAACATAATATTTTTATTGATTATTTGGGAATTTCACATCATGAACCCCAATCATACTCACTTCTTAAGTCCTTCCCATATCCATCGCTACTATGATCTCCCCCACCCCCCAACCCCCCTATCCCCCCACCCCCCACCTCCCCAACCCCCCCACCCCCACCCCGCCAAAAAGAAGGAAGAAAGAAAGGAAAAAATCCAAGTCCAATTTGTGTTGCCCATATACTCACTGGAGCATGGTCAAACTCCCAGTGGCCACTCACCTAAAAAAAAAAAACAAAAATTAAATAAATAAATAAATACAAACACAAACACAAACAAACAAAAAACCTGAGTCTTTCTCCACCAACTCCTCTGCCAGATGCCATCAGTTGTGGAGAACTACACTTTAGCATCCTTGTGACTATTTAAGAGTCTTCTTTGATATTTCCTGTCTAGGCTGTTAATTTGGGGGGGGGGGCACAAACATGATGGGGTTAGGGGTTGTCACAGAAGCCTTCTATGTCTCTTTCTCAACTGCAACTCTGCAGTCATCGATACCACTGCAAGCATAGCTTCCTTGCCTACTACAGTGAGTGGAAGCACAGATCATGGACTTCCAGGTGGTTTCTGGAGACAACACAGACTATGGATATCCACATGGTCTCCAGTGGTGTGACAGACCACAGACATCAGTAAGGTCCTCTGCCACAGCATGGGCCGTGAATACCATCATAGCCCTCAGTGGCATCACATGCCAAGAACATCAACATGGCTAGGGCAACATGGGCCACAGACACCAATATGGTCCCTGGTGGCAGCCCGGTCCATGGGCATCAGCATGGCTTCAGATGGCAATGCAGACATCCACCTGGACTTTGGTGTTAACACAGGTCATGGGCATCAACATAACCCCCAGCTACAGCAGGACCATGGACCTTAACATGGCTCTCAGTGGCAGCATGGACCATAGGTATCAACATGGCTTCAGGCAGCAATACAGGCCACTCATATCCACATGGCCTCCAGTGGCATCTCAGACCACAGATATCCACATGAAACTCGGGCTTCCACATGGCCTGGGGCAGAGGACCACAGATACCAACATAGCCTCCAAGGGCAGCACAGACTATAGAGGTCTTTTGAGGAATTCTAATCCAGAAAGCAAACCCTTCTTCATCTGGGATATCCTGTCATTGCTCAGAGCCAGGGTGCTCCTGCGAATGGGCAGTGTGCTCTATGCTGAGTCTGCACAAGCTCTAGGCTGCTGCACACCACCCTAGTCAGCACACTGTGTTCTGCAGCCCACCTCAGCCTTCTCTCTGACCTGTCATCACCATCATCACCATCATCATCAAATCTCTAATCCTGTCTCTCTCCACCGCTCACCCATTTCTCCATCGTTCCTACGTCCCCATTGCCTATTTGTTTATCTTAGTGGCATTGGAAACCGCAGTGTGTCACATGGTGTTTATTTTTGCCCAAACATCTTTACATGTAAATATTCATTACAAGTCGTTGGTATTTCGGAGCTCTTGCAGACCCGCTTGCAGTTTAAATTTGTATGTAGTTTAAGACTTTGGGCCTTTAGCTGGGGCAGACTCTCAGTGAGCTTCTAGCTTAACCCTACTTCCTTGCACTGTGTCCCTACCATGTGGCTAGCTCATTCCCTCCCTGTTCCTCTCTGGTCTCCCTTCTGCTTTTTTCCGCATCTCCTTTGAGTCTCTCAATTCTGCTTGCATCCTTTATGCATCCCACTTGCCTGGAAATTCCACCCCGTACTCAGCTATTGGATGTCAGACCTTTATTATAACCAATCAATACCTGATCCATCTCTTCGGTTGCCTTAAGGCATAAAGGACTGCCTGACCTTCATCTTTAGGGAAGGTGTGGAAAGCCAAGCATTGACAACTAGGAAACTGATGATCCATAGAAATTACAATACCAAGATCCTGTGCTATTTGAGTATTTGGGTAGTCTAGCCTTTGACCTTTGAAACAAAACTGCCAAGTACCCAGTATTGTACATTGTCCTACAACCACCATCAAAAATCTTCCATAGGAAGGTCTCATCAATTAATCAATAGTTTTTTGTGTAGTGTTTCTATTATAAAGCTAATTGTAGCAACTGCACCTAACATTACTCTATTCTCTGTGGAGAGTATATGTCCTTATCGGATGCCTTTTAAAACTCTAATTAGGTAATTGGCAGTTGAGCCTGGTGACTCTGTTAGGAAACAGAAATAGTTTAGATGTGTTGTATTCTTAGTAAACCAATATACAATCTTTCAGTTCCTTGTGGTCGCAAGTAATTTCCTTAATAATTTATTCCAGAATCTTAATGTCTGTCAGTAGTCAAAAATCATCATTTTATAAATTTGGAAGGAAAACACTCTATCTCTCATGTTTAGGGATGTAGTTCAGTGGTAGAGTGCTGACCTAGCATGTGCAAGGCCCTAGGTTTGACCTTATCACTAAAAAAATAAAATTACATTTAAAAATAAAAAAATAATTTACATTTCTCTTTTTAAAAAAGCAGAACCAGTCATGTATGATAGTGGCAACCACTGATCCCAGCACTCAGGAAGCAGAAGCAGAAGGATCTCTGGAGACTTAGGGCTAGCCTGGTCTACATAGCAAGTTCCAGGCTGGCCAGCTACAGAGCAGGATCCCTGTCTTTTAAAAAACAAAAACAAAAAAAACCAACCATACAGTTAGGATGCCTACTTGAAGAGCCCCTGGGAAGTGTTTCCTTTGCCTCAAGATACTTGAAACCACCTAGAGCGTCTCAAGATACTCCACTCAAACCCATTTCTCACCAGTGTACATTCTGCCATTCATCTTGAGAGCATTGCTGTTGAGAGCAAGATAAGCAGTGAGTCTTCCTGCCTTGTCTGTGCCAGCCACGCCCACCCCCTGCATCGTCAGAACAGTGTATCATTCTCTCTGGGAAGGGACGGTGGGCTGCTGATCCCCTGCACCCTTCCAGCTCCTGGCTGTTCCCTGCTTACTTCCAGCTTGGCAGGGGATCCACTAGCTGTACACCTGCTATCCCTACAAAAGGGCTACAGCCTCACAGTCTTGCTTAGCCTCTGTCCCATGACTTGGGTGAGTAACACGTCAATGGCAGAGCAACAGACAAACTTTTAACCTTCAGAGTCAGCCTGAACATGGTGGACAATGAAGGCTCTCTGTACATCTCCAAAACCCTACTAATTCAGGAGCGCTGCACCAAAGATAGAAAAGGATGAATGAATAAGCCACATGTCTGACACAGGGGGCAAAGTGATTTGTCAGGTAGCAAAGACTGTGGACAACCCTGGTTGGCTCTGGTTTTGGTCACATCAGGGTGTAGACGGAGCAGAGCTCATTCCCCAATAACCACTGATGTTGACGTATGGCTAACAGTCCACTTGTCCCGAGCTGCATTTGTCATTTTGGCCCTCATAGCCCTTTCTTGGCATCTTTATGTCAATCCCAGTCATGTTCAACTTTGGCCTTTCTGGCGCTATAGTTACAGACCTGTGTGATATGTTGTCACGCGTCTTTCTTGGACTCTTTTATCAATGATGTCCCCTCAATGCTTTACCAGCAAAGAACCATTCCTGGGGCTCCTATTTCTTCCTTGGCCTTTCCCGCCTCCCATTGGCCTTAAGTTCACAGGTTGAATGCATCATTTTCCACACCGCTCACCACTGGATAATTCTTTTCTCCACTATCTGACCAAGGTTTGTGCTGAAAGAGATAAGGAGAGTAAGGCCAGGTCTGAGGTAATAGGAAATGTGTCTGACCTCACAGTAAGACCCTACATTGCTGTTTCACAGCAGCTGACTAGGATTTGCCTCATGACCTGGTAGGGGGGGTGTGATTTTGCCAGCTGCAGATAGTTTCTGTGATTGTGTGACATTTGGAATTCTGGAGACTTTTCATTGGGTATATAAATGCTGGGGCCCTGAGTGGGTTGTTGGTTGCTGTTGGTTGTCTTAGTTACTTTCCTATTACTGTAGTAAGGGACCACCCCGGAGGCAACTAATAGAAGAAAGAGTTTATTGGGGGCTTACAGCTTCTGGGATGAAGGGAAGCAAGGTAGCAGGCAGGCCTGATGCAGGAGCAGTAGCTAAGAGCTGACATCTGATCTGTAAACACAAGGTGGGGAGAGAGCTAACTGGCAATGGATTTTTGAGACCTCATAGCCTGCCCCCAGTGACGTACCTCCTTCAAGGCCACACCTCTTAATCCTTCTCAAATAATTCCACAACTGGCAAGCAAGCATTCAAACGTATGAGCCCACGGGGGCCATTCTCATTGTGACTGGAGGCATGCACCACCATGTTGGGTTTGTGAACTACTGGAGAACAGACCTCGGCGGCACCCTCAGGTCCTCACACGCTCTTCTATATAACACATTCTCCTCGTCACTTAATGCTCAGTGAATAAGCTTCGGGGCCGCTCCCACTTTACATGACTAGATGGTCTTATTCCTGACGCTGTGGAGGCGGCGACGCTTTGTGGTCTTTCCTGTGGGTCGGGCAGAACTCTGCTGACACTGACACCATCCCCATCGCTTCACTTACTGAGCCCTCACATTTCCTATTATGCAACAGGGAACCGAAGCACTCAGAGCAAGCTGGTCGAGCCCTCCGCGTTTCCTTCATTTTTTTATCTTTCCTGTCCAAAGACGGATTATCTGAGATCTGGGGAAAACTTCTGTGACACTCACATATTGCCACCGAATTCCAGCCTTATGCTCAGCAAGGGGCTGGGCAGCCTTTGCCACCCAGGAGCCCCTGGGCTGGGAGTACTAGATGTGTAGACAGCCAAGAGAAATTCTTGGGGTCTCAGCAAGGGTGGCAAGTGTGACATTAGCAAACTCCTTTTTCTGTTTGACATTACATATTCGACTGAAAACCAAGTATAGGGTCTTTGAAAATGAGCCTGTGAAGCTAGAAATCACAATGGCCTCCAAAAGAGTTCAAGCCCTGGTGGATAGAATTATTGGGAGATTGGAGGAGATGCTCTGCGGTTTCTCCTTACCACAAAAGTATAAGCCTCCCAGAGAGGGATCTGGTCATCCGTTTTACACCAACTCGTTCCCATATTTTCATATTAAGCAGAGTACAAGAGGAGGTAAAAGAATTTTTTTCTAAATTTTGAAAGGGTATAATCTTGAGTTAAAAGATAGCCTTTATTATTTAATTAATGGATGTTAATTAAATATCACGGGTTTCCTTATGACGTTGTTATATGTGCATATAATGTAGTTTTATTATAGTTAACCCCAATTGTTTGTTTATTTTTTTGTTTTTTGAGATAGGATCTTGCTATGGGCCCCAAGCTGGTTTTGAACCAGCAATTCTCTGTCTTCAACAACCAAAATGCTGAAATTGCAGGCATGACACAACATACCTGGAAAAGTATATTTCTGACATACAATGAGTGAGTTGGACTTATTACAGGAATTTTAGAATGATTTTATATTTTAAAATGGTTTGATATGAGGAACTCTATCAATGCAATTCATCATAGCAATGGGTTAAAGAAAAATTTAACATCAATTTTGGTCAGTAGCAGAAAACAGCGTATAATTTTAAAACTTTTGAATCCTAAAGAGCTGAGAACCAGCCTTAATTGTTCTGTGCATCCCGCATACCTCATACACTTATAATTTTAGGATTGCATAATTCTTGTGAGAAAGTATATGTTTTCATAAAAAAAAGAACTGGATACTGACACTGGATCAGACCTGACAGGATTCATTCCTCTCAGCATGCTTGTCTCTGACCTCCTGCATCCTACATGTTCCAGCCCCAAGCGCTTCAGGTGCTGTTCCTCATCAGAACAAGACAGCTCCCAGGATGGCTTCGAAGAAAGCTTCTGATCCCAATTAGTCCAGCATTCTAGACTGTCCCACATAGGATTTCTATTTAGCCTGGAATTTCTCAACATTTAGAAACTGGGCCACAAATACTATTCCTGGCTTATTTAGCCATTTTCCCCAATTTTATTTGGGCCCCTACAAGGGTATTATTTTCCCCAAATCAGAAGAAACCTTCTGTAGCTCTTTTGGGCTACAGATGATTATTTTCAGTGAGAGTTGGTTATAAGTTAGTATTGGCTTTATTCAGAGAAAAAATGAGTTGGACTCATGGATGTCTCTCTTTTCCTTTATCTTTCATAGGTAAGGAGCTAGGGGTTGAAAAGAAAGAAGGGGGAATTTAGAACTATATATAGGGATGATAAGACAGAAAGTAGATTATTGAATCTACTCCTCAACTTAAAGCCTTAATTATTACTCACAAAAAAGGTTATTTTTAATTCATAGGTATAGATTTTTATGTATTGATGCAAAATAAGTTTAATTTTGATACATTGGTATAGAATTCAAATTTAATATTATGCTTCACACACATTATATATATATATTATAATATAGCTATTATATCCATATAACTCAATTATAATACAAGGTTTACTTCCAATACTTTGAAAGTGCTATTGCAGGCAGTTTATGATAGTTAAGTAACACAAACTAATTGTTAGTTGATCAAATCCTGGTCATGTTATCACAAGATTATATATCCTAGGTTTAACAGATAGGTATGATTCTATAGATAGATAAGGTAAAATAGATAAGGTCTTCAAAAGCTTCAGAGACCTACAGAATCTGGCATTTAAAGATGTTATTATCTTAGATATTCTTTGACAACAAGACACGTTAACTCTTGGCAACACCCAGCCTTCCTCAAAGAAGATCATGAGCGTCAAAGAACCTCCTTATGGAGATGCCACTGGGCAAAATGTCCTTGTTTCTGCCATGGACAGAATTCTGCCTAAAAATGGGAATGCTTGGATGCAGGCAGAGTTGATGGCCAAACTCTGCCAAGACAGGGTAAGAAAGTCCTCAATAGTTCCTGCCTCACTCATATGTCTGTCAGATATACTGGGGGCCAGAAGGCTGAAGATGATGCTGTAATGTTACAGAGAGTTTTGGGTGACTGTTCATGCAGTAAATTGTCTTTGTCATTTTTTCATTTTGGAAGTTGCTAACTTGCACCTCTGGTTTACTCAGGTAATTAAGTTTTATTCCTTCTCAGGTCTCTGATGGGGTTGAAGACCAGATAATTTAGCATTACAATTAAGCTTAGTTGTTTAGGCGGTAAGATGTTTTTAGGTCTAGATAGATGTTTTAAGTTAGTAGAGATGAGATATGAGAGATATTGGTTTATATTCAGAATTTCAGACTTATCAAGATAAGAAAGATGTTTTCTTCAAGGTTGCCAAAATCAAATAACCAAAACACTATGAATGTAACATTTATATAATTCCTGATTCTTTTGTGGTTCTTCTTGCTGTATGTAGTGTATTGTATTTATGTATAAAAAATAAAATTTTAATCCTAAATTTGGTAAAACACATAATATATGCCAATAGAAAGGCCTTTATTTTCTATATATATAATATTTCAAATTTGTTGATATTGAAGAATGCCTTATTTTGTCTAATTATTGTTTTTGTTGTTGTTATTGTTTTCCAAAGGATAATTCATATTTGTGATTTCATCCCTTCACTACACAAGAGCAATTAAAATTGAAGTGGTTAAGGTGAAAGAAAGAAAGAAAGAAAGAAAGAAAGAAAGAAAGAAAGAAAGAAAGAAAGAAAGAAAGAAAAGAAAAGCCTTCATTTAAGAAGATACAGTATAAAGTTCACATCACAGAAGGTACTGCTGTCACTACTCCTCATCAGTGTTCAACACTGGGGTTCTAGGTTATAATTTACAGATTTTTCTTCTCAAACATCAACTCAAAAAACTATTAGAACCAAAAAGTCAGTAGCACAACTGGATAAAAGCTAAATATACAAAAAGCAAAACTTAAATAGCATTAAGAAAGTAGAAAACATGGTGAGACAGTAGAACCCTTTCAAAATATGTAATATACTAACTCACAAGCACGCAAATACATACTCAAACACAAAAACACAAACATATACACACATACATATGCACACATTCATACACGACCTACATACATATATACACATATGCACACAAACACATACATACACAAATACAGAGAAATACACACAAATACATACATGCATATACACAGGCACACACATATACAAACACACACAAACATCCACACAGAGACATTATACACACAGAGTAAGATTCCCTGGGCGTGCCTTGCCCCTGCCTCAGGTAAATTCCTTAACATCTGCATTCACCTTCCACTGCTGTGAGAGCTTAGGGGCTCTCTCACCATGTCCCGGCTTCCCTGTTCACTGTAAAGACGCTCACGAGGGAAGGCTGCTCACAAGCCTGGAAGAAGCTTGATAAACCCTAAATCAAACCTGGCCCATTCTCTTCCGCAATATTTACTACTGGAGGACTTTAAATGCCAAAAAAATTTATTCAAGATGTCCTTTGACAGAGAGAAAACAATTTGCAAATGCCACCGAGATTAGAGCAATATGTGATTGTTTTCTCGTGTACCTTAAATTGTCTTTGTGAAGTTAAAAGAATCTACAGGGTAGAACGAATGGACTACCCTCTTCCATCAAGACAAACTGCGGGCAATTAGTGCCTTTCAGTAGTCATTATGCCTTTTCTGAGACAATCAAACCTAGAGGCTGTGACGCCTGGCTGCAGACCGACAGGCATCTCCTCTGTAAACTCCCTAAAGTGTCAGTTGAAATCTGTGCGTGGTTTTGCAATTATAATTTTAAAATGTTTCAATGTGAAGCTAGCTCCCTAACTTCCACCATCTGGACAAATTCCTTCATTAAATGTGTTCCTGGCATTGAAGGATCGCAAGATAATTTATTTAAGGGAGAGAAGAGATGAACCCGCAGCTCACACACCTGGCTGCGCAGGCCTCTCATCTTTCATTTAACAACAGCCTGACAAAAAGGAAGCAGCTTAGATGTGTCTGTCTGGCCCATTGTCTGAGGTAAATTAGAAAGATGAGAAACACAGGGGATCTCGGAGGCAGCAAAGGGTTAAAGCCACCATCAGTCAACTCCAGAAATAAGTCCAGGAAGCGATTAGGATTTGCTGTAGTGCCATCATGACATAAGTGTCAAGCTTTCGTGGTTTCCACAAAAATCCAATCCTTTCCCCACCACAACCTTCATGGGACAAAGGAAGGATGGCCTCAACACACAGAGAGACCACTTCAGGCCGCAGAAATCAAAATCCCTTTTTGCTCACTACAGCTTGCCAGAACAGTAGAGTTCTTGGGGGAGCAGATGAGATGTAGAGTTTTAATGGAGGTCATAGCTTTTTCTTTGGGGAAACCACTTCTTCTCTGTTACTCAAAGGCAAGGCCTTGACAGAGGTGTAGGGCAGTGTCTTGCCCTTATGTTGAGACCACAAGTTTCCTATGAGCAATTATGCTTGCTTCTCCCTCATGGTCTCTCCCCATCTGTCTCCCTGTCTCTGTCTCTATGTCTCTCTCTCTGTCTCTCTCTGTCTCTGTCTCTCAGACACACACACACACACACACACACACACACACACACACACACACACATCTTAGCCACCATGTCTAGGCCAGCACAGTGTCAGAGGAGCCTGATGTGCTCAGGGTTCCCCGGGAAGCCCCTCAATCCCAGGAGGTCACCTCCACACAGGACACTTCTTACCAAGAAAGGCAGAGGCGAGTCCCTTCCCTTCCCTCATGGGCAGTCAGCGGCAGCATATCTGTTTTCACTGCTCCTCCCCACCCCCCACCCCTTCTGCTCCCAAGTCCAGAAGAACCGGACTGGGAAAGCAAAAGAATAAATCTCCAAGATACACACAGACTGTGGACCTGGGATTCGGCTCACATACTAGAGGAGGAGAAAGAGTTCCCCCCACTGTAGATTTGAGTTCCACACTGGAACTGGAAAGGCAGAAAGTAAGAAAGCGTTTGCAAGTTGGTCTTGTGTTATTAAGGGGCAGGAAAGGAAACTGACAAAGTGTGGCTGGAGGCAGTGGCTGAAAGAAAGAAAAACTATCTCTTGTCCATATCCCCACTGCATGAGGCAGGTCAAAGCGGTTTTCCACAAAGCAAAGGTAGCGCAGGAAGACAAGAAGAGCCATCAAAGGACTGCAAAAAATAAATAACTCTGGAAAATAGCACAATGACTTAAGGTTACTATGGAAACAGATCCAATGTTATCCCACCCAAAAGACTGCAGACAGGTAAGGCTAACTCTGACAGCCTGGACAGCCCAAAGGACAGAAAGGTCAGGCCGGAGTGCCAAGGATTTGGGAGATTCACTGAAGAAAAGTATCCAAATCACAGTGACAAAACTACCTGGGGAGCATCAGAGCCACGGAGGGAGGTGAGATGGAGCACTTTGTTGTTATTGTTTGGTTTATTTTAGTTTTTAAATTGATGTATATGTGGGGAAGTGAGTGTGTGTGTGTGTGTGTGTGTGTGTGTGTGTGTGTGTGTGTGTGTG
>OU015757.1:9277876-9288872 GCA_907169655.1 Acomys percivali | reverse complement strand
GTGTGTGTGTGTGTGTGTGTGTGTGTGTGTGTGTGTGTGTGTGTGTGCCAGTCCCCATAGAGTCCTGAAGAAGATTCCCTGGAGCTGGAGTCACTGGGAATTTGTAAACAGCCCAAAATGGGTACTAGAAACAAAACTCAGGCCCTCTGGAAGATCAGTGCTCAATCTTAAAGAGTCTCAAGAGAATGAATAAGACTGATAGAAACACTCTCCATCTTGATGGGGATGGTGTGACAGCACAGATAGGCTGATCACCTAAAACGGGTAGTTTTATCACACTCGGTATGGTTTCTCTTTGTTTGTATGTATATGTGTGTCTGTGTGTGCACAGATGCATGTGTGTATTTGGGTACATATGTTCATGTGAGCTCATGTGTATAGAGTCCAGTTCTTAAGATGCTGTTATCCTCCTTGATAGTTTGAGGTAGGATCCCTCCGGGTGGCGCGGGGTTGGGGGAGAACTATAGGTGTGTGCAACCACCCTCAGCTGTTTTCACACGTGTTCTTGGGATCTGAGTGAGCTCCTCGGGTTTTCAAGGCAAGTACTCTTCTGACTGAGGTTATCATCTCCCTGGCCTCCTAACACTGATTTAAAGGAGAGATTTAAAAGGCATATAACCCAGGTGATAGGTACGGGCCTTAAATGGATCTTGACTCAAACAATTTATATTAAAAAAAAGTAATTTACAGAACAAGGGAGGCTGGATACCCTGTAAGTGAAGATGTTTTTGCTAAGCTGGGGGAGACAGTAATGATGCTGTGCGCAGTCAGAAGTGCAGCTATTACCTCTTAGTGATTCTTACTAAAATGTTTCCAAATGAGGACCAACAAGGTGGCTCCATGCGTACTGGCACTTGTCTCCACGCCTGACAGCCTGAACTCAATCCCCAGGAACCACAGGCTTGAGGAAGAGACCCAAGCCCAGCAGCCTGTCCTCTTACTGTGTTTGACACATGGACACACAAATAAATACATCATATTTACATACATACATACATGCATACATACATACATACATACATACATGCAGACAGACAGACAATGTATTAAAATGAAATGTTTACAAATGAAAGTAAACTACGTCTGAGTTCACTTCAAAATAGCTCAGGAGACTAGGGTAATAAAGGGAAAAAGGCAATAGGATTTGCCATAAGTTAATAACTTCATGATGCATAGGTAGAGTTCATTACGGATGGAATTTTCCATATTAAAAAAAAAACTAAAAGCAATTGTATGCTCATATAAAGACCAAAAGAAAATTCAATAACATTAAATCAATAGTGGCTTTTAGAATTTGAATTCATTTCCATCTTTTCTTTATAATCTTGTGTATCTCCAAACCATTCTTAGAGAAATAAGACTTTAGAGTTATTTTTATGCTTTTAACCTCACCTACCCTTTAAGCCATAACTCAAGTCCTCCTTCCTCCAAACGCAAACCCCAGCAGCAGCAGCAGCTTCTCCCCTCCCACGCTGGCTTCTTCCACCAGACACCTGGGAAACCACGTCCTCTCCTCAGCGCCAGCGAGGGTTGCCTTTGATGATCTAATGTCCCACGCTCGTCTCTTTAAGCATGCTCTCAGGCTTAACTCTGCCAGGCAGTTTCAGGGACCCCAGAGATGTCGCTGTCTGCACGGTTATAATCTTCTAAAGTGAGAGGACAAGGTTAGCATTAACCAAAAGCAAACAAACCAGGGTAGAGGCCAGGAGAGAGGCCAGGCACAGAGCTTCCAGCCGGCCTGCCCGTGTGGCAAGGCTGGGTCATGAGAGGTACCACATGAACTGGAAAACTCCTGAGTCTGTGCCCAGGAGTCAGTGGAACTCAGTTGTGTACACACCTGTGTGGCTTACCTTCATCCCCAGCAGCTCCAGAAGTCAAGCTAATACTGGGTAACCTGAAGCTGACATCATTAATCACACTGGAGGCAAGTGTGGTGATGCATACCTGCAGTTCCAAGCATTTCAGAAGCTAAAGTCAGAGTATCATGAAGTCGAATCCAGTCAGGACCATACAGCAAGTTCAAGGCCAGACTGGACTACATAGTGAAAACCTGCCTCAAGATTAGACAAGTAGATAAATAAATCACACTGTGTTATGGTCTGAGTGTTTGTCACCCCAAAACTTATACATTGAAACTTAATTCCCAGTACAATAGTATTAAGAGGCATGGCTTTTAGCAAGACTCTTCCTCAGACCTGAGATTGCTGCCTGTTGTGAAGGAGGTTTGAGAGACTCTTTCCATCATTTCTGACACGTGAGGACACAAGTACCACCCTTGTAGCAGACAAGACTCCCCAGTCTTCCAACCTGCTAAGGCCTTGAGCTTGCGTGTTCCAGGCCCAGACTGTAGGCAATGAGTGTCTGCTGTTTAAAAGCCAGCATGAGGTGCTTTACTGCTGCAGCTCAATAAACAAAGACACTCTCAACACAAACTACCAGGTATAGCCCAAGGACCCCAGGTAAACAAGCCTTACCCAGCAGGCACTCTAGGGACTTAGAGGTGAGTACCTAGGTCAATGCTCATTTCTTTGTTGGGACAAGGTTAACCCTGTCTATTCAAGTGTCTTCTTGTCTAGAATAAAAACAACCATGTTCCCCTCTTACAGAGAAGAGAACTTTCCTTGGAACTCTTAATTCTTACCTCCAACTGAGTCTTCTGAAAGAGAAGCAATGGTAGATGTGGACCCCAAAGATAGACAAGCCTTGGGAAAGAATGGAAAGGAAACGGCTTGGAGAATTGAGCAGTAGGGAACTAAGTAAGGGCTCCAGGCCAGTAGCATCAACCCTGACTGGGAACTCCCTCATTTGGGATACAAAGACTTGAGCCCATCGCATGCCAGACTCAGAATGTGTGGGATAAGACTGGGATATGTGACTTGGCAAGTCATCCAGACAATTTTAGTCCACATTATAATTTTTAAAGCACTAGCATGTTTAAAAGACAAGAAAAATGGGTAGTTATTATGGGAGGGAATGTCCTTTGAGGACATGGCTGTTAGTAGGCTGTCTGTGCTGCAGTGGGTGGACCCACACCCAAGCACGAATAGGCAGGACTAATTGGATTCAGGAGGTATCAATAACAAGCAAAGAATAGAGGGCATGAAATTGGAAGGGGGTTGAGGTAAGAGGCACTAGGGCTGATGATATCTGCATGAATTTTTCAAAAGAAATCTTTTTTTAATTGTGTATTCTGGAATGTCCATAGATGGAGCAGAAGGGCACAGTTGGAGGAAGTGAATGGTAGCCAGGGAAGGGTCCGATGGACAATGCATGCTATTTCCATTTTTAATACTTTCAGGTGCCAGATTTGGGGTTGGTCCCTCCTGTTAACTGGAGATCCTGAGACTTAGTTCAATTCTACCACTATCCACCCAGAGTTACCAGCAGAGCACATACAGTTCAGTCCCCCAAGTCTGTCCTGGCTCAGGCAACAGTCCTAGGTGTTGGTCCCCAGGTTGCCCGCACATCTCTACAAATTAGCTACCGATTGGGGTTTCTCATGAGCCCTCCTTGGGTTAAATAATTTATTCCTTCAGCTCACTCAGAAGACATCTCACCGATGTTTATTAGTTAATTGAAAGAGACACAGGCTGGCCACAGGCAAATGGGAGGGAGGCACAGACAAGATCCTGGAGAAAGACCATGGCGTTTTCATTCCTTCCCTGGGGTTACTGCTTTTCTAGACACCATCATGTCTAAACTCCATTTCTCAGAATTTTTAGTGGAGGTTTTATCAGGTAAATGTAATTAATTAAACCACCAGTGATTAAACTCAACCTGCAGCCACTTTACTCTTTTTGTTTTGTTTTGTTTTTTTCAAGACAGGGTTTCTCTGTGTAGCCTTGGCTGTCCTGGACTTGCTTTGTAGACCAGGCTGGCCTCGAACTCACAGCGACCCACCTGCCTCTGCCTTCCTGAGGGCTGGGATTAGAGGTGTGCGCCACCACGCCCCACTCACTTTACTCTTCTTAAAAGTATAGGAGAATAGGGAGTACTGAAAGTGTCAGACCTTCTCCCATCATGTTTTGGTCCTGCTAGTGACCAGCCTTCATCCAGAAGCCACCAGGACCCCCAGCCACAAGTCACCTTATTAGTACACAGAGGACATTGGTCATTCTAGCCATTCCAAGAAATGTAGGAGTTTTATGACAAAAACTCAGGACAAAGACAAATACATATTCCTGTTTATACCACGGGAACCTATGAAGAGCAGCTTGCACAGTGAGACACATAGCTTCTTAAATACAGGGACACCCAAGAGGACCTGGCCCGTGGCTCAGCTTCACTCAGGCCTCCTCCGAAGCCCCTAGGGTCAGCAGAATTGCCGCACTCAAGCAAAACAGCAGGCAACAGAGACTAGCAACAAGCCCAGCGCTGATAGGGCTGGAGAAGTGGCCCCAGTGGTTGAAAGGACCCAAGTTCTGATGTGAACAGCCATGTCTGCCGCTCACGAGCCACCTATAACTCCAGCTCCAGGAGATCCAACGCCCTCTTCTGGATGCCAGCAGCACCTGTATTCACATGTACAAACCCACACCGCAGATACACACGTACACACTTTCTTGCACTGTTTAATTCTTCTTTCATACGTCACATCCCACCTGCAGTCCCCCTCCCTCCACTCCTCCATGTGTCCACATATATCACCCCTTTCCCTCCCCTAGATCCACTCCCTCTCTGTTTCCTTTCAGAAAAGAGCAGGCCTCACAGAGATATCAACCAAACATGGCATAACGCGTTACAACAAGACTAGGCACAAACCTTCACATCAAGGCTGGATGAGGCAATCTGGTGGGAGAAAAAGGGGTCCAATGAACAGGCAAAAGAGTAAGAGACAGCCCCTGCTCCCACTCTTAGGAGTCCCACAGGAACATCAAACTACACTGAAGGAGAGAAACCTGTTCTTTAGGATCCCAAGTGTGGGATCAAATGGTCTAGTAAGAGAACAGGTGATGTTAATTCACTAGAAGAGCAACTACCTCGTGCAGGAGCTTAATTGCTACCAGATGAAAAAGATCCTGTGAACAGACTCTGGGAGGAGCTATATAAATGAGCCCAGAACTGGCGGCAGCAGGGATTGAAGACTTGGGATAAATTTGGCTGTTCGTAGCTGCCCTTCAAGACGCTCCTAGAGAAATCCACTTGAGGGAAGGCTTCAGAGCTCCGGCTCCTGCTGAGGCTCTGAGATCTTATTACCCCCAGTTCCAGTGGAAGAAATCCTGCGGCTCCCGACCGGAGAATCGTTCCTCGGGACTGATATCCTTAAGGTTTTGTTTTGTGTCAATTAATTCTCATTTCCTACTGTTTTGGTTAATCAGATTATAATTGACGTAGGCTCGGTCAATAAGTTGTTAATAAAATATTTTGGTTAAGAAAATTGAGTCTACACTACACACCATAATATAGATACAGAGGACCTAGCTCAGACCCATATAGACTCCTTGATTGTTGCTTCAGTCTCTGTAAGCCCCTGTGAGACTGTTTAGTTAATTCTATGGACCATGTTCTTATGGTGTCCTCTTTAATTAAAAAAAAAAAAAAAAAAAAAAAGACCACAGATCACATCAAGGTATTTTAGCTTCCACAATAAACCTTGTTGTCCAATAGCTCCGATGAGCCCTCTGCTGCCTCTCCTAGGAATCAAAATGGGCTCCCAGGAAATGTAAAACTTCGATCTCTCAAATCAGCAACAGAATACAAATCATGGGTAAATCAACTGAGTAATATTTATGACAAATTAAGGTGCACTGTTTTGTAAATTGTAAACCATCATTAGGCCTGAATTTATGGCTTGGTTTAACAGCTCTGCTCCTCTCTCACCTCAGGTGCTCACTTTCACCCTGTTTATTGGGAGAAAGAGATGGGAGTGAGGCAATTTCCATAACAATGATCTTCCCTCATCCTGAAGATGCTCTTAATCAATGAGCTGACAGCATAATGCGGGCTTGTTAGAGCCTTCAAAAACAATAAGCCCCAGCCGGGGATGGGACTCTGAGCTGCAATCAAAGAAACCGTAGAGGACAATAGGAAAAAAAAAAAATCCCAGCGGCTGCGGCTGACACTCTTCTAAAAGAACTGTCTAGAGGTATGCGTGGCGCTTTGCCGACCATCACCAACTCTGCAAGCACAGCAGGTCTCGCCTGTTATGACTCTTCATACAAAGAAGCATGAGCAATGAGTCTGATGTTTTGACTAAGCATCCTAAGACACCCATTCAAAAGGTTACGCTCTTTAAAGAGGAGGAATTAGTAAACCACTGTAGAGTAAACAAACCATCCCAAAACTCAGTAGAGAAAGGACAGCCAGTTCCTTCTCACAGATGTGGGCCTACGGTAGCTGCAGTAGCTGTGACAAAATTTCAGATGACAACAACTTAGAGGAACGAGGGTGTACTTGAACTTGTCTGTGGCTTGAAACAGCATGGTGTGTCATGGAAGAGAATGGGTGGATGACAGAGTGTACAGCTGGGACTCGAGCCCCGGGAACCCAGGCAGAAGTATAGCCAGTCAATAACCCTCAAGGCCTTTTCCCCAATAAGCCTCTTCCTCCAGCCGGGCCCCATCTGCAATGTTGTCAAGCAGCACCAGCAGTTGGAGAACAGTGGTCCAGCACATAAGCCTCTAGGGCACATTTCATCTCTGAAAGGTAACAAGCCATAAGCAGGTGACTATGCTCATCCAAGCTCGGCTAGTCTCTCACGCTCCTTGGACCAGTGGCCCAGTCTAGGCACAGCCTTCCCATGAGGCCAAGAAGTGGGAAATATTACAACACACTTGCCCTTGGCTTGGACTTCACACTCTGACTTCTGCCCCGTTGTTGGTGACAAAGGAAGGCATA
Organism: Acomys percivali; assembly: GCA_907169655.1. Taxonomy (NCBI): domain Eukaryota; kingdom Metazoa; phylum Chordata; class Mammalia; order Rodentia; family Muridae; genus Acomys; species Acomys percivali. The sequence continues at coordinate 9,282,035 of OU015757.1, read as the reverse complement.
TGGATAAACCAAGGCCAAGGGGAAGGAAATGTGCCCTGCCTTTTTAGAAGAAACCCAAAGCCTTACGATGGAGTGTGTGGAGACAGGAAGAGGTTATACTAAGACCAAGTGATTGGATATACAACCAAAAGATCCCTTTTTCTGTGATTCATGTTACCTGAAGAGTCCTGTGATTAAACACGACTCTTTTTAGAAAGCTACTGGGCCATGTAGCTCAGAAGTAGACCACTTGCCTAGCTTATGCTAGGTTTGACCACAACCCAACAAAAAGTAAAGATAAATATAATGAAAATATCTCCTTAAAATTAATAAGAATGGCTTTGCTCCATATTTCTACTGTCAGCCTTTTCTCCATCAATACTGGGTCTTGCCCAATCCCTCCACTAAAGCCAATTGTCCAAGTCACTGGTTTCCAGAGCACCCTGTGTATTAGTCAGGAGTCTCTAGAAAAGAACCTACATAAATAATACAATCTAAAAGAAAAGTTGTTGGATTGGCTCAACTGATACAGTTGAAGTAGTCCGCCAATGGCTGTCCTGCACCAGAGAGGTCAAGGACTGATTTTGTGCTCATCTCATGAAGCCAGATGCCCAGCAGTCCCGGTCTGGTGCCTAAGGCCAAGAGGGTTCTTAGAGACCCACTGTTCTCCATTCCAATGAAGCCCAAAGAAGCTGGTTCTATTATCAGCAAAGGAATCACCCTCAGAAGTGACAGAGTAGATGCACCGGCCAGCAAGCCTGAAAGTCCAAGGGAGCAAAACAGCCAAAAGGCTCCCATCCTCCACATCCACTTATCAGGTTCCCCACCAGAAGGTACCACCCACATTTAGGGTGGGCTTTCTCCCATCAATTAAAGCAGTGGACAATCCCCCACAGACTTGAACACAGGCCACCCTGACTTAGGCAATCCTTCACTGAGGCTCTCTTTCCAGGTGATTCCTAGGTTCTATCAAATTTCTCATTAAAAGTCACCAGCATGTCCTATAGCCCATTACGTTGTCTTACTGGGTAGTCTTCAAAGCCCTACAGCACTGACAGTGCCTAGAAACTTAGTAGGTCCTTATCCAAGGCAAAGCCTCACAAACTCTGTGGGTTTGGGCTAATCACCTAATGGCACGCATTCCCATGAGCCTTCAGGTGAGTCCCATGGCATTCCCCTCCCAACTCCTGCCATTGAGCAGGATCTCTGACTTTGCTCCTGTTGTTACATCAGGCACAGAAACCTATAAAGAAGCTTTTTAATCTCCCTTTGCCTTAGATAAGCTACTTCCCCTGAAGTATCAGACACATACACATCACTGGATCTTAACTCCACAGTCCCACTATAGACACCAATAAGGTCATTCGCCGTGGAATGTGGAGTCAGAGAGACTCAGATTCCAGTCCAGCTTTGCACCTGAGTCAGGCTTGGGCAGGACTGACTCCCTCTTCACTTCAGTTTCCTCTTATAAGGTTAGTAAAAAAAAACCCTGGTGTTTATGCAAAAATGGAAATAAGTTTATGGGAAGTATACGACACAGTGTGTGCAAGCACTTTCAGCATTGTATCAAGAAAGCTAAACCGGGTGTGGTGGGACTTGCTTTTAATCCCAGCATTCAGAAGGCAGAGACAGGTGGATCTCTGTGAGATCAAGGCCAGCCTGGCCTACATAGTGAGTTCTAGGCCAAACAGGTTTTTAACCCTGTCTCAAAAAAGGAAGGAAGAAAGGAAGGAAAGGAAAGGACAGTCAACATTCCAGTATGGAGGAAGGACGGCCCATGAGTTAATGCGCTATTGATAGTTCACGGTGTCTCAGGGAGGAATAGACAGTTTTCTTTAAAAGTGTGGCCATGGTGGGCTGACTACACTCCGACTAATAGCTCCACATCTGTGATTATGAGTAGCACAAATTGGACTTAGTGGGTTATTTGAAACAAAAAAGTACATAAAATTGGGAGGAGGTGGAAAGACGACAGAGGTGAATCTGAGACAAGGACCGATGGTGAATACAACCAACATACATTGTGTACATGTATGGGATTCTCAAAGGATTAATGAGAGCATTGTTTTTAAAAAAAACTACAAAGTCAGGCTAGAGAGGATGGCTCAGAGATGAAGAGCACTGGCTACTCTTCCGACAGTCCTAAGTTCAATTCCCAGTGACTACAAGGTGCCTCACAACCATCTATGGTGACATCCAGTGCCCTCTTTTGGCATGCAGGCAGAACACTATACATAATAAAGAAATAAACCTATAAAAAAAAAGCCAGGCATGGTGGCACAACACCTTTCATCCCAGCACTCGGGAGGCAGAGGCAGGTGGATTTCTGTGAGTTTGAGGCCAGCCTGGTCTACAAAGTGAGTTCAGGACAGCCACGGCTGCAAAGAGAAACCCTGACTCAAAAAACAAAAAACAATACTTCTTGGAGCCAGAAACACACACACACACACACACACACACACACACACACACACACACACACACACACACAGAGGCTGTAAAATCTAAAGAACTATTTAGCTGTTAATATCTTAACCACTTAGATGGATCAAAATGGTGGTGGAGGGCAGAAAGGCAAAAGGGGGAGACTAATGGAAAATTCCAAAGGAACTGCTATGTTAGGGTTGAGCTCTGAAGGAGAGCCGGGGCCTAGGATTGTGGAAGCCAGTGAGCACACTTAAAACCCCTGTGCTAGTCTGAGCCAGGCAAGCCAAAGCTTTGAGTGCATCATCCCCCAGGCCTGTGCCCTCTTTCAGTCGGATGTATAAGAGGCAAGCCTGTTCCTCCAGTTTAAGAAGCATGGAGCTGTGGCTTTCAGCTATCTTACTGGTGTCACATGAGGACACTCCAATTCCCTGCATTGGCGTGCTCTGAAAAATTACCCCAGCTGCACCACTCCTCAGGAAGTAGGCGATGCTGGACCACAGCTTTCTGAGTTTCCCTAGAGGCTTTGTCCTGATAAGATGGGGACTCTGAGATGAGAAGAATTGAAACACCTTTTATCCCAAAAGAACTGGAATTTGTTGTACCTATGAACTTAGAGATGCGATCTTTGGTTAAAGCTATTACAGGGGACAGAACTGTGAATTTAGCCATAATCACTTCCATTCCACTCTAAAGTGATGCTAAGGAAATCAGCATAGGGGAAAGGGTATAATCACTTTATATTTGAAAACAAAGGAATCATTTTCTTGAAGATAACGCACGTGCTAGAACTGAGTTTCTGGAGAACATTATATATTATGTAATATATATTCCAAGCATAATACAGTCCATCCACCCATAAATGTAGCACTCTAGAGGTAGAAACAGAATAATCCGAAGTTTACAGTCATCCTCACCTACACCCTGGGCTATATGAAACCCTGTCTCAAAAAAGGGGGTCAGGGGGCTGGGGAGACGGCTCAATTGTTAAGTGCTCGCTGCCCAAGCATGAGGGCCTGGGTTCAGATCTCCAGCATCTACCCAAAAAGCTAAGCATGGTAAAGCCGCCATTGGCACTGGGAAAATGAAGGCAGCAGGTCTCTGAAGCTCACTGGTTCACCAGCCTAGCTGAACAGGTGAGCTCCCAGTTTACTGAGAGACTAACAAAATGAGACAAAGAGTAACTGCAGAAGACACTGTGCTCAACCTCTGACCTCCATATGCATGTGCACGCACACACATATAGCATACACACACACAATTTATACATTTCAGAGATAACCCATAAACTTAGAATTGGAAAAACCAGAAAAGTAATTGATAACCGTGTTTGTGTTCACCAGAGCTCTGTGCTCAGGTGAATTACCAGGAGCAGCAACAGTGGAGAAGCCCCTGAATACAGTCTCCCATATTCCGATATAAGCCATCTCCATCACTCCAAAATGACCCTTTGTTGTAAAAATCCCAATCTTTGAGACAGTCCGTTGTTAGTGAACAGTCTTCCTCTTCCAATGGAAACATTTCAATTGTCCAGAAGTTGTCCTGGACAGTAGGAAGCATAGGTCTCTCTACCCTGTTTTTCCTTCCATCTAAAAATGACATCAGTGAGCTGTAAAGTTGCCATCTACCGGGCACCAGGTTCAAAGCTGAAAATCATATTCACTGGAGTCATCTCAATGCTGCATCTACACCTAACTTTGAACCAACTGATTTGGAATCACATTCCAGCCAGATGTTCGCCTTAAGTGCAGCTCTA
>OU015757.1:9167101-9263534 GCA_907169655.1 Acomys percivali | reverse complement strand
CTGGGCATGAGGGAGCACCAGACGCAGAAGTCTCACTGCAGCCCTAGCTATGCTGGGAGGGCGGCACCCCTACTTTAGGGATAAGAAAACAGCAGCAACCTTGAAGCTGAGAAGAGGCTGTGTGGGGAGGGGAGTTGGAGAGACGGGGTGGGGTAGATATGGCCAAAATTCATGGTATTCCTGACTGGAATTCTCCAACACTAAATTAAAAATATTTTCTAAAAAGAAAAAGAAAGAAAAGAAAATGTGTTTATGAAGTGACCTGGTCACTCGCAGGCTAGCTCCCGCCTAGCCCATCCAGAAGCTAGTCACTTTCCACTGAGCTATTACCATGACAGTGGCTGAAAAGCAGGACAATGCATACAGATCAGTCCCAGGGCAGACAGGGAGGCTGGCCACTTGTGGCTTCTCCTGTCTTGTCCCATTCAGACCCAACTCTGCACTCGCCCACAGTTAACCATCTGTCTCCGGCACCTTAGAAACTGACCCCCCCCCCCCCCACCCCCCCCCCCCCCCCCCCCCACCCCCCCACCCCGCTCTTAGCGTCCCTCACTTGGAACCCTTTGGGGCTCATTCTCTGTCACTTCCAAGGAAAGCAAGAGCTCGCTCTTCTGAATGTGGGTAGTAGCCCCCAAAGCTCCAAGGCTTTAAGCCTTGGGTTATTGGGAGGCACCTGAACCTTCTGGGATGGCCTTAAATCATTAAGGGTATTTCCTAGGAGGTGACTGTGGGAGTCTTATCTCTCCCTCCTTGCTCTGTTTACTGGCTTACAAGGTGAACAGTTAGCTAGACTGCAAGCTCTCCTCAGAGGACCAAAGCCACATACTCAACCTTGGACTGGACCCATGAACCAAAAACAAACCTTTTTTTTCCTTCATAAATTAACTCCCTCGGGTATTTTATTACTGTGATGGGAAAACTAATACACTCCTTGGAATAAATGTGCACATCTACGCGGTGGCTTTGGGGAACCAAGCCTTCATATTTGCTTCCCAGTCCAGGAGCGTAAGGATCTGCCTTAAGTACTCCTGGAGTGGTGACTGTGGCTTCAGTGCTGGCAGCAAGACAAATGGAATCCCCTCTGTGCAATTAGTCCATTTATCCCAGTCCCTGCTCCTGCCAGTCTTTCTCTTGCCAAATGCAGCGCCGGGGCTTTTGGGTTTGCTGTACTTTCTCTTCCCAAAATCCCTAGGGAGCTGTAAATAAATGGAGGATGGCTCAGAGAGCAGGAGCTGCATGCTGTTGGAGGCCACAAGGCTGGAGGACTTCCAAAGGGGACAGGTCTCACTGGTGACCAGAAGTGACACTGCAGGGCCAGTGTGGAGCAGAGCCTTTGTTCCAAACTGTAGCCCAGGTTAGCCTTGAACTCACTGAAATTTATAAGCATCCTGCCTCCACATCCCAATTTTTTGCATCCTGCCTCCACATCCCAATTTTTTGCATCCTATCAAGCCAATTATTTGCTAAATATGCAAACACAACAATTGATTACCACCCATGTGAGCCTCACGCAAGAGTTTTCCCCTGACTCCTCAAAGTCACTCTGAAATGACAGCCTCTTCCTGTAGGGGCTCAGTGATGGTGGCCTGAGAGAGGGAAAGAGGGGAGGGAGAGGGTTGTCAGGATCACCTGGCACCCACTAAAGGCACCTGCTGAGGTCTCCTTAATTCTTGAGTGGCTAGCCTCCAACGGACCAGACCGCCTGGATTACAGTGTGTGCTCTAGCGCCATCTACTGTCGACTTGTGAATTGGTTCCTGCACTCAGCCATAGGAAAACAACTTCGAGTTTGGAGTGGGGCCACTTGCAATGGAGGCTATTAAAATCTGCTGTATTGATCCTTACTGCTGTATTCAAATGATCCTCCTACTTGTTGAGTTCCTCAACTTTCAAGACCTCACTTTCTACATTTCACTTCAAAAAGGAACTCAGCTGAAATTAAGATAGTCTCACTGCAAGCCATCCACTATTTTCAAAGAGCAGTAAAGGGTTAGAGGCATCACAGACAAATGCAGCCCCCGTCCCTCATCAAAGAATCTTCCCTCCTACTGACAGAGGCTATTACAGAGATCCATCACTCATCACATTGCAGAGAATAAGTGACCGTGGGGTGCCCAATCCCCAAATAGCACATCTACAATGCAACCCCTATACCTGAGGCCCAGGGAAAATAGCAAGAAATGGAGCATAATGACTTTAAGAGCCAGAGGACCAGGGTACCTGCTGTGAGACAGTGTCTTCTAGACACTTCAGGGGTGCTCCACCCGGGAGATCTCAACAGACGGACACCAGACAACTAATGACTGCTGAGGGCAGCGGAGTCAGTGTGCTCCAGGGGTCATGGAACCAGGGTGTCGGGGAGGAAAGGTGGAAGGAGTTGGAAGGACAGAGAAAGGAGTGGAAATTATATAAATAGTACTCATCTATGAAATTCTCCCCTCCCCCCAAAAAAAATTAAAAAATAAAAATAAAGTAAAAGGCTCAGGGATACGCAAGCTCCAGCAGGAACAGGTCTGACATTTGATCGCTAATCTCAGTCTCAGTTGTCATTTTCAGACAAAAAAAAAAAAAAAAAAAAAAAAAAGCAGAACTGGACCAGCTATGCTTCTGTACAGAATGCGTCCCTGCACACTTCCTCGGCCACATTCAGAGCTTACAGAAGCCTTCGGAAATAGAGCAACAGAGCACTAGATGCAGGCAAGGCTGGAGCTTCTCGCCCTGGGGCTGAGTGCTGCCCTGAAGACTCTGGCAGCCAAGAACTTACAAGGAGCTCATTTGAAAGTGAAACCTACAGACTGGAGGTTTGCCGCCGTCGGGAGCCAGGGAGCTGCCCTCAGTGGATAAGCCGAATGTTTCATAAGGAGAATAACTTAAGCTTGATCACCAGAACATGCGGAAAAGTAAGAACTGCCTGAATAGGATTGCCCTCTGATGTGCACATGTACACACATGCACACACTCATGCACACACTCATGCACATACACATACATGTACACAATATACCACACATACACGTACACACACATATACACCTCAAAATGAGTGGAAGATTTTCCCCTGTTCAATATTCTGCAATCATGCATATAAAATTAGAAGTATTTGGTTTTTTAATGTGTAATAGAAATCTTGTGTGTATAGGTGTATATATACATATATATATATTATTCTCTGTGGCAAGATTTTTAACAAATAATTCAAATTCTATTTAATTATAAGACTATTTGTTGGCTGGGGAAGTGGCTCAGTAGTTAAGAGTACTGACTGCTCTCTCAGGACCCAGGTTCAATTCCCAGCACCTACATGGTGGCTTACAACCATCCATAACTCCAGTTCCAGGGGATCTGATGTCCTCTTTTGGCCTCTAGGGGCAACAGTTATGCATGTGGTACACAGACAAGTACATGCAGTCAAAATACCCATACACATAAAATAATCATACATACAAGTAAGTTATATGGACTGAGTAAGATAAATACATAACCAACAACAATGAAAAAAAAGAGACCATGAATCTGAAAGAAAATGAGGATGAGTATAATGGGAGGGTTTGGAGGGAGGAAAGGGAAGGCAGAAATGTTATGATTGTATTATAATCTCAAAAAAATTTTTTTAATTTTTTTTAATTTTAAAACTCTGGGCTTGGGCTAGACAGATGGTTAAGAGCACTTGTTGTCACAGAGGACCTGGGTTCAGTTCCCAGCATGTACATGTAGTTCCCAGTTCCAGGGATTCCAAAGCCCTCTTCTGACCTCATCAGATATTAGGCACACATGTGGCACATATACATTCATGCAGGCAAACACTTATACACATAAAACAAAATAATTAAATCTTTTTTTTTTTAATTAAAGTCGGTAGCTAAGCAGTGGTGACACGTGCCTTTTATTTCAGCGCTTGGGAGGCAGAGGCAGATAGATCTTTGAGAGTTTGAGGCCAGCCTGGTCTATAGATTGAGTTCCAGGAGTCAAAGCTACACAGAGAAACCATGTCTAAAAAAAAATTAAAGCTGGTATTGCATGTGTATGCCTGTAATGCCAGGGTTGGTGAAGTGATGAGGGATCTCGGGCACTTGCTGGTGAGCTCCAGATTCAGGGAAAACCCCTGTCTAAGAAATAAGGTAGAAAGAAATTGGGGAAGATAGCCAATATTGAACTCTGGCTTCTGTACACATACACACTGCATGGACACACACACACACACACACATACACACACACAAATTACAAGACTATTTGGCATTCTATTTCTTCTTGAGTCAACTGTGGTGGGCTATATGCTTCCCTTAAATTGTCCATTTCGTCTAAAGCTGATTTTTATCAACTTCAAGTCACTTGTGTTAACTTACTATATTTTAATATCTGTGTTCCTACTATTTTTATTCTTAATATGTTTCTTTTTCTTTTTAATATTTAAGTCATTCTTTCCAGAATTTTTAAATCATTTTTATCTTTTCAAACAGCCAAACTGGCTTCACACAAACCACTAACCCCAAAGCAACATTGGGCAGCTGTCAGGTAGAATAGACATCAGAGCTTTTGTGGTTTCCACCAGTGACCCCCTGAGTACCACGGCAGATCCCAGCATCCGCCTTCTGACTTCTCTTCAACAGCTTCTCGAGCAGTACCTGGCTTTGAAGGGGAAAGGTTGAGTCAGACGTCACGTGGGAACCCAGTCTCCTCGCCAGCACCTAGCACCAACCTGAGTTGGTCAGTGCGTCTTTCCAGGTCCCTGGGATTGGAGAAAGGCTGCCTGGGATAAAAGGGAGAGAATTCAGAGAAAGAACGTCCCTTCCAATAAAGAGGAGATACAGGAGAAGATGCTGCATGCATAAATTTCTAAGGTAGAAGCTGCCAGGCTGCCATAGGGTGTGAGGGCAAAGCACCTGAGCTGGGCAGAGCTAAGAGCACCAGGGCGCTGGCAATGCCCCAGCTCCCGATCTGTGTGCCTCAGATAAGAGGCTCCTCATCGTTTAAGCTGCTTTTGGCAAGGCTTGTTTTCAGCTGAAAATGCCATGCTGGTGTCACAGGAGACGAGCTCTCTGCCTCCTGAGTGGCTTCCCGCGGTTTTATCATCACCTTGCAGTGATTTCAGGCACTAGAGACGGCGCCCGGATGTTACAGCAGAACTGTTACATCTAAGGAAAACTGCTCTACACTGGGTAACTCTGAAGTGATTTCAAACACTGACGTGGTTTGCTACATGTTTTCACATCAAAGTGTATGTGTTTTCTTTATTCTGATGCTTATTTAAGAATGTGATGTCTTATCAGTGTCATTCAGGAGAACTTGGCATGAACTTGCTATCCCCGAGGAATATGACATCACACCTTATTAGGTACCCCATCCCTAACATGGCCTCAGCCACCAGCCTTCAAACTTTATATAGACTCAAGGCATCCTGGGAGCTTTAGGCCCACGTGACAGCCCGCGCTCTGCCAGCCACTTCACACAATGCCAAGAACTCAGGCTACCACAGGGTGGCACCCTGTTCGATGCAGTGCTTATCTCCGAAGCTCCACCTGCCAACATCAGCCCCCTTCTCTGCAGAGGAACCGTGAGCAAGCTTCGGGAGCTGTGCTGTGGAGGTGAAGCGAGCTTCTACCAGGACCTACTCCGTAAAGCTAACAGGTCAACCAGCAACACGGCTTTCCAGAGGGGCTTGCCTCCACCCTCATGGCACAACTGAACTTTAATAACCGTGAGAGCAGATCACCATGTGATTAACGTACCTGGTCTAGGAGAGATCTGTTCATGGCGGTCTCCTCATCTTCAACAATGGGGTGCCTGAGAAAATTTTCCAAATAGCAACAAACCTTTAAATTTGCAGAGTCATACTTGACCAACCCTATCTCTCTCATATGCAGTTTTCTATGTTGTCCTTAAGAACCTAAGGAAAAAGTGAATTCTGGACAGCCACTGCTGCACACTTAGACCTAGTCTCAAAACAAAACAAACAGTTAAGAAGATGTTCCAACTGTAAGCTCTTATTAAAGCGGTCGGTCTTGAGAGTTAGTCTGTGCGAAAAAGAAAATAAATAAAGCAAGTGGAGAGCTTATTCAGATACTTGGGTGACCTAGATCAAACTCCTAGAAAGTCACACATAGTGGGCACACATCTCCACACCTTCTGGAGCTAGGGACCATGCTAGAACATATCACCACCAGCCAAATCCACACAGGCATGCTGAAACCGTCTAGAGTAAGCACCCATTCTTCTGGGAAATGACAGTTCCGCTTTATTATCTTTTCTCACAAAATCCTTAAATGCTATCCTTAACATGTATTAATTATCAGGCTGTCCTTCGCTTGCAAATGACTGAAACATTATCCCAGCCTAGTTTTAAAAGGCAAGAAGGAGGAGTCCGCGTGTAAGGAAATGGAGCAAAGTTGACTGCGGGGCTTAAAAAGCACCCGGACTTTGTCATGGCTTTCTCTCTGCACGTAGCTCCATCCTCTCCAAGCTGCTCTCGGAGTCTGGATCCATGCTCGCGGGCTGCCCTGCAGCAATCACTCCAATGCTGAGACACAAAGGCACGCAGCTGCAGGGGGAAGCTCTGAGTGGAAGCTCAGAGACGGACCTTGTTGGGGTAATGTGTTTCTGGACCAAGCACTAAGAGAAAGAGAATGTCTGGGGCTGACTCAGTTGGTGACGTTCTTGCCTTGCAAACACAAGGACCTGTGTTCAGTCCCCAGAGCCCACATTTTAAAAAGTCAAGTATCATGTCCACTTGTCCACTTGTAATGTCAGTACCTAGAAAGGAGGGGACAGATGGGAGCCCTGAGGCTCAGTGGCCAAGCTAGCCTAGCCTACTTGGCAAGTTCCAACTCAGTAAGAGACCCTGTCAGTGCCTGAAGAGCAATAACCAAGGTTGTTCTCTGCCCTACACACACACACAGAGAGAAAGAGAGAGAGAGAGAGAGAGAGAGGTGTTAAAGATTAAAGTTGAAATGTTTCCGGGATTGGAGATATGACTTAGTGGTTAAGAGCACTGGCTGCTCTTCTGAAGGTCCTGAGTTCAATTCCCAGCAACCACATGGTGGCTCACATCCATCTATAATGAGATTTGGTACCCTCTTCTGGTGGGCAGGCACACATGCAGGCAGAACACTGTATGCATAATAAATAAATAAATCTTAAAACAAACAAAAAAACCAACAACACAAACAAAACACTTGTTGCTCTTGCAGAGGACCTACGTTTGATTCCCAGCACCCCCACGGCAGCTCACAACCACCCATAATTCCAGTTTCAGGGACCCTGATGCCCTCTTCTAACCTCTGAGGGTACCAGCCATACAGGCAGCACACAAATACGCATACAAGCAAAAAACACTCATACATATAAAATAAAACCCTTTTTAAAAGAAAATTTAATTTGAAACATTAAAAAAAACTTTAAGTGGAAATCGTCCCCCAAAAGATGTGTTCATGTCCAAACTTCTAGTGTGTATAAATACAACTTTGCTGATGAATAGGATCTTTCAGAGTAATCAAGCCAAGACGAGGTCACACTGGATTAGGGTATGGAGAAGTTAGGACACAGAAACACACAGAGAGGGAATACCATGTGATTAAAAAGAGGGTGGGCCACCAACCAAGAAATGACAAGGACTTCAGAACATTCCAGAACTCACGAAAGACCTGGAACATATGTCCCTTACAGACACCAACCTTACATACGCCTTGATGTCAGACTTGTACCCTAACATGCATGAGAGAACAAACTGCTGCTGTGGTAGTCCCCTCAGCTGTGGTATATTGTTACGGCAGCCCTAGGAAACTCAGGAGGAGACATAGGACACCATAAGGGCAGGGGTCCATAGCAGTGACCTTGGAGACAGAATACTATGAGTGGCAGCTCCCACTCATGGTTAAAGGATGGACTAGTTTTCTCCTCATTGTGACATTAATGCCATGCACCAAGAGCATAAAGGAAGCCAGGCATGGTGGCGCACACCTTTAATCCCAGCACTTAGGAGGCAGAGGCAGATGGATCTCTGTGAGTTCGAGGCCAGCCTGGTCCATACAGTGAGTTCTAAGAGAGCCAGGCCTATGAAGAGAGAATCTGTAAAAAGAAAAGACTATAATGAAGAAAGGATTTATTTTTCTCACAGTTTTAGATCTGTGCATCATGGCGAGGGGGACGTGAGGGAACTGAGAGGCTCACCTCATCGAGGGAGAAAGGAACACAGATGTTCCAGGCTTTTCCTTCCCCCCTCTCTTACTTTATCTGGACCCCTAGCCCAAGGGACAGTGCTGTCCATATTCAGGGCAGGTCTTCTCCTGCTCAGTCCACCCTCACACACCTGGAGTTATGGAAATATGCCTTACCAGCCCTCTCGGGGATTTCAAGTCTAGCCTAAGAGTTGACCTCAAGAACAGCTAATGAGCCCATCACCAGAATAGGGTGAAAGACATTGGTAGAACTATGTAGAAACCATTGTATCAATAAATACAAGTCACCCCCTTTGTCTAAATTTCTCATTTGTAAAGAGGAAAAATAAATATAGTTTTGCTCTACAAAAAAAAATATTTAGAGGTCCACCTGACTCCCAAAACCTGTGCCACAAAAAAAAAAAAAAAAAAAAAAAAAAAAAATTATTCTTTCTCCCCCAACTGTGATACAGATCCCTTCATCCAAAGTTAGGAATGTATAAGCCACTACAATTTGACCAGTTCTGTATGTTAAATAAAGATGGAAATATCTTGATTTACTTTGATTTTCAGGAAGCTTATGAGATTCATCCTGTGATGTGCCCTGCTATTAAAAAAGTGTTTTATTAATTATATACCAAGGTATATGAAATATTGAAAGTGAAGTACATGGTCTGTATTAGTCATCTACCAGCTTTATCCTTTATTACAGATATAAAATTCAAACTATGCATCGTCTAATAAAAATTTATTCATATGAACTAAAATTAGTTGTCATGGTAGTGTGCTTTAAAACTATTTTTTTAATTGTTAACATGCTTGTATTAAATGGTCAGTTCAAAGTTGGGAAAGCGTTACTTACAAAGAGTAATCTTCCACAGACACCATCAGATGGCCTTGTGCTTAAAGATTCTATTTCAAGGCAAGCCCCGCTGCTGTTAGAATTCTAATGAGCTGCACAGACAGAATCCTTTAGCAGCTTGAACAGCAAGGAATCTTCCCCACAACCGCGCTCTCTTTTCAAATGCAGGCTTGTGATGAAAAGTTAAAGTTAAAGGAATTAGTCTCGTGACTATGCATCCAGATAGCTCAACCTGCAAATCCCCTACTAGGCGCTACTCTCAATGGTCAAAGAGTTACTTCATATACTCCACGTAGTCGACTGAGTTAACTCCCAGCATCACTGTGGGGTGGTATCTCCATTGCCTTTCTCAACGCCGTGACCCAATACCTGATAATAAGCAACATAAGGGAAGAGCGACTGATTGGGGCTCATGGTCTGAGGGGACACAGTCCGCTGTCACAGGAAAGGCATGGCAGGGGTGGATCTGTGGTGGTAGAGGTGTGTAGCTAACAAGCAGCAACTGCTCATTCACATATCAGTGAACAAAGGACCCAGAGAGAAGGGGAGGCGGGTGCTCAGCCAGCTTCCTTGTTTTCCCTCCTTGTTCAGTCTAGGACTCCATGTCATTGGTCATCGCAGTGCCTAACAGCCACCTTGTGTCAGGGCAGTCGCCAAGAAGGTGAGAGGACTGTGTGGGAAGACAGACTTGGGCTTCGGATGAGCAGCACACATACCTCATAACTGAGTGCCATTTTTGGTCTCTTCTTTGACAAAGGACAGAGTCATCTGTTTAGTGTCATTTTGCTTAGACTAGAACCCACACATCACTGGAAAAGGACAAAAAAAAAAAAAAAATCCAGTGTATGGTTGTAAACCCTTGTGATTACATAGTCAGCTCAGACGTCATCCAATCCAATCACTACCAAATGGATTAAAAGGTGGATAAAGGGCTAAATGCCTTCTTTCTCCTCTTTTCTTTCCCTCTCCTCTCTCTTCTCTTAAGCGGGACACACACACACACACACACACACACACACACACACACACAATCTTCCCTGTTCTTAAACATTAGCCTCCTGGTCGTGGCCCATCTGTGGTGGTTTGAATGATTAGAGCCCCCCTAGGATATATCCTCAGTTAATAGACCCGTTTGGGAAGGATTAGAAAATGTAGCCTTGTTGGAAGAGATGTGTCACTTTGAAGTTTCAATAGCCCAGGCTATTCCCAGTTTTCTCCCCTCTCTCTGCCTCATGCTTGAGGACCAGAAGCAAGTGCTCAGCCTCAGCTCTGGTGCCTTTCCTGCCTGCCTTCTGCCTTGATTTCCTTCACAATGGTCAAGGAGTCTAACTGTGTGGAACCATGAGGCCCAAATTAAATGCTTGTGCCTATAAGTTGCTTTGATCATGGTGTTTTGTCACAGCAATAGAAAAGTAACTAAGACACCGTACAACTTTTCCTGGGAAGATGGTAATGGATCATCTATTTACCCCACATAGGGCAGCTACAGCAGATGGAAGAAATGACTCCACCCATGTCTGGCTTAATGAACCAATAAACTTACGGGGGGGGGGGGGTGACTTACAGGAATACAGTGAGGAGTTACCTGTAAGAGGATGGATGACTCGGAAGCTGCTGCATCACCAAGAGAGCGCCCAGCATGGGTGGCATGCATGCAGGCTGCCACCCTGGAGCCCCCTGCATGGCTGGCAAGCAGCTCTCACCACAGGTTAGAGCAGTGGTTCTCAACCTTCCTAGCGCTGCAACCCTTTAACACAGTTCCTCATGCTGTGGTGACCCTCAACCATAAAATTACATTTGTTGCTACTTCATAACTGTAATTTTGCTTCTGTTATGAATCATAGTATAAATATCTATGTTTTCCAATGGTCTTAGGCAACCCCTGTGAAAAGGTTATTCGACCCCCCTGCATCCCCTCCCCCAACAAAGGGGGTCATGGTCCATAGGTTGAGAACTGTTGAGGTAGAAAGTCTTCTCTCCTGGGCAGTGCCTGCTTCTTATACAACCTTGGGAAAGGACCCTGTCAACCGTGTGAATTCCAGCTGCCTAGGACTTGTAAGTTCTGCTTATTTCCTGAGTCAATCTCTCAAACAGTGGTGGGGAATAGCTTCCGAATAAAGGAGTTGGTAAAGCTACGGGATACTTCTCCTGTGTAATTGTCCTTGGTCTTGGGCAGCCTTGGTCAGTGTAGTCACCACAACCAGGAGCTCTCTCCTAGCCCCTGCTCTACCCCTATCCCGGTGGACTATGTTCCTGAAAAGTCATGTGAAGACAAGAGTAGAATTTGTAGAGTAGACTATTAAAGGATTGCAGAGGAAAACTAGGCAAGCTAACGGAAATCTATTGTGCGTGCAGACCACGGGGAGCCAGGACTCAGGCAATCTAACTGAAGGACAAATAACTTGACTTTAGTCCGACAAACGCTGTGACCTCCGCATTCTCCATCCATGCTGATACCAGAGAAAGGGTTCTACCTGGTTCAGATAGAAGAGAGGGTTACATCGTGTCCCATTACTTGGTGGACAGGGTGTCCTGTGGTGAGCCCCTCTCCCCGGTGCCCTGCTCTGACTGCTCCTGCGCTGACTACAGAGGAACAAGGCCAACTCTGATACATGTGTCTTTGTTTTCTGAAACAGACTGTGTGATCAGGAAACAGACCGAAGCTGTACGCAGAGATGCCCTTTGACCTCACTCAGCTCTGTGCTCAGCTCCTGGGTTTACCTTACATCTGCAGGGAAGCAAGTGCTAAACAAAAGCACTGAAGCTGGGAGGCCTCCCAGGGATGGGGCTCATAGCTAAGGTCATACTGTCAATCAAAGACAGAAAAATTAGAACCTGAGCAACTGAGAGCGCAAATCAGTACAATCGCTTTTCATAGCAGGAAGAAGAGCCACTCATCCTTCTAAAGTAATAAGTTTTTCTGCACAGAGATTGCAGTTAACCCTTAACACGCCATCTCCGCTGGGTAGCAAACATTCATTTCCTGCCGAATCAAATCTGTAAGTTCCTTGTGAATGTCCAGGGATGGTGGGATGCTCAGCAGGTGAGGGTATCTACTGCCAAGTCTGGGGATCTGAATTCTAGTCCTGGGGTCCACAAGGCAGAGAGAGAGCCAACTCCCACAAGCTGTCTTGTGACTTCCACTCGCAAGCCATGGAATGCACACCCACACACATGCATACACAAAGTAAAATGAAAGAGTGGAATTAGTTTAATAATAATAAAATAAAATAGTATGGTACCTATGGCACAAACTACATAGCACCTAATGAAATAGGATGCATCCAGAATTAAACACACACAGACGGTCAGGTTGTATCAACAAAAGTGTTAGGCAAGCCAGTGGACCAAAAAACAACCTTTCAACCAAGAATCCTGAAACAACTGATTATTCATATGCAAAACAGAACAAAACACACGAGAAAAAGAAATATAACTTAAAAAAAAAAAAAGAAATATAACTTTACATCACACCGTATTTAGATGTAGACCTAAATATGAGGCTCAATATTACGGAAATTTCTAGAACAAATGGAAGAAAACATCTGATGATTTTCAGGCTTCTTAACATATATTTACAGTTACTTATTTATTTATTTATTTTATTACTTATTTAGGGGTTCATAACCACCCCATATGTGTGGAAGTCAGAAGAAAAATTTACAAAGTCAGTTCTTTCCCTCCACCCTCTAGGTCCCAAGTTGAAGCTCAGGTAGTCAGCTTCCTGTAAACTGAGCCATCGTGCTTCCCTGCCTAAGCTTCTTAAGATTTAATAAGCCACAAAAGACAAGTCCTTTTTGGTTCCTGCATTCACATCGGGCACATCATCACGGCTGCCTGTAACTCTGAAAATCCAGCACCCTCTCTGTGCCTCTGTGGGTACCGATACTCGTGTGCACATACCTACGTACACACATAGTTAAAAATAAAATAAATCTTTTTTTTAAAACACACACACTTTTAAGACAGTAGAAAGGCAAGCTGAGCCTGACAGAAAATATCTACCAAACTTATATCTAAAATATACAAGCAGGGCTAGAAAGATGGTTCAGCCATTAAAGGCTCGGCTCACAACCAAAAATATAAACTGTATAGGCAGAAGACAGCCAGAGACCACAGGCCCAGCCCACCACCCTGCAGTGTGGGTCAGGTGGGCACCATTATGATGCACAAGTATGTGGTGGAGAGATGAGAGAGAGAGAGAAGCTATAAACATAATGCATATTCTACGGTCGCCTTTGCTCCCTAATAATGACACAGAGACCTATTATATTTATGAATAAGCTTCAAGCACTATAGCTGGGCTATTCTAACCTAACTAGGCTGGCCTGGCTACTTCCCAGCCATGTGGCCCGTTACCTGCCAGCTTAGTCTAGCCTTGTCTATTCCTGATTCATCTGTGTCCTCACAGAGACTTTTCCTCTGCAACCTTCTCATGACAACTCTCAAGGCAACCTGTGGAAGGTCGACTTAGGCATGGTCAGGGGAAAAACTGGAAAGGTAGGCATACAGTCAGTGAAATGTCAGTCGGCAGATTTTTCTCTGAGGGTACCAAACTCAATTATCTAGGGCCAGTGCCCTCTGTCACCTTCGAGAGACTCTGAGCTCTTTTAACTCTTTGGGGGCCAGAGAGAAAGAAAAGAGAAAGAGGAAAGAATCACATTCACGCAGACGCTCAGCAAACAAGTTCCAACAGGCTTCCACAACTTCATGCAGACATGCAGACAGACTGACATTCAGACAGACAGACACATATTTGGTGGATGCAGCAAACCCCAAAAGCTCCAACACCTTTTTATTTTTCTCTAGCTCTATTTATACATAAGAAGAAAAATTATCTCATAGCCATAAAAGCAACCATCAAAGAAATCAGATTTATTCATATACATAAGAGGGAGTTATAACAGATTTGTTGATTACAGGTTTTTCTATCAAAACTCTCACCTAACAAAAAATTTTTTCTTTTTTTTGTTTTTGTTTTTGTTTTTGTTTTTCAAGACAGAGTTTTTCTGTGTAGCCTTAGCTGTCTTGGACTTGCTTTGTAGACCAGGCTGGTCTCAAACTCACAGAGATCCACCTGCCTCTGCCTCCCAGAATGCTGGGATTACAGGTGTGCACCACCACACTTCCCTGCAACCAAACTTTTAAAAAATATCTTTCAAAACAATTTTTTAACATATATTTTACTCCACAAACTCATTAAAAGTTCAAAGTAATAGTTTTTAATGCATCTTCCACTCCACAAGTTCATTATAAGTTCAAAGCAATAGATTTTTATGACATAGGTTAAAAAGTTTCTATAGAGAAACAGGTGATCTGTCTTATGTCTTAGTTTTGAAGTCACGGCTCTTTTTTTAATCATGGTGTACATCGAGACCCATGATCTCATCTATAAAATCATTATCAGGGATTATAAAAAATCATCAACTCATCTAAACAGCATTATTTTATGAAAGCTCATCTTCATGTTGCTCTGTAGTGGGCTGTCACCCAGGAAATAATTTCCTCATGCCCAGTCACACCATGCCAGATATATGAGGGACACAACAGTGACAGACATGAGAAGGCACAGCAGCATCAGGAAGCAATCGAGAGACAAATGCCTCTGGGACAATGCCTCTTCAAGGTACACCTGTCACAGCCATGCAAAACAGTGGGCTGTCTCCAAGAAGCTCACTTGCTCACTGAAGTTCTTCCTTCAAGGACTGTGCCAGCAGCTTCTCCTTTCTGTCTTTGCTCTCCACCTGGAACCCCCGCCCCCTAACTAGTTATGGAAGTTCTGCCTTATCCTCTCCTGCCCAGCTATTGGTTGTGCAGCTCTTTACTAACCAAAGGTGACAAAGAAAAGTTTTTACACAACATTGATGCTACAATACTAATGACAATGCAACCAGAACTCTGGGTAAAGAAATCAGCACTTGAATACACAGCGCACAAAACTATCCCCCAACAAGAAGCAAAGGTTTGAGCACTTTGATGTGAGGTGGAACTGGAGAAACGAAGGCAGTGAGGAACAGCCTGAAGTAAGAGGCCTGGACCACCCCCGAAGGCCATGGTGATGTCTGGGCCGGTGCTGCCAATGAGGACCATGAAGCCCTGCCTCAGCAGTGGTCTGTGTCCATGGCCATGGCCACTAAAGGCCATGCATCCAGTGTTCTGGGCTGCCACCTGAGGCCATGTTGATGTCTGAGGGCCACACTGAGCTGGCTTCTCACTAGCATGCATGGGAGAGCTGGTCTTGCCTCTCACCAGGACAGCACAGGAGAGCTGGCCTAGATGGAGTGAGCGGGGAGAACTGGCCTCATCTTTGCCTGGGAAGCATGGGAGAGCTGACGCTGGAAGTGTGGGTGCAGGAGAGCAGAGAGCAGGCTCAGGCTCAGATCCAGAGCTTTGAGTTGACCCATCCCAACATCTGCCTCTTCTATGAACTTCAAGAGTGAATGAAGGGGCCAGTCCTGCAGAACCAAAGCTGCAGGATCTCCATGACACATGGCGGCAACGGGACATCCAAGAGGAGTCTCAGTGAGGACTCAGTATTATAGTATAGCAGAACCTACAGGCCTCAAACCAGACCAATGACTTATTACAATGAACATTTGCAGGTAAAGATGTGTGGATAAAAGTATAAACTATGAGGAGGCTGGAGAGGTGGCTCAGTGGTTAAGAGCACTGACTGCTCTTCCAGAGGTTGTGAGTTCAAGTCCCAGCAACCACAGGGTGGCTCACAACCATCTATAATGTGATCTGGTGCCCTCTTCTGGCCTGCAGGTGCATATGCAGGCAGAGCACTGTGTACATCGTAATAAACTTTTTTTTTAAGTATAAACTTTGTGATACTACAGCTTCCTCGGTGAGATTTTGTTTTGTTTGTTTTATTTAAATTTATTTTTTATTTTCTCTTGTGGGGAGGTTACAAGGATGGAGAGCAGATATGGAAAGACTGGGAAATGAGTGGGATTGGGGTACATGATGTGAAATTCATAAAAGGATCAATTAAAAAATATGAAAAACTATATATGCAGGATTGAAGAGACATCTCAGTGACTAGAGCGATTCCACCTCTTCCAGGTGACCTAAGTTCAGGTCCTAGAACCCACAAACGGTGATTCACAACTGTCTGAACCCCAACTCCAGAGGACCCAACACCTCTGGCCTCCAAGGGCACCAGCACTCACATGCATATACCCACACACAAACATGGATAATTAAAAATAAAAATAAGTGTCAGGTGTTGGTGATGGTGCACACCTTTCATCTCAGCAATCAGGGATAGAGGCAGGTGGATCTCTATGAGTTCAGGACCAGCCTTGTCTACAGAGCAAGTGCAGGGACAGCCAGGGCTACACAAAGAAACCCTGTCTCAAAAAAAAAAAAAAGAAAAGAAAAAGAAAAGAAAATGTTTAAGAGTGAAAATAAGTATTTTAAATTTAAAAAAGAGAAAGATGGTTCAGCAGGTAAAGGCGCTTGCAACCAAGCCTGATAACGTGTGTTCAGGTCCCATGACCTATGTAATAGAAAAAGGGAATCACTTCCTGCAACTTGTCCTCTGACTTCCACATACATAAATGTGTGTGTGTGCGCACACACACACATACACACACATGACTAAATTAATTTAATTTAAGTGTAATTAAAAATATATATATATATATCTTACCATTCAGTAATAAGTGAAAAAGGCAAAGATTAGAACAATTTACCAAAGGAAACTTAATGATAACAAGAGAACAAAAAGCCGGGCGGTGGTGGCGCACGCCTTTAATCCCAGCACTCGGGAGGCAGAGGCAGGCGGATCGCCAGCCTGGTCTACAAAGGGAGTCCAGGACAGCCAAGGCTACACAGAGAAACTCTGTCTCAAAAAAACCAAGAGAACAAAAAGATACTCCGAATTCATAGGCATAGAATGAACAAAATCCACAGTGAGACTCCACCATACCTGCTAGTGTGGCTAAAGCTAAAAAGACTGATAATATCAAGTGTTGACAAAGACATGGAGCAAACTATCATTGATTGTTGACAAGAATATAAGGTAACATACTTCAGAAAAACAATTTCTTATAAAATTAGCACAGAGCTACAAAAGAGCCAGCAAGTCTACTCCCAATATTTACCCCGAAGAAATGAGAGCCTAAGTCCTCACTACACTTTCGTGCAAATGCTCAAGGTAGCTCTATTCACTCATAATAGCTCCAAACCGTAAGTAATTCAAACACTAATAGAAAAATGAATTCTGATATAACTGTGTCAAGAACTACTCCACACCCAAAAATAAAAACCTACAAATACGCAAAACACACATGTGATCTCAGAAACATAGAAAAGAAAAGCCAAGCTAAAAATACATACATCCTGCTGAGTATGGTGACCCAAGCCTTTGATATCAGCTCTTGGGAAGCTGAGGCAGGAGAATTGCTTGCAATAAGGCCCACCCCTCACATGCTCAGGGCTGTAGATTTAATGCCTAAGTAAAGACTCACATTCTCCACGCCTAAATAAAGTTATAGCTCAGGTGGTAGAGCACTTGTTTCGCATGCACTAAGCCATGCACACCACCCCCGGCACCAATGGACCCCGCTGTGGTGGCATACACCACCCCCGGCACCAACAGATCCCGCTGCGGTGGCGTCCGCCATGCACACCACCCCCGGCACCAATGGACCCCGCTGTGGTGGCGTACATGCCAAGAGCCGCCCTGTTGAGGGGGCTCACTAGGCATGTGGGCTGTCTAGGAGGTGATCTGGTATTTGCAAGGTCTTATACCATGATGAAAATTGAGGAGAAACTTGAGGAGAGCAGAGGAAGAAAGATTGAGCAGCTTAACTTCAGTTGAAGTTAAGATGCCTGACTTCATCCACCTTTTCTCCTGGTCCTCTTCTCTTGAATGTATGTGTGTGAGTGGTTTATTTTCTATCTCACTTCTTATTTCTCTGTAGATTTGCAAATAAGTTAGCAGACTCAGGACCATCAGCCTTCTACTGCTAATAAGCCTAAGTTTACACTAACTTATTGGAGATCTCCGCAAAGAGGCCTATCTACAGATCAAAGAGCCTCCCTTTATGACCCCCCCTGCCCCGCCCCGTGCAGTTTCTAGCCAGAAGCCGTTTTTACAGCCTCAGCCATAGGAAACTTGTGGTCAGTTTAAGTTCTCCTCAGCCGCAGTACAGCCAGTCCCTAGAGAAGAAACCTTGGGCTCTTTTCCCCCTTCCTTCCTTTTTCTTCTTTCAATCCTGATCGGTTGCCTGAGCCATCAGCTCTGGCCACCCAAGAGATGAAGTGAACTAGAAGGGCATCGCATTCCAACACCACAGAGAAACTACCCTGGACCCTCTCCAGAGCACCAGCCGGGCATTAACACGTACACCTGTAATCTCAGCACCCAGAAAGGAGAAGCAAAGGAATCAGAAGTTCAAGGCCATCCATGCATATATTGCACAATGTCAATAATTTTTTTAAAAATAAAACTGCTAGATGAAATATGTATTTTGTTTTCCTACCTTGACAAATACAGCTTCATAAGGACAATGTTTAATGTGGATATGAAATTAGATTGTTCTGTGGCTGAAAGCTGATGTTGCGGTTCCTTTTACGATATTGTCATGAATGCCATGACCAAAATCAGCCTGTGGAGAAAAGGATTTCTTCTGTCTTACACACCCAGTAACACCGCATCTCTAAGGGAAGTCAAGGCAGGAACCTGAAGGCGGGATCTAAAGCAGAGACCTTGAGAAACATGGCTTACTAGCTTGCTCCCTCTGGCTTGCTAGCTTGCTTGCATGGCTCTGGCCCACCAGCATAGGGATGGTACCACCCACAGTAGACTGATCTCTCCTACAGTGCCAACCAAGAAAACGCCCAAGGGCCAATCTGGGTGAGGCAATCCTGCAACTGAGACTCCTTCCCCAGGCTGTGGCGGGTTGACCTGAAGCTAACTAGGAAAGTTGCCAGATGCAACTGGACTTAGTATTGCATGTAGCTGGACCTTCTGCTAATATCTGGTAGGGTTTTGTAAGCACTAAGTGTTTACATCACTGCTGAAGTTACATTTTCTTTCTGCGACAGGACCACACTATGCATCCCTGAATGCCTAGAGCTCCATGTGTAGACCAGGATGACCTTAGCTCATAGAGACCTGCCTGCCTCTGCTTCCCAACTGCTGGAATTATAGTGTATGCCCAGAATAAATTACATTTTTATGAATTTTCTTCTTTTCTCCATTTCAGTAAATGCCTCATTTCATGTTTAGGATCAAGATAGTCTACATAAATTGTATTGTATTGTTAACACCCTACATTTTTAAATAATAAAGATATAATTTTCAAAAACATATGAGAACAAGCTTTTTAAACATTAATGAGAATATTTTGACATTATACATCTCTATGCTTTCAAAAATGAGCTATTTTTCCTAGTGTATTCCAAGATATCATGTAAGATACAAAATGTAATTATTGGTACACAATTGTATGATTGGTAGTTTATTATAAATGTGGTAGTTTTTTTTTTAAGGCTTATTTATTTTATGTATATGAATGCTCCATCTGCATGTACACCTGCATGCCAGAAGATGGCATGAGATCCTAGTATAGATGGTTATGAGTTACTATGTGGTTGCTGAGAATTGAACTCAGGACCTCTGGAAGAACAGACAGTGCTCTTAACCACTGAGCCATCTCTCTAGCTCAGATTGATTGGGGTTTTTTGTTTTGTTTTGATTTATTTTATTTTATTTTATTTTATTTTATTTGGATTTTTAAGACAGGGTTTCTCTGTATATCCTTGGCTGTTCTAGACTCATTTTGTATACCAGGATGGCCTTGAACTCACAGGAATCCACCTGCCTCTGCCTCCTGGGTGCTGGGATTAAGGACATGCACCACCACGCCCGGTAGGATCGATAGTTTTTTAATTGATCCCTGGACCCTGTGCCTGCGAGGCAAGCACTGCCACTGAACTACTCTCCAGTCCTAGTAAATGGTATTAAAAGATGAAATTGTATCTAATTTCTTTAAAAATATAATCAAATTCATTCTAGCATTCAGTTTCTGTCTAGTTGTCTATACTGTGGGTATCAATCATACTTCAATATTGTATTTAGACCTACAAAACACAAACTTAGGAATAGCATGCTGTGATGTGTGTGTTTTCATGAATATGTGCGCATGTATAGTGCATGGAGGCCAGAGGCATCTTTTTTTTTTTTTTTTTTTTTTGGTAAGACTGGGCTCACTGATTGGCTAAGCTTGGCTGACTAATCAACCCCAAGGATCTGCCTGTCTCCATCTGCCCAGCACTGAGGTTACCAACAAGCATGTCTGTGCCTGGCTTTTACATAAGCACAGGCAATCTAGACTCACGTCCTTGTGCTTGAGCAGCAGGCAGACAAAAGTGCCGGGGGCCGCAGCCCTGGAATGCAGCCTTTACTACAGCAAGTCAGCCCTGGGCTGCCACAGTGTAACGTCTGCAAGTAGCTCGCCCCGTTTGTGCAGAGCTCTGAAACCAAGCACTGGCTCTCAAAGAGAAGCAGGAAAATGAACACTTGGCATCACTGAGAAACAGCAATTCTTTATGCAAGAAACTACCACTGGTGAATTAAGGACAAACTGATTGAACTGTCCTTTTTTTGCCTTAGCGATTTGCTGCTCAGATCATCCTGGCACTCCCAAGCAGGTCCACTGAAGACAAAGGCAGAACCCTCAAGGTCATAACACCAGGTGCAGCTACCTTTGTTAGGAGGACAAGGGTCAGTAGAATGCAGGTAATGCACCCAGCTGACCTTCCTACTCAACTCATGTCCCAATGTAAAAAGGCCCCCCAAAAAAACTCACTAGCTCAGCTGACAGCCCAGGAGGAAAAGGCCAAAAACCCCAGGCCAAAGGCTTGCTAGCTCAAAGTCTGAAAAACCAAAGGCCAAGGAGCAGAGGAGCTCAAGACTAAGAGCCAAGTTAAAATCCCAAGCCCAAAGAAGCCCCAAAGACCCTTTCTGTTTCTACACGTGGTCTTAAATGCCCATCAACTCAAAGTCCCTCCTGCTCTTTAATCCCTGTCAGCTGGCTTCTTGATCCACCTCTTGACCTCAGGTTAACTTTATTAAATCCTGTGTACAGAATACCCTAGGATTAAAGGTGTGCGTAAGGCTGGCTGCCCCACACCTTAATCACCTGCTTACAATAAACAGAAAGTTCTTGGATTAAAGATGTATTAGGGCTCAACCACAAGAAACAGGGATTTACAGTTCAATCTCAGGGATCACATGGGATCAATGACAGATTGTTACAGTTCACAATCTCAGGGATCACATTGAGATCAAATATCTTACCACATTAAACTTTTTATTCTTTTGGGGGCCCATTGGTTTTTGTTTTGGGGTTTTTTGTTTTGTTTTGGTTTGGTTTGGTTTTTGGTTTTTAATTTTTGGTTTTTGAAGACAGGGTTTTCCTGTGTAGCCTCAGCTATCCTGGAATTCACTCTGTAGACCAGGCCAGCCTCAAACTCACAGAGATCTGCCTGCCTCTGCCTCCCAAGTGCTGGGATTAGAGGTGTGCACCACCAGGCCTCCAGGCCTAGCTAAACCTTTCATCTAAAGACATCCAAATTTAGTTCTTAAAAATCTGCTAACTTTTAACTACTTGGGTAAAGTGTGAAGTTACAAACATTAATACAAGGCTAAAATCCAAACCATCCATCCATCCAACCCTGTTGTAACAAGTTTGGCTACAAGTTCATGCCAGGCCTTCCCAAACGTTCTGTATCACTGTAACAGCCATAGCTCCCGGCTGGACATTGTGCTAAGCCAATGGCGTTCAGCCTTCCTAATGCTGTGACCCTTTAATATAGTTCCTCATGTTGTGGGGACCCCCAATCATAAAATTATTTCTTTGCTACTTCATAAGTATAATTTTGCTGCTGTTACAAATCATAATGTGGATATCTGATATGTGACACCCCCCCCAAGGGGGTCAAAACCCACAGATTAAGAACTGCTGATTAAACATTTTACACTTTTCATCTTTTTGAAATCTTTCTTGGGAGCTGGAGAGATGGCTCAGTGACTGATAGCATGTACGACTCTTGCAAGGAACACAAGTTCTGTTCCCAGCTCACAGCCACCTGTAACGCCAGCCCCAGGGGATTCCTCTTCTGACCTCTGACAGCACTACATGCATGCGCACAACCCCACCACTTCCCCTGTACGTACATACACACACATATTTTTAAATAAATATAAGTAATTTTTAAATTCTTCTAACAACCCTCTGAGACAGCTACTTTGCATGCCTGTATTCATGCATGCATTTGTAATATAGGTCTATGGCAATATGTATACGTTTAATATAAAGAATATTCTAATTAGATGGAGTACTGAATTGTATTCTGTTCTCTTAATACATCTTTGGAGACTTGTCCACATTAGCACATTTAGATCCTTCTTTTCTGAGTAATATGTGCAACTTTTTTAAAGGATTTATTTATTTATTGAGTATACGGTGTTTTGCTTGCATTTACACCTACCCACTAGAAGAGGGCACCAGATCTCATTATAGATGGTTGTGAGCCACCATGTGGTTGCTGGGAATTGAACTCAGGACCTTTGGAAAAGCAGGCAGGGATCTTAACCTCTGAGCCATCATCTCTCCAACCCAATATGTGCAACTTTCACTTTGGGAAGGAAGAAACAGTTGCCAAAGGTCTCCATTATTCCCCTTGGCTGGGAGTTCTGATTTCTTGATTTCTAATGCCTTTTCATTTCTGAGAGGCACAAGCAGTAAATCACCAGGTGAAAGGTTAGTTAGTTACACAGCCCACCGAGCAGGAGCCTCCCCTGGCAAAACAAAACAAAACAGAAACAAAATCCCTAATTTGCTGTGCAACATTTAACTCCCATTGGAAACAAGACTTCCTCCAAATGGAAGAAAGAGAAAAATACTAAATCCCAACAGGTCACTTCAGAAAGATACTCTTTAAAAAAAAAAATATGAAGAGGCAGAAACTGCAATATGCATACACTTATTCTTTAACTGGAGAAGCCTATACTATCTGAACTAAATTCCTGGAGCCAGCACCAGTTTCAGCTCTCCCTCCTGCTCTGAACTGCACCAACTGGCACCAGTGAGTCTCCCACTGCACCCCCCGTGTTCCTCCATATTCCTTCCTGTAGCCCGCCCCCCGCCCCCGCCCCCCACCCACCTGCTCCAGGACCTCCTAAGCACAACTCTCCCCCATAGGCAGCCTGCAAGTCGCTTCACAGTAATAAGTGAGACGCTGCCCAACTCTCCCTGTAAACAACTTCCCTATTGGATAAATGGAGACTTGTGGGAGACCACCCCAATCCTTTTCCATCGCTGTCAGCAGAGAAGGTAAGTTAGCTCTTATGAGTACTTATGAGACATTAAACAAGATGAGACCAGAGCGTGGCACGGAAAAGAATGGAACATAAACACGCTGATCGGCGAGAGACAGACTAGGTTTCTTGGACCATACACTTTCTAACAGGACACACAGTGAGTTTGAATGAGACCTCACACACACTTATCCTCTCTCTCTCTCTCTCTCTCTCTCTCTCTCTCTCTCTCTCTCTCTCTCTCTCTCTCTCTCTCTTCATAAACCGGGGTTTGTTTTTAACAAGCAAGACCATTCCTGCGTCTTCGAGGAGAGACCACCTGGGAAACCTTTAATGGCGTCTACTTGACCTGTTTACCCGCTGAATCTCACAGAAAGAATTTGTCTCCATTGCCCAGAAGCTGTTGGAAAATAAAATTCCTGAAAAGTTTGCCCACCTAGAACTTCTCTAGGGAATTCTCCATGGTTTTAAGCTCCCTCTTCCTATACCTAAGACACTTTCAAGTACTTGCAAATTAGCTAACTTCCAAGTTAAGTTTTGGTTTTGTTTGTTCGGGGTTTGGTGTTTTTTTTGTTTGTTTGTTTGTTTTGGTTGGTTGGTTGGTTGGTTGGTTGATTTTGGATTTTCAAGACAGAGTTTCTCTATGTAATTAATAGCCCTTGCTGTTCCGGACTCACTTTGTAGACCAGGCTGGCCTCAAAGTCACAGAGATGTGCCTGCCTCTGCCTCCCCAGTGCCGGGATTAAAGGCATGCTCCACCACGCCCAGCCTTAGGTCAAGTTCTATCAAAAGAAACACAACTTGGAGAACACTAGATCAGATTCCTGGGCAACCCTGCCTAGAACGCCCGTTGCCTATGATGCCCTGCCCCTCCTATCAGGCCCCTCCCACAGCCTCTGATGCCCCTCCCCTCCCAGGTTCCTTCCATCTCCTTAAAGACCGTCCTTCCCACCAGGCTCCTTTCAAAAATCTCCAATGGTCCCCCCTCCCCTCCCTATGGTCGCTCTGCAGGCTCTGCCTCCCGGTTTCGCACAGTTGAGGGCAACCCACTGGCTCAGGTCCTCTACAGCTCAGGCAGTATTAGGTCCACATTGGCAGCCCACAGACTCCCGGACGTGGCAAGGAGGGCGTGCTCACTTGAGCTGCCGGAAGGTTCGTGCTTCCTGGTTCTCCGGAAGCAGCTCTTCTCCCTTCACTGTGGAGCCCCTAGCGAGATTCTGCCATGACCTCCCAACGGACACCCACCACGGTCCCTCTTGCTTTGCAGCAGAACACGCAGGTAATTCCACCCAAGAGTAAGCTTTCCACACAGAGAATCAAGCCGCTTCCTAAACAGGAGGGGGAAAGCTCCAGCCGTGACTAGAAGGGAGCAGGAATGACCTCCAGCCACTGGGGACAAAGTTGAAGTCTGATGTGTGGGTAAGGGGGAAAAATGCGTAGGATCGGGTACACCGCCTTTGGATCTGAGTTCTGCCACTCACGTCTTGTAGGACCGTACAAGTCAGTTTTCCATCCGTGAGTCTAGGGGCAACAGCATCAACAGGTGGCTCATAATAGCCTGTTGTAAGTAAGAGTAAGTGTAAGTGATACCTTAGTGCCCTGTTGCCGTCATCCATCAACACACACTCAAGACAATTAGAAACGGCACAAATGCACTGGAGACCCTACATTTCAGGGCCGGGACAGGAAGCAAACCAAGTCCTTAGCAGAGAGCTGCTTTTCCAGGGGACCCAAGCACCCACATAAAGCAACTCACAGCTACCTGTAACTCCAGCTCCAGAGGATCTGGTGCCCTCGCATCTTCTATATAGCACCACACTTAAAGTTCCTAGCATCGTGAGAGCCAGTCAATCCACAGAGCAATTCCTGTTGGACTCTGGGTAGCTTTAGGGGCTGGAGGAAAAGTAAGTATTTTTTATGTAGGGGAGGTATAAGGAGGATATTTCTTCTCATCTTTTTCTCCGTTATCTTTTGCTTATCCGCAAAAAAGCAGTGGACACTGGTAATGGAGAAAGATGCTCCACGGCCTTTAGTTCTGTAATTTATGCTGCCATTATACTCTATCCATGCAGGGATGACATCATAACACACAAATCAACTCGGACCAAATTCACGTAGGGGGAAGTAAGCACAGTCACTGATATCTCCATAATAAATTGAATTTCCATTCAGCCGTCTTACAAGACCTCGCAGTGCATTCCTGAAGCCAAGCTCTCATTAGCATGCCTTAATAGGACGGACCCAGGAGAAAAGTTAACTTTTGGTTTTCAGGGTTTGAAAGTTAGCCCAGGAGATTGAGTTAAAAGGTGTGTAACGTGAAAACTCATCTGATTGGATCACAAATCAAGGCTACAGGCAAAATGAGAGCTTTGGCACTTCAGAGAAGATTTCTTTTTAACTTATGGAAAGTAGAAAAGATATGAAAAATATAACCAGGGCTGGAGAAGATGGCTAAGTGGTTAAGACCAGCTCATCTGAAACTCCAGTCCCAGGGGGAACTGATGCCCTCTTCTGGCCTCCAGAGGTACTGCATGCCCCTGTTGCCTCAGCCACACATGCAGGCAGAACACCCACACAAAAGTAAACTTTAAAAGAGCATATAACAAGATGGTCTGATAGGAAATTCACAAGCTGTCACATGTTAAAGCCCACTAATGAGACGGTTCCGTTTTGCTGATACCACCCTGCTCACTGTATCTCCATGGACACCAGACACTAAAAGGGTCGGGTAAATGAATTTTGACCCTGACCAGCCACCATGGTCTACTGCCACAGACATGGTTTTGTGCTTGTATTTCCTGTTTGCTCCTTTTTTTGTTCTCCTGCATATAAAAGGCTGCTGAATCTGAGGCAGGAGGCCAGCGCCACTACAAAGATCTAGGCACGGCCCGCTTGCTTAATGTATTTTTCTCTCCCCAACTGAAACCAGTTCAGTGACTCAGTTTCCCAGAAACCCCCACGACATTGTGGGGGCCCCAGTGAGATTGCACCACAGCACCGCTCGTGGCAAGGAGGATGAGTTGGATGACCCGTGGCCCATCAGTCCCCTCCTCAGAGGTCACCCGAACTCACCTTTGGGAGTTCAAGACGCAGATCTCTCTTTACTGCCTTGAGCTGGCAAAAGGAGCACTGTAGAAAGGGCAGCAGTTAGAGTGCCTCCGAAGGCCGTCCATCCAAGGGGACATAATAAAAACGTAACAGATGGCAAAGATGCAGAAACCTAAGTCAGCCATTCCGTATTAACATGTACTTTTGGACCACGTTCATGTTGCGTAAGGGAAGTAAACAACTGTACAATCTCGTGGGGAACAGTAAGAGACGAAGTTAGTGAGAAAAATGTTTTACATCAAGAGTAACACAAGCTTCGTTTAGTAACGTTAAATGGAATTATACACTGGCTGGGCCATGTACCAGAGTTCTGTAGAAGGACACGGGAACTGTAATTAGCTGTTTGCTGCATCGGACTCCTGAATAAAGACAGGCACCTGAAAGCTTTGTGAAAGAAGCCAGTTAAATTCAGCGTCTACGTGATAATGTAAAAGAGAAAGAGAATCCTACTGAGTTATTTTTATAGGAGTCTCTAGCAGCGTCCAAGGACATTGCTTGGATGGCCAAAAGAATTTTCCCAAAGCTGTGGGTTGGATTACAGAGTATCTGGCAGCCTCCTTTAGTCAGGGAGCATGGGCGATTGGGGTGTGGACCCTGTAATAATCAGACTTTGCTAAGAGGAAGAACTGACAGCCAGGGTAAAGGGCATGGCCAATTGAGACCCTGTACCAGTTGGGTGGTGGCTTAGGTACAAGCTTGCCCTGGTGACAGCATCCCCCTATGTCAGCTAGAGAGACACTGAGATCAGAGTAATTGCTACCTCTCTCTCTGTGTTATTTAGACGTTTTGGATGAGGGTGCAGACTCTAAGATCCTCCACTGGACAAGGTTCCATCCCCCATCATGTGAGACACGAGGAACAATTCGTCTTCCCTAGAGATAAGGAGGGTGTTTTCCTGATCTGGCCACATATCCAGAGCTGGCCCAACCTTCTTAGCTGAAGACGAGCAGAAGGCTTCGGGCGGGTCCAATTTCCCCCAAGCAACCTCACCCTGTAATGAAGCAAGGATGCACTCTACTCTGGCAGGGCTGTGCCCCAGCCCAAGGAAAAGGTTCCGTCTGAGCTTTGGAAATGTCCTGCCTGATAGCATATTGTAAATTTAATACATTTTACTCAAACATTCAATTTTTTATATGCAGGGTTTTTTTAAATACACATGGTTTTGAATATTATTTTACCTTAAATAAACTTTAAGTTTACTTTAAACTTATCTGAAGTTACTTGCTTTAGACTTAACTTTAACAACATATGCAGAAGACTATATAATGGAAGATGTAAGTTGGTCTCTGTAAATGAACCACACTTATTCTTAGCATGATTACCAATATAGTTTTGAGCATATTAAAGACATTTGATCATTTATAAGGTGGCTGATAATTAATTTTTATGTCTTAATTGTCCTTAACAGTTTTCAATAAATTAGTAGCTTTGTAAGATTAGAATTTTACAATTTGTCCCTCTTAAGATTTTGAGCCTTAAAAGTTACAATCTTGAATTGAAGCTCTTTGAGCATCAAAATAGACTTTAAACCATTGGTAGAGACCATAAAGAAACCGGGGACTTCATTTTCCTGATCCTTTTATAGTCTATTTTTACAAATTATCACAGCTTTTCATATGACTCAGTTTCTCCAAATAGCTCGAGCTTAACAATGTTAGCAAAGACGTGTGATTAGACATACATCTCCAAGTCAGTATTAATATGATCAGATCACTGTAACAACAGACACATCCCACAATAGATCACTGAGGGAAAATATGAATATTAATCATCAAACACATGTTATCCTTAAGTCCCATCCTCCACAAACTTTGTATAACTTATTAGACCTTCTGCAACTTGGTTTTAAGTTTTCATGGCTTTGTCTTCATCTGCTGCATCTTATTCTTAGTACAAAATATCATTTTATCATACAAAAATTCAGCCTTATCCAAAATATCATTTAATCATTTTATCATACAAAAATCCATCCTCATCCAAAATACCTTTTAATCTTTTCAGCAAAAACATGAATTCTTTGAGTCATTTCTGTTCCTGTAACTAACCCCTCATCCATATTCCTGTAAGTGACCCCTCACCCATATTCCTGTAAGTGACCCCAATAAAGCTCATTGGTTCACCAAGCTCTTCTTTGGTGGCATCTCTACTTTGGTCTGTCCCTTGGTTCCCAATAGGCATGAGTATGTGTTGTGTCTCCACAGGAAGTGTCTGTCACACAGCATCCATGCCCTTGTAGGAGCAGAGGCCAGAGCGGGATATTGGGTGTCCTGATCTATCGCTCTCCTCCTCTTTCTCTTGAGACAGAGTCTCTTACTGGACCTGGAGCAAGGCTGGTAGCCAGCAAGCCCAACCAAGAAATCTTCCTGTCTCCACCCATGCCTGTTTTACATGGGTGCTGATGATTCAGACTCAGGTCTTTGTGCTGTGCAAGAGCTCTTAGCTACTAAGCCATCTCCCTAGGAATCTGAGTATTTAAAAAAAAAAAAAAAAAGACATGAAAAGCCAGGTCTGGTGGCACCTGCATTTAATCCTGATACTCCAGGAAACGGAGGCAGATGGATCTCTGTGCATTTAAGGTTTGATGTACAGTCTACATAGCAGGTTCTAGGCCAGCCTGGCCTACACGATGAAACCCTGTCAAAAAGAAAAGAAAGAAAAAGACAGACAGACAGAAGTAAATAAAAGCGGAAGGTGGACTGTTTGAAGGTGAGTACAAGAAAAGGAGATGGGAATGAATATGATCAAAATGCATGATGCAATTGTATGAAAATGTCATAGAAAAACCCATCATTTTGTGTAATCAATTCCCGTGTCTTTGCCTAGCCTCTTCCGAACCAACTCCGGGTGTCTCTCTTGATGATTCTACAGTTCTTCACCCCCTGACTTCTATAACAGCTCTGAAAAGATGGCAGGTCCATCTGGGAACTGGACTGTCCCAGGCTAATACTTGCCAAAAGTTCTTAAAGCATGTGGTGTCATTCAGAGGTCCCTCCCTGACCATGTCAACATATCCAACAATGCCACAGGCCTGGACACACTAAGGGATGCCTTCTTGGGAATTTTCCCAGTCTGGTGAGGAAAGGGATTGTTCCTCCTATTTTTATTCCCAAAGTAAATGTGCAGAAGATGGGGGACCAGCTCCCAGGGGCAGCTGGGGGGGGAGTGTGCAGGAGAGTTGCCTTCTCAAAGCTCCCATTTCCTTGGCTTCCACCCTTTCTAAGGCTTTGGTGAACCACTGAAGAAGCCTCAATGAATGGTGGCCACCCCTATTGTTTCCCAATGTCAGCTGATTAGCATGGAGCACATTAGGCTAAACAACTGCTTTCTGACAGATGTCATGGCCTCCCTGGACCCCATGTCTGCATGTACCAAAATTTCATAGAACCCTTTTCCCCTTAAAAATCACAGAAAATATGTGGAGAATTTTTAGAGACTTACTTCAAAGTTACATGGTGATTTTTGATCCTCCCACATACCAGACATTACACAAATGACTTACAGACCTAGTGGTATGACCCTAAGAGTCAGCAATTACTTTACAAGTGAAAACAAGGAAATAAAATATTATTAACCGTGTTTTACACAAAAGTAAAGTGAAGCGCTGGGACACTAAGAATGTGAATAACAACGCTGATAAGAGGCAATCACCGTGCAAGGCATCGTTCAGCTTGTGCATCTTAAGTATAAATGTGAGCTAGGCATAGTGACACACACACACACACACACACACACACACACACACACACCATCACCACTTCGAAGGCTAAAGCAGAAGGACTGTCGTCAAGTTGAGGCCAGCCTGGGCTAACATAATGAGCTCCAGACCACCATGGGCTAACAAGGAGTTTCATCTAAAAAACAACAAAAAACAAGTTTTAGGCCAGCCTGGGCTACAGTGTAAGAACCTGTCTCAAAACAAAGTAAAACGTGTGTGTGTGTGTGTGTGTGTACATGCACACACATGCACACACACATGAGAGAGAGAGAGTATTCATGCATGACTGGTACAAACTAAACATTAAATGCGTCCTAGTGAATTGATAGTGCAAAGGCACCTTGCCCCATCTTCCCAACAACCGGAAGAAGTGGATACATTTAACAGCCCCATTTCCTACATGGAAAAAATTCATCTCACAGAAAGGTTAAGCACATGGCATTGGTCACATAATTCCCAAGCGGCGAACTGTAGACCCAAACCTGGGGACCTAGATCATCAATGGCTCCAATGCTCTGTTTAGGTTCCCCACTGGTAAGTAGCAGAAGCCGAATTTGACTCCAGAGCCTGACTCTAGAGCACACATTCTTGACCACCTTCATCATTTGTGAGGGCCTCAATCCATGCACTTGAAAGACTCAACCTTAGTCCACAACCCATCACTGAGGGGAAATCCAGATGGCCAAACATCCAAACAGTAGTCACATCACATGCGAAAACAGAAAGAAACAAACACACATTTGCTGCTTGCTGGCTTGCCTGCCCTCCCCACCCTTAGGCCAGGATCTAGCCTATGACGTGGCGCTGCTACTAGACTAGACCAAGTGACAATCAAGGCAATCCCCCAATGACCAGCCTGACCTAGACACCCACGCTCTCTCCCAGGTGATTTAAGGTTCTGTCAAGTGGACACTTAAAATGAACTGCCACACCCAGTGAACACAAGGGTTATTGGAGGACCACTCCTCCATTCACAGTTACATAGTCAGAAGACAGATCTGGCTGCTGGCTAAGAGATGCCTCTCAATAACAATGGCTCAAGCAAGAAGGAAAGTTGTTTCTATCTCATATAACAGTGCAGTTATACAGATGGAGCACAAGGCTCTTCTTGAGGGTGCCATGCAGAGATCCAGGCACCTCTCATTGCAGGGGGGAGTCTAAGAGGTCCTGCTTGCAGCTTAAATAAGACACAGGAGACTTCTATATAGTCTAAAGCTGTTGGCCTTTAGCTAGGCAGTCTCCCAGCTAGCTCATCTAAACGCATCCTAACTTCTCCACCACCTCCTCCGCAATGTGGTTCTCACTACCTGCTTCCGCTTCCTTCCCTGTCTCCCTAGGTCTCTTTGAGCCTCCTAGAGTTCGTCTCCCTGGCCGGAAGTCCCACCCCTCTACTTCCTGCCCGCGTCCTGGGCCACCAGCTCCCTTTTTTATACAAAAAACAATCAGTGCAAGACAACGCCGGATCCATCTCTCATAGGTTACTTTTTGGCAGATGAAGGTCAAGCATTTACAAATCGAAAGCCAGTGATGGGCCATAGAAATGATAGTAGCAAAATCCTGCCAGCACTTAGGTCTCGGCCAGCACAGAATTAATAATTGAAAATACAGGGACACAGCTTCTCAAAGTAAGGAAGGTCACCCCAACATCTGCTACACTCGTAGGGCTGCTCCCATCTGTCTACAGTGATATAACACCTCGACTATAATCCACTGAGGAGGACGGTGGCAGGAAGAGGGCAAGCCTTTGATTTTGGAACTATAGAGGTGGTTCAGCAGTTGCGAGCACTGACTGCTCTTGCAGAAAACCAAGGTTCAGTTCCCAGCACTCACATGGTGACTTACAACCAACCATCTGTACCTCCAGTTCCATAGAGTCAACACCCTCTTTTTGGCATCTGCAGGCATCAGGTTCACACTCAGTGCACATGGATATATTCAGGCAAAAACTCATACACATAAAAATAAAAGTAAAAAAAAAAAAAACCTCAGCAGGCAGAGACAGGCAGATCTCTGTGAGCTCAAGGCCAGCTTGGTCTACATAGTGACTTCCAGACTAGCTAGGAATACATAGTGAGACTCGGTCTCAAAAAAAAAACAAAAAAAAAACAAAAAAAAAAAAAAAACACACACACACACACAAAAAAAAAAAAGATAGATAGGCAGATAGGTATTTTTAAATGTCTGTTAGGCTAGTTGAGTATCTCAGGGGATGGAGGTGCCTGCTCCAAGCCTCACACTCTGAATTTAATACCTGAAACCCATGTGGTTGAATGAGAGACTGACCCCCATGACCTCTCCTCTGATCTCCACACATATACAATGTCATGAGCACATGAGTGTACACACAATAAATTTTTTAAATGGCTTTTGTTTGTTTTGGTTTGGCTTTTGTTTTTGTTTTTGTTTTTCCAGACAGTGTCTCTCTGTGTAGCCTTGTTGTCATGGAACTCCCTCTGTAGACCAGGCTGGCCTCGAACTCAGGAATCGGCCTGTCTCTACCTCCATTAAATGTTTTTAAAAGTAAAAATACTGTTACTGTCAGTAACAAAGAAGAACATGATTTTTTTTTAATTAGCTACATCAAGAGTGACTACATCTTAGTAAACATATTCCAACAGTGCTCTCTGCGTCACCATGTTATGGGAAACACAGTGTTTCTCTGTTCCATAAATATGTAAAGATACCACCATATGCAAGATATGGAGCTACTTATTGGAATCCAAGGCAAGGTTCTAAACCACTGAATGAATAAATGAACAGACCCTCTTACAGAATCTCAATCTGGACATAGAGCAATGAAAATCTCAGGAAGGCAAATAATTTAAAACATGGATGAAGCCGGGTGTGGTGGCACACACCTTTAGTGCCAGCACTTGAGAGGCAGAGGCAGGCAATCGATGTGAGTTTGAGGCCAACCTGGTCTACAAAGCAAATCCAGGACAGCCAAAGCTACACAGAGAAACCCTGTCTCAAAAAAAAAAAAATGGATGAGAGTAATTTCCTCCCATAGAGAGTCATAGGTAAAAAACAGACATATTGGTGCCCCATATTTGACCACCTCCCCTTGATGGGGAGGCCTGATGGCACTCAAAGAAAGAATAAGCAGGCTACCAAGATGAGACTTGATAGCATATGACCATATAGTAGGGGAGGAGATCCCCCCTCAGTCTTAGACCTAGGAGAGGGAAATAGGGTGAAAGTGGAAGAGAGGGAGGAACGGGAGGAAACAAGTGAGGGATAACAATTGAGTTGTAATCTGAATGAATTAATAACATTAAATTAAAAAACAGACATATTTAAAGCTGAATTTCTTGTGGCCTCCTAAAAAAATATTGAAAACCAATTATAAAGTAAGCAAAACTCTGATTCATCAGGCTGTACTGCCACCAGCAAATGTATTGGAGTCTCAGTCCTGGACTTTCACTATGAATACTTTCACTATGAATTCTGTGTTTCACCTTAAGACATATTTTTATTTCTTCCACATACCAAAAAAGAAAGAAAGAAAGAAAGAAATGCTGCTTACTGAATTTAAATAAATATGCAAGTCAAAAATAGAGTTATGTGTGTGTGTGTGTGTGTGTGTGTGTGTGTGTGTGTGTGTGTGTCTTCTGCAAGATACACGTTGAAAAAATTTAATCTGGGAGAGAGTCAAAGTCCAACTCCAATTTATTGTTATTTCTAAGTTATATATAAGACGCCTATAAAGCCTTTAATAACGTCAGCTGAGCTGCCACAGACATCACCAGCTCACCTCGGCTCAGTCCCCAAACACCATTAAGTTCATTTTCCTATCTTCCCAGATGTGTCACCTCCCACCTCTCCAATCATAAAGTAATCCACAAATGAGAAACACTGACAAAACCACCCATAGCTGTGAGCAGAGTAATACTAAAGACAGAGACAATGAAATCCCAATGTTAAGAGTCGGGGAGAATTCTGCTCTGAATTAAAACGTCGTGCATTGTATTGAATTAGACTGAACATGGGCATCAGGTCTCAGAGAGGCAGGGATGAGTCTAGGATTTGATTTTCCCCCCACATGGTTAACACATTATTGTTTTCGCTACACACACTGACATCTGCTGTCTTCCCTGGCTGGGCTTCCATGAACTGAAGCCAGAATAGCTGCTGTGACGGTTGTGGAAGCCTTCCCCACCCCCCACCCCCCACCTTCAGCTGCATTAGATTTAATCAGTGATTCTCAAGAACCAAACCAGATTTTTTTTTTTCAAGCCCAGGCAGAATCCTCTAGAAGACCACACAGTTCTTATCTTACGTACCTGAACTGAAGACACCCTAAGCCAGTGTGGGTAAAACATAATGTGCCTGGGGCACAGCAAACAGTAGCTATCTGGGGAGGTCTTACTGCAATCAAACCTTTTTTATTGTTTATTTATTTAGGTTTTTGAGACTAGGTCTCGTTATGTTCCCTGGCTGGCCTGGAATTCACTGTGTAGACCAGGCTGGCCTTGAACTTGAAATGATCCTTCTTACTTCTGCCTCCCTGTTGCTGAGATGACAGGCATGCAACATCACACTTGGGATTAATTAAGGCATAATTCTTAGTCCTCCGAACTCCATAACATATGTAATGGGATGGGCTAGACGGCTCAGCAGGTAAGAGTGCCTGCTGCGCAAGCCTGACAGCCTGAGTTCGGTTCCCAGAACCCATGTAAAAAGCCAAATGCAGCAGTGGGCATCTGTAATTAGTACTCGTTAGTGGAGGTGGGGGAGTAACCTGGGCTCATGGACCAGCTAGCCTGGGTGCAGTAGCCTAGTATGCAGTGTAGAAGAAACAGACCTTGCCTCAGCCAGATGAAAGGCAAGAAGTGACTCCCACGATGGCATATGCACACCTGAACTCACATACACTATAAACATATGTGTATATTGCAAGAATACATTTTAAATTTAATGTATGGAGCATTCTTTAACATATGGAGTGTGTTAGATAGTAATTCTATGTCAACTTGACACAAGCTAAAGTCATCTGAGAGGAGGGAACCTCAATTAGGAAAATGCCTCCATAAGAGCAGCTGTAGGAAAGTCTGTTATTGATGGGGGACCAAGCCCATTGTGGATGGTGCCATCCCTGAGCCTCTGATCCCGGATTCTATAAGAAAGCAGGCTAAGCAAGCCACGAGGAGCAAGCCAGTCAGCAACATTCCTCCATGGCCTCAGCCTCCAGGCCATGCCCTGTTTGAGTTCCTGTCCTGACTTCCTTCAAAGTGAACAGTGATGTGGAACTGTAAGCCAAATAAACCCTTTCCTCCCAAGTCCCTTGGTCATAATTTTTCATCATAGCAATAGAAATCCTAAGACATGGAATATATGCTAACTTATTCTGCATATATTAATGGAGTGGCTATGTACCAGGCACCATGCAAACTTGGTAAAAAAAGTAACCCTGCCCCCTGGCACATGGATCTTTCCATCTGCTGGGAAGGGAGAATCGAACACTTTGGCAAATGAATAAACAAGTTATTAGTGAATGGAGTAAGTATTGCAACCTGCATGAAGTCTGGGTCCCTGTCAAAGACATACAACAAAAGTATCTTCAACACAGCTCACAGCTCTGTCAAGGTCATGGTGACCTTCCTGTCTTCCAATTCCCCAGTCTCATGCCCAGCCCTGGAGCATCCCACCTGCTGGGGCCTCTCCTCCTCATCTGCTCCCCTTCCCAGGGTCATCCTTAGACCTCCTCCTTCAGCCTTCCTCCCTCACCCCAACCCATTGTCTCAGGTGCCAACACCGAGAGGCTCTCTCTGCCTAGAACCCCCGCCAGCCCCTCCGGCCTGGGAATCAGGTACATGATCTTCACTCCCCTTCCTACCCCCAAATTCCAATCCCCCAGTCTCATGCTCAGCACTGTAAGAGGCCACTTACAGGCCCTGCCCTTCCTCTCTTACTCCACTCCCCAGGGACTCCACAAACCCTCACGTCAGACCCAGCTTTCTTTCTGTGGACCCTTTCAGCCTCTCCCACCTTCTAGCCCATCCCCATCCCTTGTGTCACCTACAATACCTAGAAATACATTCTACCACAGACCACAGCGGCCACACCTGGAAGGGACTCAGAAGCACTCCCTACGGGTAACCCACAACCACCACATGCCTCTCAGGCTCAGAGAGGGCAACAGAAATCAGGAGTGGAACACCCACTCAACAAAGCAACACTAGAATTACAGCCACCCCAAACCCAGACGCCTGAATGCCAGTGAGAAAACACTAACAACAACAACTAAGGCCATTTGCCTACACCAGGCCCCGGCAACCCTGCTCTAGTAGGCACCGAGAAATACGCTTTAACTGCAGCATACGACAAGCACTTCAAAATAGCTAGTATGAGTATGTTTAAGGGCCTTAATGAAGAAATAAACAAATCCACTAATGAAATCTACAAACACAGAAAAAACAGTGGAACAAAATGAAAAAGAGGAAAAACAGTTAAAGATATGAAAGTAGAAAGAGAATCATTAAAGAAAATGCAAACAAAACTGGAAATGAAAATTTTTCGATTCAAGCAACAACCTCAGAGGAAAGCCTCAACAACAGAATACAAGAGATGGAAGAAAGAATCTCAGGCACTAAGATATGGATATTTTAGTCAAAGAAAAGTTTAATTTGAAAAAAAAAAAAAAAGCAGGCGCAAAACACCCAGGAAATCTGGGACGTTAGGAAAAGACAAAAATCTACAAATGATATAATAGAAAAATGAAAAGAAACACAGGTCAAAGTCACAGAAATTATTTTTAGCAAAATCAGTGCAAGACAATGCCTAATCCATCTCTCATAGAAGAAAGTTTCCAAATATATTAAAGGAAGTGCCCATCAAGGTAAAAGAATCATACAGAACACTAAAATAGAAGCAGAAAAGAAAACCCCACATAACACATAATAATCAAAACACTAAATGAAAAAAAAATTAAAAGCTGCATGGGAAAAGACCAAGTAATATTTAAAGGCAGACCTATTAAAATAATACAACTTTTCAGTGCTGACTCTAAAAGTCAGAAGGCCCTGGTCAGCCTCTTAAGGTTTAAGTTTTCTTTCTAGTGCCTTCTGTTGATCTGGATTTATAGAGAGATACTGGTTAAATTTGATTTTATCATGGAATTTTTTTCTCA
The DNA here is from genome assembly GCA_907169655.1 of Acomys percivali. Lineage (NCBI taxonomy): Eukaryota > Metazoa > Chordata > Mammalia > Rodentia > Muridae > Acomys > Acomys percivali. Next base: position 9,226,231 of record OU015757.1, on the reverse strand, counting down.
GTATAGTAGTTTAGCCTGCTATCTGTGGTCTCTTAGAGTTGGCTCTTTGAAAAGATCAGTAAGATTGAGAAACCCTTAGTCAAATAAACTAAAAGACAGAGAAGATCCAAATTAACAAAATTATAGACAAAAGGTGGATATAACAAAAGACACCAAGGAAATCCAGAGAATCATAAGGACATACTTTAAGAACCTGTGTTCTACTAAATTGAAATTTTTAAGAGGAATGGATAATTTTCTTGATATATAACACCTACCAAAGTTAAATAAAGACCAGACCAGATAAGTATTTAAACAGACCAATAACCCCTAGTGAAATAGAAGCAATAATTAAAAGTCTCACAACCAAAATTAAAAATAAAAAGCCCAGGGATAGATAAAGTCAGTTCCAAATATTACCAGATTTTCAAGGAAGAATTAATGCCAATACTCCTCAAACTATTCCACAAAGTAGAGAAAGGAAGCTGGGTGTGGTTGCACTAGCACTCAGGGAGGTTGAGGCAGGTGGATCTCTATGAGTTCAAGGCTAGCCTCGTCTACAAAGTGAGTTCAGGATAGCCAAAACGAGGAGGAGGAGGAAGAGGAGGAGGAGGAGAAGGAGGAGAAATATTTGTTTAGGAGACCACAATTATCCTGATACTAAAGCTACGTAAAGACCCAAAAGAGAAAGAGAATTACAGACCAATTCCCTTATGAACAAATATATAAAAATTCTCAATAAAAAATACTTGCAAAGTGAATCCAACAACCCATCAAAAAGACCATTCACCATGATTAAGTAGGCTTTATCCCAGAGATGCTGGGATGGTTTAACATACATAAACTGGTAAGGGTAATCCACAAAAACCACATGAGTGTTTCATTAGATACAAAATAGAATTTTGACAAAATCCAACATGCCTTCATGGTAAAAATCTTGGAGAGATTAGGGATACAGGGACATGCCTCAACATAATATGGGCAATTTACAGCAAGCCTACAGCCCACATCAACCTAAATGGAGAGAAACTAAAAGCATTTTCACTAAAATCAGCACCAAGACAAGGATATACATTCTCTCCATACCCTATTCAGTTTAGTACTTGGAGTCTTAGCTAGAACAATAAGATAACTAAAGGAGACCAGGGGGGTGCAATCAGGAAGGGAACAACTCAAAGTATCTTCATTTGCAGATGATATGACTGTATACATAATGGCTCTAAAACCTCCACCAGGAAACTCCTACAGCTGATAAACATTTTCAGCAAAGTAGAAGAATACAAAGTTAACACACAAAATTAGTAACCTTCCTATATACAGATGACACAAACAGACTAAAAAAGAAATTAGGGAAACAATACTTATCACAAAAGTTAGAGCCTCAAAAGAAATATCTTGGGGTAACTCAAACCAAGCAAGTGAGAGATTTGTATAATAAAAACCTTAAGACATGTTAGAGGCAGCAACAATCTGGCTAATTGCAGGGGATCAGGAGAGCTGCCCCTGAGGACACAAGAACAGGAGAGCTGACCCTGACCTGAGGACACAGGAGCAGGAGAACTGGCCTTGCCATGATGACAACTGGCCCTGCCTTGACGACACGGGAGCGGGCCCTGATCCAGAGCTCTGAGTGGACCTTACTCCAACATCTACCCCATGTATGACCTGCTGGAACAAATGAAGGGGCCGGACCTGCAGATTCAAAGATTAAGAATCTCCTTGTCACACAGCAACAACGGGATATCCAACAGCAGTCCCAGTGAGGATCCAGTAACGGTAGTGTAGGCCTCCAACCAGACCCATGACTCATAGCAATGAACACTTGAAAGTAAACATATGTAGACAAAAGAAAAAAAAAGACATGTTAGAAAAAACTGAAGAAGACATCAGATGATGAAAACATTTTCCATGCTCATGGATCAGCAACATTAATATAGTTAAAATAATCATCCTACCAAAAACAATCTACAAATTCAATAAAAAATCCCTATCAAACTTCAACACAAATTTTCACAGAACTTGAAAACACAATTTTCAGCTTCATATGGAAACACACAGACACACACACACACACACACACACACACACACACACACACACACACGAATAATAAAAGAACTGCTGGAGGTATCATCAACCCCAGTCCCAAACTGTACTACAAAGCTCTAATAATAAAACCAGCATGGTATTTGCATAAAAACTGACACATAGTGCTGGAGAGATGGCTCAGAAGTTAGAGCACTGGCTGTTCTTCCAAAGATCCTGAGTTCAATTCCCAGCAACCACATAGTGGGCTCATAATCATCTATAATGCGATCTGGTGCACTCCTCTGGCATGCAGGCACACATGTAGGTGGAATACTGTATAAATAATAAATCTAAAAACAAAACAAAAAAACAACAACGACAGACAGACAGACAGACACATTGATCAATGGAATTGAATTGAAGACCCAGATTGACTCCACATCTATGGACACCTGATTTTTGATAAATAAACCAGAAATAGACACTGGGGAGGGGAGGTGACAGCATCTTCAATAAACGGTGCTGGTCAAATCTGATGGTCACCCTACAAAAAACTCAACTCTAAGTGGGCCCAAGGCCTCAACATAAGTCTGGATACACTAAATCTAATAGAAGAAAAAAATGGGGATAGTCTTAGTGCAGGAAAGACTTTCTGAACTGAGCAACAACAGCACCAGAACTAAGAACAATTAACAAATGGGACTTCATGATACTGAAAAGTTGCTGTGTGGCAAAGGACATTGTCATTAGGGTAAACCATCAGGCTACAAAATGGGGAATACCTTTTTTACCAACTACACATCCAATAGAGGGCTAACATTTAAAATATATAAAGAACTCAAAAAGCTGGACATCAAGAAAACAAATAACCCAATTAAAAACAGGGTGCAGCTCTAAATAGAGAATTCTCTTTTTTTTTTTTTTTTTTGTTCTTCTTCTTCTTCTTCTTCTTCAAGACAGGGTTTCTCTGTGTAACCTTGACTGTTCTGGACTCCCACTTTGAAGACCAGGCTAGCCTTGAACTCACAGCGATTCGTCTGCCACTACCTCCCAAGTGCTGGGATTAAAGGCATGTACCACCACCACCACTCGGCTGAGAATTCTCAAAAGAGGAAATACTTAAGCACTTAAAGGAAATCATCAACATTCTTAGTCATCAAGGAAATGCAAATCCAAACTACTTTGAGATTTCATCTTACTCCAGGCAAGATGGCCAAAATCAATAGAAACAAATGACAGCCCATGCTGGTGAGGATGTGGCGTAAGGAGAAGGCTCATCCGGTCCTGGTGTGAGTTTAAAAAAACGTGTACAGCCACTATGGAAATCAGTGTGGCTGTTCCTCAGGAAGGTGGGAATAGAACTACCTCAAGATCCAGTTATGCCACTCTAGGGCAAATTCCCAAAGGACTCTACATCCTACCACAGAGACACTTGCTCAACCATTGCAGCTCTACTTCTAATGGCCAGAAATCAGAAACAACCAAGATGTCCATTAATGGATGAATGAAGAAAGAAATTGTAATACGTTTACACAATGGAATATTACTCAGCCATTAAAAAATGAAATCATGAAATTTGTAAGTAAATGGATGAAGCTTAAAAAAAAATCATCCTCAGGGAGGAAGAGAGCCGGGGAGAAGAGAATAAGGCAGGCTGCCATGGGTTAGGTGAAGGAGAAGCACACGGCCAGTGTGGATGGGGATTTGACCCAGATGAAGAACATTAGCAAGTATATGGGATTATAGATGGGAGGCAGCTTGATAGAAATTATTAGAACCAGATGGCATGGGATTGGGACAGGTATCCCATACCTGCCCCACTATGGGAAGTAGTTTAGGGGATTAATATCTTCCCTACCTCGGGTTAACTAAGGTTATTTTTTTCTTAAAAATCATCCTCGGTGAGGTAACTCACATCCAAAGAGACAAATATTACATCTTAAGTCCCAGCTAAGCAGACTACAACCCATACAGCCACAGAGGTTAGGTACAGAGTAAGGGACTAGGAGGGAAAATAGAATAGATAGTTACAGGTGGATGGTGGGGGGGGGGGGGGGGGGGGGGGGGGGGGGTGAGGGGGGGAGTTAGAATAGGAGGATCAAATGGGGAAACAGAGGAAAGAAGAAGGCAAGGGAAGGAATACAATGAGGGACAGCTAAAGCTAAGGGCCATTGAAGGGGTCATATGGAAACGCACTCCAGCAGAAACTCCTTAAAGCATATACACATATGGAAGGATTCACCAAATACCAGGAAAGACAAAGTCCCAACTAGACATCTCTTATCACGGCATGGAACCTCCAGTTCTAGGAATGGGTTTATATCTTATCGAGTTGTTGGCCAAAGGAGCCCCACGGAAACAAAACAAGAAAGAAAGAAAAAAAAAGAAAGAAAGAAAGAATCCCTAGTAAGGGACAAAATGATGGTAAAGTTCAATTGCTGAAGACAACACCCACACAACTCACTGAACACAGAGACGCTCATCTGGTGCCTACCTGGAGCCTTCCCCCCTACTGACTAGCTAGTGTCCGTGGTACTAGACGGGACTCTGCACGCTACAAGCAGAAGAAGGTAAACACCAAGCCAGCTACAACCCCTGTGATCTACAATGGTGATCTGCCTGCAGTATATGCTGGCGTAATACTGGCACAAAGCCTGTGGGGGTAACCAAGCAGTATTTGATTGGATTTAAGGTCCACACCTGATGAGAAGGAAGCCATGCTTGACACTGCTTGGGTAGCTGCGGATCTAGGAGAAAACCAAATGCGATTGTTCTGCTAAAGAAACTTATCAATAAAATAACTTCTAAGAACATCCTTCTATATTCACAGATCAGTGTCTTGCTCAGCCATCATCAGAGAGGCTTCCTCTCACGGGAGATGAGTCCTAAGACAGAGACCCACCACAGGACAATGTGCAGAAAAATGAAAGACCTTGAAATACTCAGTCCTAAATGGGATCTCTCCATCAAACCTTTCCCCTCAGGGTTCAGGGAACCTTGCTGAAGAGGAGGTGGAAAGGTTGTAAGAGCCAGAGGGGATGGAGAACCGCAGGGAACCAAGGCCTTCCAAACACAAATGCACATTTGAACTCACAGAGACTGTGGCAGCACACACGGGGCTGGGATGCCGGCCCTGAGAGAGGAAGTGGACGCAAGCCCCAAGTCCTAACCCAGAAGCTGTCTCCAACTGATAACTGCTAGCAAGGGGAAAATTCCTTCTCACCAACAGAATCTCACTTGAGTATGCAAAGCGCTTTTCAGGACAGCTCCCACGGCCAGCAGTAAATGAGCTCACTGGCAATTTGGGGAGGGAAAGGTTCATAACACTCACGCTTCCAAATATCGGTTAATCTTCAAAAGCAGTCAGGGAAGGACCCTGGAGGCAGGAGCCAAAGCGAAGGCCCGTAGAGGACTGACTTGCTCCTCAGGACTTGTTCAGCCTACTTTTTATAGAACCCAGGATCACACCGCCCACCCAGGGATGGCCCCGCCCACAATGGGCGGGACTCTCCCGCATCAATCACGTTAAGAAAACGTCCTACAGGCTAGCCCCATCTTCTAGAGGCATTTTCTCAATTGAGGTTCTTTCCTCTCAGACAACTCTAGGCTGTGTTGAATTGACACAAAATTAGCCAATCAGGGAGCTCCAGGTGGGGCAGTTAGGAAAACACTCATTGTTAACCTCTGGCTTCTACATGCTTACACACACACACACACACACACACACACACACACACACACCAATAAAAATAATGTACAAATGAAAAAAGTAAAAAGAAGTGACAAATAAATAAATAGAAACAGTCCAAGAACTGACCTGCCTGGTAGCATGAGTCTCCTTTCATACTTCTTTTCCCCTAAAATTTCTAGTTATTCAGGAAGCTTTTGTTCATCCATCTAATGTCTTTTATTAAGTCCCCTAAAAACAGTCTTTGGTTTTAATTGGAGCTGCGCTGAGTTTATGGATTAATTATGTGAGCCTCAGCAGGGCTATGGTGCTCTTCCCACGCATGCTCTTTATTTATTTACATACATCTTATTTTATATACTTTCATTGTCTTTCAAATTTTTCTTCATAAAGGTCTTGAGACTTTTTAATTATGTTAATTCTTAGAAAATTTACAGATCTGTCAGGCCTGGGTATTTTCATGATTTTAATTGGTACCTTATTTCATTCACATTTTATAATGAATTGTTTCTAGACTAACAGGTACCACTAGTATTGGTCTTTTCAACCCCCATCACCCCCTCTCTCGTCTTGCAGAACTTTTAATTCTCTAATTAATTTTAATGCCTTGTCTACCCTCTTCAGTTTATCGTGTAAATTCTCATTCTATCTAAAAATTATGACAAGTTTACCTCAGTTGTATATTACTTATGATATAGATTCAGCTGTGTGTACAAGATACAAATAATCCTGGCTCCAAAAAGACAGAAATTCAGCCTGGTGTGGTGGTGCGCACCTGGAATCCCAGCACGTGAGAGACTGAGGCAGAAGGGTCAAGACCCGGGGGCCACTGTGGGCTATTTGGTGAGTTCAAGGCCAGCCTAGGCTATAAAGCAAGACTGTTGGGGGAAAAATTGGCAAACACTAATTTCATTCCCATTAAAAGTCTGAGTGTAGAGTTTGGCTGCTTCAATGTCCCTGCAGCCATTAGGCCCCCGGCTAGACCACCACTCTTGGATGTCGCCCTCGCTGTCACGTTGAGGACATGATCTCTTCCTATGTATGTGCCTTCTACGATCCCTTCAGCAGGGCAGAGGACACACGGGGAAGTCACATATAAATTCTTTCTTTTTTCCCCCCAAGGTATGATCATTTATTTGTTACTCTTAAAGATTTATTTTTGGGGCTGGAGAGATGGCTCTGTTCTTCCAAAGGTCCTGAGTCCAATTCCCAGCAACCACACGGTGGCTCACAACCATCTATAATAAGATCTGGTGTCCTCTTCTGGCATGCAAGTGTACATGCAGGCAGAATACTGTATGCATAACAAATAAAAAAGAATCTTTTTAAAACATTTATTTTTGACTGAACTCAGACTTAGAAGTAGAAGCTCTCAGCGAGGACAGCCTACGTCTCTTGGGAGTCCGTTCCTAGAGCTTTTCTTTGGCTTCCTTCATTCTCTTGGCCACAAGTTTAGCGTATTCTGCAGCCTCCTCCTTGTTTTTCTTAGTACGCTGTTTCTTCAGAGCTATGCGTCGGCGTTTGTGTTGCAGGACGCCAGGAGTGACAAGACGCTGAATCTTGAGTGCTTTGGTCCTGAGCTTCTTACCTTCTTTGTTTGAGGGCTTTCTGACAACATGTTGGCGGACATCATCTTCTTTAGAGAGATTAAAGAGCTTCTGGATTCTGCTAGCCCTTTTAGGTCCCAGCCGATGAGGCACAGTAGCGACTGTCAGTCCAGGAACATCCTTCTCTCCTTTTTGTTTTTTACAATAACCAAGTTGAGAACACTCAGATTGGCACCCACAATGCATCCACGAACAGACTTGCGCTTCCTCGCTCCAATTCTCCTTGGTCTATAACAAGAATGCCCCTTACTCAACGGCAGGCGCACTCTGCAGGGGTCACAAGGCCTTGCTTCATGGGAAAACCTTGTTTGTCATCCCCACCACTGGTCCGGACCACATAACCCTGCCACTGTTCGCCCAGAGCAACAGCGGCTACTTCCGTGGCCGAGCGCTTCTCCTAGAACGTACGAAGCTCGCGTTCATCATCCACCTCAATGAGTTTCTGACAGCCAGTGGCAGGGAAGGAGATACTGAGCTTCATCTTGGCACAGCCGACCGCCTAGGAGGCGCCACGAAAAACAACCACACATAAATTCTTACTTCCAACCCACTAGCCAAAGCCTAGCTTTCAATTTTGAAAAACCATGTCACTTACTTAACTCTTCCGTGAATTTCTGCTAATCATTTCTTCCAAACTTCCTGTGGTTTTCTTTGTCTATCCTAGTTATTTGAATTGAAAGCTGAGCCCACAGTCCCCTTAATTATCCTTCTTGTTTGTTTAAAATTACACTCAGATCTATGAATTTCCTTCTTAATTAGGTTTAATTGTATCATAAAATATCACTATGTGCCACTTTGGTCCTTCAGTCCTAAGAACTCCGCATCACTGCCAGCCCCAGCCACGCACACACACACCCGATTCTTGTGACAGGCTCCACAAGACTGCCACCAACCAGTGCTCTGTCTTACTTGCTGTAATATTGCCAGGAACCAGTGTCTCTAACAACAACCAGTGAGGACTGCTTGAGAGGTCAGAACCCTGTCACCAAATATCAACCTCAGACCTCCACAGACATGAGCACATACACACATACACACACCACATACACTACAGCGCAAGCGCACACACACACACACACACACATGCATGCACGCATGCGGGGGGGGGGGGGGGGGGAGGGAGGGAGGGAGATGGGGAGAGGAGATATACAAATGTGGGTGGCACCATTTCATGAGCTTGAGTCCCAGACTGAATAAAAAGAGAAAGCTGGCTCTGGAAAGATAGTTCAGTACTGAAGAGTATGTACTGCTCTCCCAGAGGTCTCAAGTTCAGTTCCCAATGCCCATGTCAGGTAGCTCACAACCACCTGAAGCTCCCGGGCATCTGACCTTTTCTTTGGGACCTCACAGGTACCTACACTTACTTGTGCATGCACACACATACACACACACACACACACACACACACACACACACACACACGGATACACATATGTACATGTAACAAAAAATAAAATATCTTGGGGCTGGAGAGATGGCTCAGCAGTTAAGAGCGATTGTTATCCTTTCAGAGGACCCAGGTTTGATTCCCAGCATCCACATGGTGGTTCACGACCATCTATTATTCCCGCTCAAGGGTGCACATGGTACATACATTCAAGCAAAACATTCATACTCATAAAATAAAATAAATAAATCTAAAAAAAATTTTAATTAACTTTTTCTTTTTTGAATTTTAATTAATTTATTCAGATTACAACTCAGTTGTTCTCCCATCACTCGTATCCTTCCGTTCCTCCTACCCTCCCACCCCAACCCTATTACCCTCCCTTAGATCTATGTCCAAGGGAAGGGTCTCCTCCCCCACTTTATGGTCACAGGCTAACAAGTCTCATCTTGGTATGAGTGTAAGTCTGCCTATTCTCTCTTTGAGTGCCACCAGGGCTCTCCACAAAGGGGGGGTCATCAAATATGGGGCACCAGAGCTCATGTCAGGGTTAGTCCCTGCTCTCCACATAACTGTGGAGGATGTCCTGTCCATTGGCTAGACCAGAGTTTACTACTTGTATTGTCCTTGGTTAGTGCAGTAGTTTGAGCAGACACCCCTGGACCCTGAAATACCCGTGACGATGTTCTTCTTGTAGGTTTCTAAGATCCTCTGGATCCTTCTATTTCCCCATCTCCTATATTTCTCTTACCTAGTGTCCCAGTAGGATGTCCTCACATCTATCCCAATCTCTTGGTAAGTGAGACATTCACGAGGCATGCCTTTTGGGCTAGTGTCCAATTATAAGTGAGTATATACCGTGTGAGTCTTTCTGTTTCTGGGTTAACTCACTCAGTATGATCCTTTCTAATTTCCTCCATTTGTCCACAAATTTCTGGTTCTGGTGGTGCTGACCAGTAGGATTTGCTGAAGGAGGCAGAGGCAGGAGGATCTGGAGTTCGAGGCCAGTTGGGGATATACGTTAATTAACTTTTTAAAAGGAGACTGCTGTGAGCAGCAGCACTCACCAGTGGTCTCTGCTTTGTGACTGTGTGATGTAACCAACCACCTCAGACTCCATGCGGTCAGCTGCTAACACTCCTACTTCCGTGCCTTCCCTGTGGTGGTGAGCTGCACCCTCAGATTGTGCTGGGATTAATGGTGTGTGCCATCACTGCCCCACCCTCAAATTGTGAGGAGAAAAAAAAAAATCCTTCCTAAAGTTGCTTTTGTCAGGATTTTATCACAGCAGCAAGAACAGTCATTAACATATTCCCACCTCCACCTCCACTTTCATCTGGGAGAGGTTCACTGCTCTGCTACATCATCCAGGCAGCTCTCCCCTAACCTTAACTGCATCTGCAAACTCACCTTTGCCTTGAGGGACAACCCAGCCACAATTCCTCCTACCTCACCCTCCAGTGTGACCTGTGATTTTCTTCCATTTCCACCACAATATATAGATCACACAAAGTCATTTCGCACAAATTCACCGAGGCTTTCTTGGTGGCAACATACATACATGAATAATTTTGCAGCTCTTCCGGGTGGACTCAGAAGAGTATAGTCTCTGTCTAGACTGTAAAGTTAAACTTACCTCCACTAGTTTTAAAGAAGCAATCGTGTTCTCAAACTTCTCTCTGTTGGGGGAGCCGGAAAGTCTGTTTGATTTGCCAGCCTTTGGGTACGTGCCACAATCCCCAACTGTGGGCCTTGGATTCTGTCTCTCTTCTTAATTCTATTAGAAGGGGCTTTATGGATTTCAAGGCTGCAATGCTTGGGGCGTACACCGATGATTACTGTATCTTCTAGGTTGCTTCTCATTTATCCTCAAGGGACGTCTTGCCTTGCCTGTCATTTGTTGTCATTTTGCCATAGATTTGTGAGTCTGGGCTTGTTTGTTTGGTTGGTTGGTTGGTTGGTTTTGGTTTTGTTTATTTTGGGGGAGTGCTGACTAGTCTTATGTCAACTTGATACACAAACTAGGGTTATCTGAAAGGAGGGAACCTCAGTTGAGAAAATGACTCCATAAGATCCAGTTGCCAGGGCATTTTTTTTAACGAGTGGTCAGTGGTGCATAGTGCCATCCATGGGCTGATGATCTTAGATTCGAAGCCGACTGAGCAAGCCATGGGTGACAAGCCAATAAACAGTTCCTGCCTCCAGGTTCCTGCCCCGTTTGAACTTGAACTTCTGATCTTCCTGCCTTCACCTTATGCATGCTAGGCATGCTGGAGGTGTTACCACACCTAATATTATGTAGCACTGAGGACCCATCCTAGGGCTTCATGCACACTATGGAAGTACTCATCATCCACGGCCCTGATACGTGTGTTCTGTGTGAGGCTGGGTCGCTGAGTTTTACCTTGTTCATCTTTGGCAGGCATGTCTTTTACCATCTATTCACTCTCAGTTTAACTCCTGCCTTTCCTTTTAAATGTGACTGGGGAGATAATGTATTGCTGGGTCTGGGATTTGCTCATTCTGCACATCAGAGCCTCGCTGGTGTTTGGCAGCCATTTTTTTCTCTCAGATACTTACTGTGTCTCACTTGGCTGTGACTCCTTTAAGGTACACTGCCCCTTGGCTAGTGTCGGTCCTTAAACAGACAGGAGTCTAGATGTTACCGTGTGCTTCTCCAGGTAAGCACTAGTGGAGAGACAAACCCTCCACTGCCTGTTTTGTTTTGTTTTGTTTTCCTGCCGACATCCATTCTGCCTAGGGACTCTCTGCAGTGGCAGCAGTGAAGGTTGTGATGTGAGCATTATAACCAACATGAACCCACTTGTGAGCCTGTTGACCTGCTGGTTGCTGAGCTGTTGTTGATAATGGCTTTGCTGCAGCTTTAGGTTCCCTCAGACAAGCCAAGGCCTTCTACTTCACCACGCATGCAGTGGCCTCCACCTGACAAAGCAAGTTGCAGGAAAGATGGAGGAAGCCGAATAAAACCAGCCCTAGCCCATCCTGCCTCAGTTTCCTCCTCTACCAACCCCCCACTCCCAGCCATGTGCCAAACAACCCCCTTTCACCAAAGATTTGGAAGGCCAGTTGCCAAATGAGACTTGCGCCCTATCACACCCCCATCTTTCCTGGGGCACCTGAAGAAAGGGGACCAGAGGTTGCTGGCTTCTTGATCAAACGATGAATTCAGCTTGTAACAGATTTGTTTTTCTTGTAAGAAGTCATGCAGCTGTCAGTTCCTACAAATCCACATAATTAAGATGCCAAGAATCACCTACAGTGATGCTGTCTGGAAAATGGAAGCCTTTTTCATCTTTATTTTCAACGAGAGATATAGTCACATGACCCAAGATTCAGGTTTGGTCTGGGTGCTGCCCAAATGAGCAGGCTCACATACCCCAAATGTTTGTAACCTCGTCTAAGAACTTATTCCTGTCTGACCAACAAAAAGCCAGCACACCCAGGCAGGGCATTGGGGTATGTGAGGCTAAGGTGCCCAGGCTTTTAGCAGAGAGTCTGGAAGAGATTAGAGGAGGCGAGAGACAAGAAGAGGAAGAGGAAGGAGGCAGCCATGGGTGAGGTGGAGGAGAAGCACATGGCTGACATGGATGGAGGATTCGGCCCAGATGAAGAATGTTAGCAAGTATTTAGGATTATGGATGGAAGGTAGCTCGACAGAAATTATTAGAAGCAGATGGCATGAAATTGGGGCAAGATATGGGATACCTACCCCCAATATGGAAGTAGTTTAGAGGATTAATATCTGCCCTGCCCCAGGTGAACCAAGGCTATTTTAAAATATAACAGGTGTTTGTGTTTTTATTGATTGATAGTGGGTTAGAAAATACCGCTGTAATAATAATTATAGGGCTAACAATAAACATATATTAGACCCTACTTCTAAATTAACCACCACAACCCAAAACTAAGGTACATATAGGAAATGCTAATGTGAAGATCCCTCCTTATGTCACCACTAATGCTGGTTTCTTATTCATCTTTCCTGGCTCTCATTAAATGAATACGGAAAAGCATAAAGATGTCTTAGAGATGCAGATGTGCAAACACACACACACACACACACACACACCTTCCCACAAAGGCTGCTGACTAGCCCCTCGGCCCATCATCTGACCTTTGCTGTGGCTGTCTGGCAGCTCTTCCTCATCAGGAAGGCTTGTCATTCGTTGTCACAGCTATACAGGACCCTGAGGCCTGGAGGGCTGCCGTTTGTCTAACTACCTCTCTTGGACAGACACTGCAGTTGCTCACAGTCTTCTGCCGTTGCAATGGTACACTGAAAAGGGAAGTTTAAACACTAGGGTGGAGGAGATATATTAGCCGGTCTTGGCATTTCAGTACAGACATGTTTGCCAGGAGCCTCTCCTCGCCTCCACCCCCGCCCCCTCCCCTGACTGTTATTTCTTCCCACTGCATTTTTATTTTTCTGGATGTCAAATGTTGATGCTTTATTGCAGTTCACAAATGTTCGGGGTCATTTCAGTGGTTAGACATGCACAATAAAATAGAAAAATGTACATCTGTGGAAGTCTTGAACGTTAACAACACAGCAATAAATCTCCCATTTGCTGGATGCCTTTGGCAGCCCTGCTGCGAAACAGCGAGGGGGCACAGGGATTCTGCAAGCTCAACACACAGGGGAACCATTGGACACAGACACCTCTTTTCTGCCACAGGAAGCTGCACCTGCCAGTCAGGCCTCAGTTCTCAGAGCAAAGGACACAATGAAACACTTAGGAACTTTTTTCTCAATGCCCAAAACCCCATTGCTGCACACATATAATCGCAATGCTCAGAAAACTGAGGCAGGGGCATTGATTATAGACCACTGTGAGCTACAAAACAAGACCCTGTCTCAAAACAATTAAACAGACAATTGCCAACCTTTGGTATATATACCCAAGAGAATTGAAAGCATTCCCATGTGTAGATGTGTATACGCACACGCGCACACACACACACAGAGGCATTTAAAAAATTAAAAGCTAGACAAAGAACAAAAAGAAAGGCAGCCTCTTCACTGATGTCTGCCTTTCTTCCTAGCAGTAGTTTGCATTAAATCACTTTCCTCTATGATTCACTTTTCCACATGTTTACATGAGTTGAGCAGGAATGACATCATGAGGGTGACATCATGAAGATGACACTACAAGACTCTTAGATAGATGCTCGGGTCCTTACTAAAGCATTGGGAGGTGAACAGCATTTCCACTTCACAAATAAAGGAACCAGTGTCTAGAGAGAATCTCTTGTGTACTGTATGAAAGCATCATCTGTCAATAAAAGCTGATGGCCTGTTAGCGGAGGCAGGAAATAGGAGATGGGAGTTCTGGCAGAGAGAGATGAACTCCAGGATAGAAAGAGGTGAGAGATTTACCCAGGACTCTAAGCAAGATGGACACATGAAACTGAAGAGAGGTAACCAGCCATGTGGCACACATAGAATAGGATAAACAGGCAAAATAAGTTACAAGCTAGTCCGGGAACGAGCCAAAGCTTATGGCCTAGGCATTTATTCATAAGTAATAAAATCTCAGAGCCATTATTTTGAGAACTGGGCACATCTGGGAAACCTGTGTTTTTACACTGGTGTTCCACCAATCCAAAAATAGCCTATGGTCACCAATAGGAAAGGGAGATAGTACATACTAGCAAGCGACGGTGAGGAGTAATCCCACTTTCCTATGTGCTAGCAGTATCCTATTTGAATATGTGCCAGAAGATAAGAAAGCTAGAAAGATAAAAAGCTGGGGTCAGGAGCTCTTTCACAAGCTATGTCTTATGCCAAGGAAGTTTACTAAGAGGTACAGTAGCACACATACTGTTTACAGGAGGAAAATGGCCAAGGTCATCAGACAACTAAGTTAGACAATGTTGACAAAGAGAAGACAGATACCTCAGATACAGCTGCCTTAGGACTGATAAGCACAGCCAAGGTGGAAGAGGCAGGTCCTCAGAAACAGCAGCCTTGACTCCTTCAAGACACTGGCGCTAGCCTCGGAAAGCCTTTCCAAGTGCACTCCCTGGACAAGGCACAGAACTAAAGGTCCCTTTGTCTCCTCATCAGGGCTTCTGAGAAAGTTGTGGGATAGTCTGGCACCCCACAGCAGATAGCTCAGCGGGTGCACGCACACACATCGTACATGCAAAAGAATAAGAAAAATGTTCACAGGTCAAGACACAGAATATTGAAAAGGGGCTGTAAAAAATGTTCTGGAGAAATATAAAGAGGGCAAAAGAATGAGTGAGAAAAGTCACATTTTACCTGGCACCCCTTCATACAGGTATATATTTTCATAGCAATTGTTTTGGTAATAACAAGAAATATATAAAAGTAAGGTTTAAAAAGTGTCCATTCTTTTTAAAAGGAGAAACGTGACATGAAATTGGAATGGTTTGTGGGAAGGGGCTGTAGAATGGTTTGGAAAGGGGAAGGGAAGTAATGGCATAAATACATTGTGTTTATATATGAAATTACCAAAAAAAAAGTTAAAAATACATTTAAAAATCATTCAGAAAAGCAGGCATGGTGGCGCACACCTTTAATCCCAGCACTCAGGGAAGCAGAGGCAGGCAGATCTCTGTGAGCTAGAGGCCAGCCTGGTCTACAGAGTGAGTCCAGGGCAGCCAGGGTTACAATGAGAAACCCTGTCTTGAAGAAGAAAAGAAAAAAGCATTCAGAGATAAGAATGGGAAATAAATCAGTGTGAACCCAAAGGCTATTCCTTTCCACTCTGCCACCCTGGCAATCACTCAGGATGACCTTGGACATGGACCAAGTTTCCATCCTGAGAGGAAAAAATGTATTTGAAGATGCTCTGAGGCATGAAAAATTGGATGGTAACTTTGAAGGGAAGACACTGTGGGGGGGAGGGGGGAGGGGGGAGGTGGGGGGGGGAGGGTCTTGTTTGTCCCTGTAGAGTTTTCACTTTTATATTGCATTTTATGTCAGAGTTTTCTTAAGGACCACCAAAATATAAACACAGAACCCAGTCACCCAGTGGGGACTCAGGGGCACCAGCAGGCAACGAACAGTGATGCTAAGATTCCCTGGAGTGAACTTTCCCAACCAGGACACCATGTGACACTTGTGAGCAAGCTGGCAGGACACTGCACATTGTTCCGTTTTTGCTAAAATTCTCTACCTGTCTGAAATGTAAAGCAACATTTATTCCTTCCTCCCAACAACAAACCAAGGTACCTCTCTGCCAACATTCACTTTGGGGTAACAATGATTAGGCTTCCTTACAGAGCTTTACTGTGGAGAGATAGTGTGACCTAGGCAACTCTTCTAAAATAAAGCATTTAATTGAGGGTTTGCTTACAATTTTAGGTTAGTCCATCATCATAGCAGAAAGCAGACAGGCATGGCACTGGAAAAGTAACCGAGAGGTTTACATCCTGTTCCATAGGCATCAAGCAGGCAGAGAGGAACTGACACGGGCCTGGTGTGGGCTTCTAAAACTTCAAGTCCACCCCCAAGTGCCACGCCTCCTCCAAGGCCACACCTCCTAATCCTTCCCAAACAGTTCCACTAGGTGGGAATCAAGCATTTAAACTTACAAGCCTATGGGGGCCACTGTCAGTCAAACTACCTGGCCCCCATGGCCTTGGAGCCAAAGCATAATGCAAAATGCATTTAACACAACTCCGAAGGTCCCCATTGTCGCCCACAGTCTCAACTGTTTAAAAGTCCAAAGTCTCTTCAGAGGTGACTCAAGGTAATCTCTTAAACTGTAAACCCCTATAAAAATCAAAGTCAAAAAAGCAGACCACATGCTTCCAACACACAGCGGCACAGGACGTACACATTATCATTCCAAAATGGAGGAAAGGGAGCACAGTGAGGAATACTGGACCAAAGCCGGAATGAAAAGCCAGCAGGTCAAACTCCAGACTCTGTAACTCCATGTCTGATGATAAAGAGTGTATTAGATGGCTCTTCCCTTCCCACTTTGCTGCCTGCAATGCACGGCTCTCTCTTGGGCTGTCTCCATACAGGGCAGCTCTCCTCAGCAGGTACCCCACAGCCCTGGCATCTTCAGCATCTTGGGGTCTCCAATGCAATCCAGGCTTCAACCTGCAGAGATTCGTGCAATGGCCTCTCTGGGCGTCCGTATGGAGACTCCCCTGCCACACACGTGGCCTCGGTGGTTTCCTTCACCACAGAGGAAGATTCCACAGCTCCTTTTCCTGTATGTTTCTTGACTCTAAAATCAGAAACACATCGGTGAAGCTGCCAAATTCTGTTCGCTGAGGCTGGACTCCAGACTCCTCCTTGACGTTGATGTGCATAAACTGTCCGTTGCTGGTGGGTGGGTTTTTTGTTTTTCTTGTTTTGTTAGGGTTTGGGGGGTTGTTTTGTTTTGTTTGGGGTTGTTTGTTTCTTTGGGGGTTTTGTTTGTTTGCTGCTTAACCTTTCCTTTAATTCCTTCCACAAACTGGACGCTTGGCTGGGTGGAGTCTTACCCTGAGGGCACTAACTACTCCTTCTGGTCCATTTCCAATCAGCTTCATTTTTATCTCCTTGAGCACAGGACGTGGTGCCTCAGACCAGCTCAGTCGGGGAATGGTCCTTGGGGACGGGAATTCTTGGAGCATCGGTGTATAGGAGATAAGGCAATGACAAACAGAGGTGACTCAAGTTTGAGTTTCCATCTGAGTGTATTTTTCAAGCAAGCAGTCTAGGGTTATATACATTTTTTTCAAATGCAGATTTGAAAAATGCAGGGGGGCTGTGTTGTGGGGCTGTGTTGCGGTTACAGTTTCCATGGAGTAGGTTCAAAGGGATCAGTGAGCAATTGAGCATACATAGTACAGGTACAGAGAGTTTTGTCATCATTTGAATTATAACTTTAAATGCACAGCAAAAGATGTCGTCATTCTTAAGTAATTGGCTTGGTATCAGTACGGATGCATTCCTCGCCAAAGGTCAGCGCTCTCTTGCTAATTATTTTGCCCAGCACCTGGTGCTGAGGTTACAGGAATCAAGACAGTTTTTTTGAAACACTCTGTTGTTTGGTAAATGTCACAAGATAGTACCAAATGGCTAATCCTTAGCTATGTTTCTTCGATAAGTGGAGAAGACCAGCAGAGCTTGACGATGAACTTTAAGCTTGAATGGTCCCTGGCTGCAGTCCCGTGTTAGCAACGTCTCTTGTAGCAACAGCCATACCTGAAAAAGGTCCTGAACTGGGAGTGAAGTTTTAAGAAATAGGATAGAGGGTAGAAAATAGCTCCCAGCAATGAGAGAAGGAAAAAAACTGCAATCAGATTTCTCCTGTCAGGAATATCGACCCCAATCCAGGAGACTCTCTTCTTTTCGGGGGGTCTTAGTCTCAGGCCTGTGTAGTATTTGTCACACAGACTCCACTGGAGATGGGTGACAACTTGGCTCCAACATTATATTTCCTGGTGTTCTTTTTCTCCTCAAACTGTACATTTTGTATTTCTCTTACGCATTGTAGACAGGCATAAGAGTGGTCACTAAGAACCATGTGAGACAGTCAACACAAGGCTGTCTTAAAATCTATGCCAACTACATTAATCCAAAATTCTTCAATTTAGCCTCAAGCACATTTTTAGGGCAAGGGGAAAAGACAGCCACTTTCTTTGCCAAAATATCACACACACACATACACACACACATACACATATATACACACACAAACACACACATACATACATACACACAAACACACACACACGCATGCACACATGCACAAATGCACACACACAAAAATGGTCTCTAGACCAGCTGGTGTGGGAACTGGACAAGGGCCAGCTTCCCTGAGCAGAAGCCCCCGTGCCTGCCCTGTGCAGATCCAAACAAAAGCTCACCTTATTAGATTAGGTCCAGCTTCCCCTTACCCAGTTGTGTGGGAGACCAGCAGTGTGACAGCTACAGCAGATGAAAAAATGTTGATAAGAATCCCCCTGAAGACTAGCTTCCTCTATACCCCTTACCCAATTACATAATTCCAAGGCTGGGGAGGTCCCGCTTGTGGTTTCTGCCTTAATAAACCTTGTGTCCTGAGGAGACAAGGCCGCCCACCTTCCCCCGCCTCTGAGGAACGGAGGGTCCATGCTTCGGAGCTTGCTCAATAAAAAAAGACACTGTGTAAATTGCATCTGGCTGGTCTCTAGTAGTCTGCGGAGGTTTCATGACTTGGGCATTTCACTGGTGATATTCTTCTCCTCTGAAGTCTCCTAAGCTGGACCTCACAGTTCATATTGCCCTGTGGTGGATATAAACATGTTTTTGTTTTGATTCCAAGTGTGGGATGGGGAACAGACTTGTGAAAGATCTGGTGATGTTTATCCACTAGAAGACTAGTGTCGGGGCTTGGTTTTTGCCAGCTGAAACACATCTTAGTACAGACTGTCTTGGAATTGTTTGGCTGTTTATCACTCCACTTCAAGACGCTCCTAGAAAGAACCTCGCCAGAGAGGATATCGGGGCTCCAGGTTCCGGCTGCTGTTCCAGGTTCCAGCAGCAACTTTGGTTGAATTGCTGGTCTGCTGAAATCCTGCCAACTATGCCAAGGCAATTGCTCCCAGGAACTGAGTCCAAAAAGGTCTACATCTCCCATTCCCATTAACCTCTTATCTCTCCTATCTAGGGTAGGTGGGTTGGAAGGGAGGTATAAGCATTAAAGAACCCCAAATAAAGTAGGTTTGGAAAAGGTCGAAGCCAGCACTGCCCTTAGCACTGCTGTGTTCCACGCTCCTGCTAGGATGGCCCATCAAGCCCTGCTTGAAGCATTCAACCTCTTTTCTGGTCCAAAGTCTTCCATCTTCTCCCAAACAACCACATGGCCATGACTGTTACAACAGTGGCAGTCCCTGGCACCTGAGTCCCTGGTACTAATTTCTCCTGTTCTAGTGCTGTGAAGAGACACCATACCTAAAGCAACTTATAAAAGAAAGCATTTAATTAGGGGCTTGCTCACAGCTCCATCACACTGGCACATACCATCTGACCACACAGGAAGCCGAAGCCTCCAAAGGCATTGAGTGAGACAGTCCTTCCTAGTCACTTGATGTCCTCTGCTCCCGATTTTGTCATGGAAAAGGAAAATAGCTACTAGCGGTAGTTGAGAGGCGGCAGAATGGCCTCAACCTTGGTGGGGAATTGTGGTCACCGTTGCT
This sequence comes from Acomys percivali, assembly GCA_907169655.1. Taxonomy (NCBI): domain Eukaryota; kingdom Metazoa; phylum Chordata; class Mammalia; order Rodentia; family Muridae; genus Acomys; species Acomys percivali. The sequence goes on along the minus strand of OU015757.1, from coordinate 9,206,370 downwards.
GTGACTGACACTGGTGGGTTGGAGAAAGCAAGCATTCTCAGGACATAGTGGCCTTGTCAGCAGCCTCAGCCACCTTAAGACCCAGCACTGGCAGAAAAAGCACCACCACTGGGCTAGAAAATGTTCTTTGTGGTGGAAGAGGCCAACCCAACTAGGCAAAAGCCATTCAAAAGAAATAGAATATTGTATTATTTATAATTTGAACTTTAAAAGAAATATTAAAAAGGAATCCAACTGTTACCCCTAGCTGTGTTTCTCACACCCTATTCTGGTTAATAGTGACAAAAATGACAAGATATTACAATCACTTAGAGGGCAAGCCTCCGGGCATGCCTGTGAGGTTATTTAGCTTCAGTTAACTTAAGCATGAAGCCCCACATCGACTGTGGGTCGAAGCACCCCACGGACAGGCACAGGAGAATAGAGCTGAGTATAAACAGTCACTTCTGCATCCTAAACCGATGCAATGTGACCAGCTGCCTCCCACTTCCCCTGTGTGCTAGAACAAATCCCTTTGAACTCTATCTCAAAACCAACTCTACCTCCCTTAAATTGATTCTCCATGGGTATTTGGTTGCAGTAACAAGAAAAGTGAAATATATTTAAAAATCTATTTTGAAAATAATCTGTGTATGTAATGTGTGTCTGGGGCCTTTGTGTATATGAGTATAGGATGGTGCCCTTAGAGGCCAGCAGCATCAGATTCCCTGGAGCTGAAGTTACAGGCTTCATCGGTGCTAAAAACTAAACTCAGGTCCTCTGCAAAAGCCATACATGCAACTGGGCGGTGGTGGCGCACACCTTTAATCCCAGAACTCAGGAGGCAGAGGTGGGTAGACCTCTGTGAGTTCGAGGCTAGCCTGGTCTACAGAGCAAGTTCCAGCATAGCCAGGGCTACACAGAGAAACCCTGTCTCAAAAAAACAAAACAAATCAAACAAAAGGAACCAGTGCTCTTAACCATGCCCCTTCTTTGTCCCTTTTTATTCTGTCTGGAGTCCCTGCCCGTGAGATGCTGCTGCCACGGCAGCTAGGTCCTCAGCCCTCAGTTCGGATCCTCTAGAAGCAGGGTCATAGACGCGCCCAGATACGCAGCTTCCAGATCAGCAGTTCTCAACCTGTGGGTCGTGACCTATCTGGAAGGTCAAGTGACCCTTTTGCAGAGGTGCATATCAGATATTTACACTGCAACTCAGAAATGTAGCAAAATTACAGTTACGAAGTAGCGATGAAAAAACAATTTTATGGTTTGGGGTCATTACAACAGGAGGAACTATATTAAAGCAGCATTAGGAAGGCTGAGAACTACTGTTCTAAATGGTTCCAAATCCAGTGAAATTGACAAGGAAGGTTACCCATCACAGCCTCTTAGCCTCTCACCTTTCTCTCGGCTCGTACTCACCAAAGGAAAGGGAACCATTGTCCGCTAACTGCCGCATTCTCTTTCCAGCTTTACCATTTGAGCTCCCTTGTGTCCTCGCTTCTTTAGTGGGTCTCTGTTACCATCAAACAAATTTTTCTTCTATCCTACACGTGGTAGTTGATTTGGGTGGAAAATCCCATCCATAATAAGCTGGTTCACTGACCGTGGAAATCCCCTTGGGGCGATGAAATGGGAAACTTCACTGTGTTGGGTAATAGGATGAATGGGGGAAAGGTCAGCAAAGATGTAACTTGAAAGACAAGATTTCAAAGCAAGAGGGAACACTGTATGGGTGATCCTAACCTCTCTCCTCTTCCTCTTAGATGCATAATGTGGCCTTAAGATCTTGTGAAAGGAAAACTGGAAATTCTGAGCAGACCTGTGGAGGAATAATACTGCATTGATGACTTTGCTTATCCTGTTACCAAACATTTGCAAGAAACAACGTAAGGGAGAAAAATATTTATATTTGGCTTTCAGTTTGAGAACAGTCCAATCATGGCAGGGCAGCCAGGGCAGATGAGTGTGGTGGAAAGAGCTTGCACCAGGGCTGTGGCATTTGGGAGATCAGGAAAACAGAGCCAGAACAGGCTAGCAGCTTCAAAGTTGGCACTCCTAGGAATCCACTTCCCACAGTGATGTTCCAACCTCCCGGTGGGTCCACAATCTCTCAGAACAGTGCCACCAGATAGGGACCAAGTAACCAAACACATGAGCCTGTTGGGGAAATTGTACACCCCAAATATAACAAATATGTATAGCTAATAATCTTCTTTTTGTTTGTTTTTGAGACAAGGGCTATAGCCCAGGTTATTCTTTTCTTTTCTTTTCATTTTTTTCCGAGACAGGGTCTCTCTGTGTAGTCTTGGCTGTCCTGGACTTGCTTTGTAGACCAGGCTGGCCTCGAACTCACAGCGATCCGCCTGCCTCTGCCTCCCAAGTGCTGGCCCCGGTTATTCTTGAAGTTACAACAATCCTTCTGTCTCCAGCTCCTGATGCCAGGGTTACAGATGGGAGCCACCATACCCAGTTTTATTACTAGATTTTCAAAAAGTAAGTTTTATGTTTGAGAGTGAATTTCATTTTAACATGGGAGGAAATAAATGAAATGCCAGAGATACTGTGAGAATAATTTAAATTATTGCTGACACTAAGTATATGAATCAGGCTGAATAAGAAAGTAAGACACGTGCACCGGAATAAAACAAATAAATGTGATATAAGTCACAATACAGCAAACACAAGATATTATAATTCAAAACCTTCCAAAACATAAGAGCCTTTCCAGAAGACTCAGAATGGTTCAGAAACAAATTTTTTTAGATTTACAAGGGCATGTTTGTGAGTTGTGGCTAGACCAGTTTGTAAATTTGGGTTTTCCTTTTTAATACTGTCTTTCAAGTCTGCTTGAAAGACGCTCCCGCTCCCGTGTTTGCTAATGGCCACCATGTCCTAGTACAGAGCGCCTTGCTGAAGCCAGTTAACTTTTCTGACCTGTTTCTTGATGGAGCAGGCTGGAAACACGCCTGGGCTCTGATGCCCAAACGAAGTTGCTCATGTGTTTTTGGACACAAGATGGTCATGAACAGACTTGGGCTCGCAAGATTGTTCCGAAGGTCTTGAAACTGTGACGCGGTGACCACATCTGCTTTTCTCTGATTGTCCGGAACTGGTTATGAAGATTCTGGTCCTGCCTCAGTCGGAGTGCAGGCTGCAAGTAGAAATCATTCTCCCAAGCTGCTTGCTCTGGATGACTCCATGCCTTGTGGTGACTTTCTGCTTCTGTTTGGAGTGCTGGGTCTGTTTGTTTGTTTGTTTGTTTGTTGAGGGTCTGTTGTTGTTTGAGACAGAGTCTCCTGTATCCCAGGCTGACCTCCATCTCGGTATGGAGCCTAGAATGGCCTTGAACTTCTGACCCGTCTGTCTCTGCCTCTCAAATAATAAAATTATGGGCTTGTACCACTATGCCAGCTTATAAAATGCTGGGCCTCAAGCTTAGGGTCTCATGCATAGTGAGCAAACCCTCAGCCCTGGCCTGCTGACTTTCATACGGATAAGTGCTGCCAACTGCCACTCACACCAGCACGCTTGGGTTGTTTCCTTACAGACAGGAACAGACTTGTCCTGACCTGTCATGGATTTTTGTTGTCTGATATGACTCCTGTGACCAAGTCTAGAAAGGTCATTTTAAACTCACCTTCCTTCTTCTTCTGATTTCTCTCCAAACTTTTTTTTTTTTTAACATTTATGAGTGTTTTGCCACATGTATATAAGTGCCCCATCTGTGTGTCTGATGCCCACAGAAGAGGGAATCAGATCCCTTAACACTGGAGTTATGGATAGTCATGGGCCACTATATGGGTGCTGGGAATCGAACCCAGGTCTTCTGTAAGAGCCACAAGTGCTCTTAACTGCTGAGCCATCACTCCGGCTCCATCCTCCCAAACTCATATTTAATCACTGAGCAGCTCCTGCCCTGGTTTCCACTCTGTAACTCTCCTAAGATAAGTGATTTAATAAGCATTCATCTTTGTTGGCTTCTAGATTATGCCTCCAAACGCAGTTACTAGACTAAAGGTAACAGACCACTGCACGGCTCTGGTGTATGAGCTTACGTGCATGGCCCTATAAGGAGAGGGGAGCTTAACCAGGCTTCAACTACACCATCTCCTCTGGTGTGGGTGAAGGTAACCAGTGCAGATCTCTATGCTCTGGGACACGCAGTCCCAGGGCAGGAGAGGGAGTGGCCCTCACTCCTTACCACTCTTGAGATGAGATTTCCAGGGTTGGATACAACCTGACTCCACTCTTGCTCCAGACCTGCTACTCCTGGTTCCATGGTACCCGAGCCCTACAACAACTGAGATAAGAACCTAACAGTGGTGCTTCTCTTTCTTGTAACTTGGGTAACACAACCTGAACTGTCATATCTTGTAGCATCTTGTGTTCTGGAGTTCCTCACTGAGTCTCTTAGTCTCCAATCCCAGCGCTGTGAGCTTTTGCCTGCAGCCCTGACTTGGGCATAGAAGATGTGGTATTCAGCATAGCCTGTGTTAAAGTCCTGCTCACTGGCCTGTTGTTGCTCTGCATAGTGGATGGCTCTGTGCTGCAGGAGACCGAAGCCCTGCTCATTGGCCTGTGTGTGGTTAGGTGCTGAACGTTTCTTTTCCAGTCTTCTCTGGCTGGCAGGGGAGGGCAGTGGCTGGTCAGGCTGGTCTTTGCTCTTTTTCAGTCAGTGGCCAAGGTTTTCAGAAGCCCTCCCCTACTCAACTCTGAACTTTTTATCACTTTTGATGATACCTGTATGTTTTTGTTTCCTATGGAAATACAAACAAATCCTCAACCCCAACACAAAACACTTGCTGATTTCCATTCTGATGTTAACACAGCCTTATAATTTAATTCCAGAGTTTTTTCTATAACATAGTGTCTCTCGGCCGCTGTTATTCCTTTCTTGTTAACGTTCAGAAAATTTCAAGCTAACAGAGCACTACTTAACTGGTCCCCTGGGAGTCTTTATTCATCCTTTATAAACATTTCCTTTAAGATGCAATTAGATCTTTCTTTTTTTTTTTTGAGACAGGGTTTCTCTGTGTAGCCTTGACTGTCCTGGACTCCTTTTGTAGACCAGGCTGGCCTTGAACTCACAGTGATCCGCCTGCCTCTGCCTCCCGAGTGCTGGGATTAAAGGCGTGCGGCACCACCGCCCGGCAATTAGATCTTTCTACAACTGCTTGTTAATGTTCTCCATTTCCACAATTTCTTGTTTATAACAAATGCAGGGGCATTCCTTGAGCGGGTAGATTCTTCTGTATGTTAAGCCTCTAGCTGCTCTTGTACCAGCTGCTCAGTGGCTGTAATTTTGTTAAGGGCCATTGCTCTTCTCACACAGGCTTGTTAGCCAGCCATTTTAAAGGTGGGGCGTTTGGAATAATAATTTCAGAAGCGGTCCTCTTATAAATTTGGAAATCTAATCCCTGTTGTATACTGTATTCGGACAACCTGCAGAGTCTGTGGTTGTTCTGGATGATATTTTTAAATACCTTCCCCAAAAGAATCTTATATTTTAACCTTTATTTTAGGGATTGTCTCTGGAATTGAGGGAATATTAATCTGAGTTCACCCACTGATGTAAAGAAATCTCATCCCCATAAATGTATGGGTATGTCATCCCTATAAGGCCTTAATGTTACTATTTGACCTTCTGGCTGCACACATTTAATATTTAATCCATCACACACTTTGTTTTATCTGAGATAACTTTTCAATTCCTAAAAACTGGGTATAGATCTTTTGAAGTGACCATTCTGAATTCCAAGAATTTTATGAAACGATAGTTACATCAGAGTTTGTATCCATCAAACCTTCTATTTCAATGTCACTCACTTGCAACTTTAATTTTGGTCTCTGATCATTAACAACTGTTTGCCAGAACAAATGTTTTCCTGTATTTCCAAACACTCCTGATCTTTCTATTGGAGCAGCTTTGATATAGGGAAACATTAACAGCTGAGTAATTCTGTCACCTGTGTTATATTGCACATCTTTTTTTAAACATAGTCATTATTTTAATTTCTCCTTTGAAATCTTCATCCATAACTCCTAGATGCAGAATGAATCCTTGGAAAAATCAAACTGCTTTTTCCCAAGACCATTCCTACTGTCCCTTGAGAGCAAAGGACCATAGACTCCAGTAGATATTTTATAACATTGAACTTTTGGGGATGGAGTAAGATGTTTGTCTATGGCCAAGTCTACAGCAGCACTGCCTGCAGTAGCATGCACTAGATCTGCAATACTTAGCTGAGGTTTTTCTGTCTGCTTGTTATTTCTTGGATGATAAATGGCAAACAGCGCATACTTCTTTATGGTGGGGTCTCAAGCTAAGCTCCCCCCCATTTTGTTTCCCAATGGCAAGAAATTGCCTGGGTATCAATCTTGGACCTACACTCGTTGGTCTAGTGGCAACACTTGCCCTATTGCCTGCACACCACTGGAAGCTGGGGGCTTCTTTCTGGTTTATATTTAGAACAGCCACTGCCCTTAGAGATGCCTTGTTCACAATTTTGTTTCAAATGTCCATATTTCCCACAGCTAAAACACCAGGCATTTTTATATTGGAGACTTCTAGCTATATAGCTTGGTACTAGCATAGTATATGTTAGAACCAATATTGTTTGTATTTTTTTATCCATTTATCCATGGGTGTTGCCCATTCCTTCAATGGTCTTATGACATTTTCACACTCTGCATTTACATTTTTTAATTCTAGGGTCTCTATTAACACCTGTCTTGCATCAGGGTCCAGCATGGCCTTATTTACTGCTGAGATCCATTTTTGTTAAAAATCAGTGAAGGCACCCGGGCATGGTGGCACACTCCTTTAATCCCAGCACTTAGGAGGCAGAGGCAGGCAGATGGATGTGAGTTTGAGCCCAGCCTGGTTAACAAAGGAGTCCAGGACAGACAAAACTACATAGAGAAACCCTGTCTTGAAAAACAAAACAAAATCTGAGAAGGCTTCTCCAAAGCCTTGAATAATTTTTGTAAATGTTGTGGTTGTATTTTCTGGCTCCTCAATTCTGTCTCAAGCTCTTTTTTAAAAAAAATTTATTATAATTTATTCAGATTGCATCCTGATTGTTATGCCTTTGCTTGTATCCTCCCATTCCGTCCCTCCCCTTTTCGCCCTATTCCCCTTCCCTAGACTTCTGACAGAAGGGGATTGTCCCAAGCTCCAAAAGCTGCTAAAGGACACTGTTCTATGATTGCATCTTCAAATTGAATCTGTTCTTGTCTATCAGCTTAACAATTTTCACCTATCAATTGGTCCCTCACTTTATTAATCTCCCTCACACTGTGGCATCTCTACCATGACAATCATTGAAATTGAGGACCAGGTTCTAGTACAGCTGTTACAAATCCCCTCCAGGGTGGGGAATAATTCTGAGTAGCCCAATTATTTAAAGTTTGTTTCACATAGGGTGAATGTATCCTGTAAGACATCATTGTCTCCTTAAAATGCCTCAAGTCAATCATTTCTACAGGATGCAATCCTATTCCATCATAAGCTTGTGGATTGCCCCCGTGTAACTACTGGGAATGCTGTTGGTGATTTTGTGACCCAGGATTGCCTGTCCTTGAAAGGTGCTGCAGGTTTAACCCTGTATCCTTTTTTTGTTTGTTTGTTTGTTTTGTTTTGTTTTGTTTTTCGAGACAGGGTTTCTCTGTGCAGTCTTGGCTGCCCTGGACTTGCTTTGTAGACCAGGCTTGTCTCAAACTCACATCAATCCGCCTGCCTCTGCCTCCCAAGTGCTGGGATTAAAGGTGTGTGCCACCACACCCAGCTGTCCCGTCCAGCAGGACCAGTAATTACGGGTTCACGAGGGGAGCCATACCTGAAAAGATGGGATGAGAAAGAAGGGAGGCGAGACCAAGTAGAGTTCCTATCAAGGTCTGTTTATTGAATCAAAAGCAAAAGCTTATATGGGGTGGAGGCAGGAGCTAAGCAGTAGGGGGAGGACCCGAGAATGCCTCCAGATGATCCCAGCAGGGGAACATCCTGTGGTTCACCTCGGAACAATTCCTATCTTAGCTAACTATCTCTCGGAAATTCCCGAGCTAACCTGCTAAACGGCATCTGTAGGGGCTGAAAGGAGGAAGTTCTGCAGGGGCTGAAAGGAGGAAGTTCTGCAGGGACTGAAAGGAGGAAGTTCTGCAGAGGCTGAAAGGAAGAAGTTTAGCTTTGGAACGGGGCATCAGTATTTTTCCATAGCCTGTAGATTCTTTTGGCCTTAAATGACCCTGGGTTGGCTCCGAACACCCAGCTCAAACCCTATATCCTTAGAAAGGTTGTCTCATCTGACCATCCTCCTGCTTTTTCATTTCTTTGACTTGACTGCTCTCTGACACAATTCCTTCCCCTCTTTCTACCTGGGGGAAACTCCCTCTCTTTGGCTCAGTCACTGGGAATGAACCTATTTGTTCTGCTCTTTCTTGTGTTTGACTTTTTCTTTCATTTTTTAATTTTCATGCTTCTCTATTTCCATCCATATTTTTTCCTGTTGCTCAGCCAATCTTTCTTCCATTTTTTATTCCCAAGCTTCTCTAATCCACCTGTATTTTTCCAGTTGCTCTGTCTGACTTTCAACCTCGTTATGAACTTGGTGTCCAGCAAGTGGCCTAGATTCTGCATCTGGCAAGCCGGTCCAGGTGCTGCTTGCTTCCAGATGAATACAGATGGACCTTCAGATCAAAGGTTCCATTTCTCTCTCAGGGGCAGCTTAAAGAGCTTTAGGGTCAGGCCTGTGCACTAGACTGGGATAGAGAGAGTTGTCCACTGAGTGTTGTTACAGTTAGCTAGGTCTTTTAGACTAAGATTGCTGCTATTAGAAGGCAGCGGAGACTCAGGAGCACCACAGGCCCATGATGATACCAAAAGTGTTACAGCCATTTGTCAAGTTGCTGTGTTAAGCATGGCAGAGGAAGCAGGTAAGATGGTTGAAACTGGCCAGCAGGCAGGTCCAGTGAGATGCAGGCCCAACAGTGCTTCACCGGTGATCAGCACCGAGCTAGCAGCTGCCAAGACAACTCTGCAGTCAAGCCCTGGGTGTCCAGTGGTGATTCTTCCCCAGAACAAATGGAATCTCAGACAGTTATGGTGGAAGAATGGCGCAAGCACAAGAGAGCAAGCCAGTCAACTTTTATTTTCATGAATCAGGGATGTATAAACCTTAGGCAGTGGGGAGAGATTTGAGGGAGGACATGTATGATTCACTAGGGCTAAGTGTGCCAGGATACTTGATTTACACGCAGTGGTTCAGTACCTCATTTACACGCAGTAGCATGGGGTCCCATCACAAGAAGGAGAACACAGCACTTAATTATCCTATGAGTGGGAGAGGAACTTACAGGTAATGATTAAAGGTCATTTGCTAAAGTCTAGGATCTTGGGGGCTGGAGAGATGGCTCAGAGGTTAAGAGTACTGGCAGCTCTTCCAAAGATCCTGAGTTCAATTCCCAGCAACCACACGGTGGCTCACAACCATCTGTAATGTGATCAGATGCCCTCTTCTGGTCTGTAGGTGTACATGCAGGCACAACGCTGTATACATAATAAATAAATAAACAACAATTCTTTAAAAAAAAAAAAAAAAAAAACCTGCTGCTAAAAACCATGTAAGGGATGTCCAAACAACATCAGCAAACACCCTGTTGGTTTTTTGAAACAAAGTGTCCTTTTCTCCTTTTCCTACTTGTTGATGTATGGTACTTGAAATCAAACCTCTGGGTCTGTGTAGCCATGTGTCTTTTAATGTTTCACTTTTTATAACACTGGGTGCCAAATATAGCTTTATGTCTGTTTCCTTCTCTTCTCTGTGGGTTCTTCTCCTGTCTCCCAACAGTATCTTCCCTGGCTTACCTCAGCTTCTCCTGGCTCAACTGTCAGACCAACTGTCCTCGCTTCTCACCCTGTTATCCCAATCCAACTGTCTCCAATTTTCACTCTGTTCAATTTCTCTTCTTCTCTTCTCTAGCCTTACTCAATCTTCTTTCTTCCTGAACCAACTGTCCTCTCTAACCTCACCGTCTGACCCTATTGTAACCCCACCCACTGACCCTACTGTAACCCTGTCCTCTGACCTTACTCTAATCCTACTCAATCTTCTTTCCTCCTGTATCAACTAACTTCTCTGACCCTATCATCTGCCAGCTGGACCCTATTCAATCTCTCTCAGCCTCTGCTGGCTTTTTATATTTCTCCTGTTCCCAGACGTCCAAGAGCCAACCTACACCAAAGATCATAGGGTCCTTTAAAGGTCCAGGCACACAAACCAAATCACACTACAAAGAACTAATAAACATTTTTAAATAAAAATATTTTATATTTAAAAATAAAAAATAAAATTTTATAGTATCATACATTTACACACACTCCACTGCACTCTTGTATTCCCCTCAAATGCCCACTGCTCCTTCTTCCCAAGTAGTCTCCTCCTCCCCTACTCCTCCCCGCCCCCTTCCCAAGCCTCATGCAGACTGTGTATTCAGAACTGCAACAGCTATGCCATATCCATCTTCTTCCTCCCATCCATTCCTTCCCACAGCCTCTCCAGCTCCTCTTTTGTGATGTTCCCTGAAGCTCTAAGGGAGTGATAGAGACATCCCACTTGGGGCCAACCACCTAGCAACCTCTTATTCTCAGCATTTTGACTAGTTATGAGTCCTTGTTTAGAGTGATGCCCAATGATAAAAAGGTTTCTCTGATGAAAGCCAAGCTATACTAGTCATTCTCTCTCTCTCTCTCTCTCTCTCTCTGTCTCTCTCTCTCTCTCTCTCTCTCTCTCTCTCTCTCTCTCTCTCCTTTTGTTTGTTTGGTTGTTTTGTTGTTGTTGTTGTTGTTTGTTTTTGTTTTTTTGAGGCAGGGTTTCTCTATGTGTATCCTGACTATCCCAGAATCACTATGTAGACCAGGTTGGCCTCAAACTCAGAGAGATCTGGCAGCCTCTGTCTACCCAAGCGCTGGGATTAAAGGCATGCACCACCATGGCCTGGCCACAATTTTCTTGAGCAAAATGATAAGGGGACTCTAGCCCATCGCAGTCCTTACCCAACCGCTCAGCAGGTAGATCTGGACTACATAAGAAAGGTAGAAAGGTAGCTGACTGTGAGACTGGGAGCAAGTCAGCAAGCAGCTTCCCTCCATGGTTATTGTCTCAGCTCTTGCCTTGAGTCCCTGCCTTGGCTTACCTTGATGTGGTCAGTAAGATGAAAAGACCCTTTCCTTCCCAAGTGGATTTTGGTAATGGTATTTATCACAGCAACAGAAAGTTAAGTTCTAACACCAACGCAAAGCTCATGGTATTTGATAGCAGTTAAAGCTGATGACTTATGGTGATAAAACACCAAGACCAAAGGCAACTTATGGAAGGGTGAATTTATTCTGGCTTCCAGTTCCATAGGAATAAGAGGCTATCATGGCCGGGAGTCAAGACAGCTAACAGCATGCATGGCAGAGGGAGCAGAAAGCTAAGAGTACAGGTCTTCAAAGCAGACAGTGAGCTAGAAGTGGCAGGAGTCATTTAATCTCTAAACCTGCCCATGACTCAGCATCACCTTCCTTCATCAAAGCAACTTTACCTAAACTTCACCCAAGCAGTGCCGACAACCAAGGACCTGAGATGAGGGTGGGCATTTCTCATCCAAACCATGACAAGTTTAAGTCTTTCTACAGGAAACAGCTCTGTGACAGCATCTAGTTCAAACATAAAATACGAGTAAAATCCTTGAAATGAATGTATATATGTACCACCCCACCAGGTGATAGAATGTTCTAGAAGAGGCATCTTCTTTGTCGTCAGATGTGGCACAAGCTGTAGCACAGGCACTGGAAGGCGACATATTATTTGTATGCTTTCTTTAGCTCACTGAATGACAGTCCTGTGTTCCCTCCAGAACTGTGACAAACTCCTTCATACCACTGTTCTCATTTTGCTTTGGGGGTTGGGGAGGGGTGCTAGGTTGAGGAAATGATAACAGAAGAGATCTGTAAGTGTCAAGGAAGAAGAGAGGAAGGGCCTAAGGAGCCTTTTCTGGGAACTGTGGGGATTGTCTCCCCCTTAATGCACTTTGAAAGAATAAAATGGGTAACTTAGCTTGTTTTATGCAAATGGTATAAGGCAAGGCCAGAAAAAAGCTGGGGAGAAAAGCAAGAAGAAAAAAATGTGGACCAAGGACACCAGACTCTATACCCAACCAGAACAAGGAAGCCAAGGCAGGCTACACAGCTAAGTAAGGAGGACAGCGGTTCAGGAGACATGCAGTCAGACCCAAGCCATGATGACCAGGAGCAGAGGGAAACAGGAAGGTGAAGAAGAATGGAGAACCAACCTTTTGCAGTAGCTACCAAAAGCTCAGGGCTGGAGGACACAGGTTAGGGACACTTGTACTTATCTTCTAGACCCGTGTATGTGCACGGGCATGCATATTTCTATGTGTGTGAGTGAATGTTTCCTCTGTGTGCATACATGTGGAAGTCAAGGTCAAGATATATATCTTATCATCCACTGATGATCACTTAGGCTAAATCCATATCTTGGCTACTATGAATATTTCCTATACCCTAAGGACAAATAGAATGTCTCACATTTATTCCTCCTCTTCAGTTCAAAGGGTATTTGTGGAAATAGTTGCATCCTGTTCAAAACAGTATTAAAGGATCTTCATTAACAGGAGGCTTTTAATCTCTGTAAGACCAAAAAGAAAAAAGTATTAAGGCAAAAAACAAGTTATAATTCGTATTTCCCAACCTTTTATTCCAAAGTTACTCTTTGAAAAGATTTTTGCTTATGAAGAAATGGGCTCTGACTGGCTAGGTGCTTATAAAAACTGAAACAGGCAATTTACAAGTACTTGAAAGACATGCTTGTAGCAGAGTACTCCTTTATTCTGATTTTTAAGGTGTAAGCACACTTTCTTCTGCCGTCAATCACAAGAGTGGCCCTGGGCACAGCAGCAGCTCCTGTGGGCCTGTCTCAGTCAGGGTTTCTATTGCTGCAACAAAACACCATGACCAAAAAGCAAACTAGGGAAGACAGGGTTTATAGGGCTAATACTTCCAGATCACTGTTCATCACTGAAGAAAGTCAGGATAGGAACCCAAACAGGGAAGAAACCTGGAGGCAGGAGCTGATGCAGAGGCCATGGAGGGGTGCTGCTTACTGGCTTGCCACAGATGGCTTGCTCAGCCTGCTTTCTTATAGAACCCAGGACCACCTGCCGGGGAGTGGCCCCACCCACCATGGGCTTGGGCCTTCTCCATCAATCACTAATTAGGAAAATGCTCTACAGGCTGGCCAGGAGCCTGATCTTTGGAGGCATTTTCCCAACTGAGGCTCCCTCCTCTCAGATGATGCGTCAGTTTTGTGTCAAGCTGACACATATCTAGCAAGCACAGCCTCCATACCCTCCTCTGGAAGACGCTGCCTGCCCCATCTGGACTTCTGCCAACATTCAGCTGGCAGTGTCTGGAACACAGTGAGTACCCTTTGTCTGTCTCTACTCCAGGGAGCAACACTGGGAACAGCAGCATCCTGGTGCTTTTCAGAATACCACAGCTTGACACTTCTGACCAGTCAGTCAACTCTGGGAGAAAAGACTCCAGGAAAATGGCTGGGCTCAGGTTTGGAAGGTGCAGAGAAGCAAGCTCCTTCCAGAGTTCCAGACTGTGCTTCTTCAACAAGATGGAATGTGGCCACAGACATGATCGTACTTGGGGCTGTAGTGGATGTAAACATGTTTTTGTTTTGATCCCAAGTGTGGGACGTGAAACAGACTTGTATGAGAGTGTGAGGTGTTTGTCCATTGGAAACAGACTTGTAAGAGGACGCGTGGTGTTTGTCCACTAGAAGAGGAACTGCTTCTTTCCGGGGCATGGTCTTTACCAACTGATAAACATCCTAGTACAAACTATGAGAGGAGATATGTATTATACGTGCCCAAAACCAGAGGCTTGGCTTTCTGGTTCTGGCATCATTTCCCATTGTTTGGCTGTTCATCGCCCCATTTCGAGATGCTCCTAGAAATGCTCTAGAGAACACTTGCAAGTTTCAGGTTCCAGCTGCTGCTCCAGGTTCCGGCTGCTGCAGTTGCAGTCACTTTTGCTGAAATGCTGGTTTGCTATTTAATGGGTCTGCTGGAATCCTGACGACAAAGAGTGGGATTGCTCCAAGGAACTGAGTCTAAAAGGTCTACTCCTGTCCCCCATTAACTCTTCTTCTCTCCTGTCTAGGGTAGGTGGGTTGGAAGGGAGACTTAGGTATTAAAGAAGCACAAATAAAATAGTTTAAAAAAATTTTTTTACATATACATTTATATCATTACGCACATATACAAAAATCTACCTACAGCAAGAAGAACCACGAAACAATCAGGAATTACATAAATGTTACATAGTGATAGAAAATGGGTTTGAAAAGTTCAAAGCCTACACAGGGCTGGGAGATGTCTTTTTTTACATTTCACACACCGTATCTCTTCAGATGTTGCCGCTTCCACCTCACCTCAGGGATTGCACAGCTCTGGGATGCACCTTCCCTCCCTCTTTTAAAAACTTGGGTACACATGCCACGTCAGTCTTTTAACACCAAGACATTCATACGCAGGGAACAGGAGGAAACCATGGTGGGTGAGTCCATCCATGAGCCTGAATGGCAGCTCACCACCAAGTGCATGTGCCTACCACCCCAGAGACGTAACCTTGATAGACGCTGGCCTGTTTGATGTGGCCCTGTCATGTCAGATGCTGAAGATGCGCTGAGATGTTTAAGACCCACTGTAGTATTGAGCATGCGCTCTCAGCTGGATCTGAGGCGTGACAAATCAAGCATTTGTAAGGGGCCCACATCCTCTCGCTCGCTCCCACTGCTAGTGGCAACGTGGAGTTATTTCAAAGTGCTCTGTGCAGTCAATGAGGAAAATTTACAGGACAGACTTAAACCAGGAAATAAGGAAAAGAGAACAGAATTTTGGGACAGAAAATAAAGTCCCTTCTTGATCCTTACCCCAAAATGAGTCTAAAGCATCGGGGCACAGTAACTAAATTACCCAAAGGTGCTTTGTAAAAGTCCTAAACTGCGCCAAGGGAGGCACACAAAGACCAGCCCCACACTTACCTTCACCCACGTGCTGCACATGCCCAGGCCCTGTCCCTCCTTGGAGGCTTCTGTGAGCACAGAAAGCCTCTCTCTGCTGTCACTCAGGCACCGGACTCCTAGCTGAGCAGCACCAGGACAAGCCATTCACCCTTCTCCCAGCTGATAAGATGTAAAAGGAAAATTAAACCCCAGCAGACAAGTGCCTGCTGAACACTAGGGGAACACACTATAGCAGCCAGATGCCTCAGTCAGATGCTGTCAACAATGCCAATACAAACGCAAGGCAGCCATGGCAGCTTTGTTGGGCAGCACATCCCACAGTCAGGCAACAGTACTGACCTCCAGCATGCCCTACACAGTCAGACAACTGTTCTGATCTCAGGCATGCCCCACACAGTCAGACAACAGTCCTATCTCAGGCATGCCCTATAATCAGGCAACAGTCCTGACCTCCAGCATGTTCCACAGTCAGAATAACATCTATGCCAAGTAGCGTCACCTGCTCTCTAATGTCCTTTTAAGGCTTTACATGGATCCTACCTTTTAGAAAGCATTCTTATCTCAAATGCTATCATTATGTGTCCTTTCTGTTTTTGAGGCAGGATCTCACTCCATGTCTCAGGCAGTCCTCCCAAGTGCTGGGATACAGGCATGAGCAACCAGTCTTGAGTCCCTTTTTGTGTTTTATTAATCAGTCTGACTTTGAGAGAACTTGTCTGTTTGGATTCAAGCATCAGGCTTAGAAAACCACTCGCTATCATCGTAGACATGAGTGTGAATATGATCCACAGCTGTCCACCGTGATTTTATGATGATGCTCACCTTCAAGTGCCTACTTTTTAAAGTTTTTGTCACAAACTGTACACAGGAAACGCATCTGAGATGACTAGAGAAGTCCTTCCTCACCCGAGGGAAATGAGCATCAACCAAGGGGCTGGGGAGCGAAAGGAGGCCCCAGTGTCCAGTAGTGCCCTCCCCTTGTTTACGGTTTGAACCACCTGTACCTGAAAAGGGGTCCACTCCTTTTGAGGTTTGCAAACCACTGGTCTAGTGACCCTCCAAGATCTCTTCCAATGTCACTTGACTTTACGCTTCTGATTTTTTAGATTTTTTAAATTCCTCTAAATCGACAGATGTTTGATAAGCACCTTACTCAGCAGCAAAGACTGAGGCTCAACGTACACAAGATGCTAGTCCCAAGACGCAGGGAGCAGTGACGGGGCTGGGGTGTCGCTCAGTTGGTTTGGTGCCTGTCCGGTACCATCAGGAACCAGGTTTGATCCCCAGGACTGCATAAAGCAGGTGTAGAGACACACACCTGTAATCCTAGCATCTGGGAGAGGCAGGGGAACCAGAGTTTCAAAGTCATCCTCAAATACAAAGCAAGGTTAAGGCCAGCCTGGGCTACATGATACACTGTCTTAGAGGGGACAAAAAAGAGAGATGACAGTGATAGAAAAATATGTGACAAGCGAGCTCACCAAAGTTGTCTACTTTATGCTCCAACTTCTAAAGTGAAGTGGCAACAACAGGCACTCGGCTGGCATGGACCTCTAGCTCCAAATGTCCCTTCTCTGCCCCAAGACTCACAAGACACAAGCAGAATAATACAACTCAAACTTGTTTCAAGTTGGAAAAGCTAAATAAATTTTATTAAAATACACATCAGGAAATCTCTTTTTGCCCTAATTCTGCCAGTTTTGGAAGTCATATGGAAACTAAGTGAAAATTAACTGTCCAGGCTTAGAGACACAAAGGGCAGAGACAATCAATGCTCCTCCCTGGTAGGGAGAGGCACAGGCATTTAATGTTGTGTCCTCAGCAGACAATGAGGAGACTGGACCCTGCGTCCCCTGGGGTCAAAGGAAGCTCTACCCCAGTGGTTCTCAGCTTTCCTAGTACTGTGATCCTTAAGTGAGTTCCTCATGCTGTAGTGACCCCAACCATAAAATTATTTTTGTCACTAAATCATAACTGTAATTTTGCTACTGTTATGAATTGTAATATAAACATCTGATATGCAGGGTACCTGGTATTGACCCCTGTGAAAGGGTCATGTGACCCACAAATGGCCTAGGCCCACAGGCTGAGAACCACTGCTCTAAATCTTCCTCTTCTAATTAACCACTCAGAGGCCGCAGGGTGACAAAGGGAACACCTTAAGAAAGGGTGAGAAACAACACTTTGCAGCTTAAAAAAGAACGCTGATGTTACTGTTTTATTCACACCAATTAGAATACATACACAAAAATGTGTATTATATGTTGCTTTCAAAAAAATTCCATGTTCCATGAGAACCACGTAAACGACATAAAATGTTTCTGCTATGTAACAAAAAAAGGAAGCCGGCACTCCCAATGTTTGCTAGGAAATGTTAGGAAAACATTAGAGTTCATAGTAAACAAGACGCTGCTACAGCGCAGTCGTCACCAAGCAGCTCTACATCCCACAAGCAGTAACTCCATCCTTCCAAACACTTTGGCTCTCACATTAACCGGACCTCAGGCGCTGGGTGCTGGCACGGAACCTTTGCTCACAATGAAAGCTGGGTTTGCTCATCTCCCAGAGGATGTGGACATGTCAGGAGAGGCCAAATCATCACAAGATTTCTGGGGGGAAAAGTGCTTCATTCCTTCTGCAATTAGGCTCTCAGTGATGGCACTCGGCTTCATAATAGCTCAGGTCAGCTTGGGATGAGGAGGCTTGGTACTCCCTTGTCACAAGCAGAAACAACTGCATCAGGGCAACCTAGACCAGTCACACCTAAAGGACAGCCTAGGTGTCTTCTCACTATGTAGTCCTGACTGTCCAGGACCAGGCTGGCCTCGAACTCAGAGATCCGCCTGCCTCTGCCTTTTGAGTGCTAGGATTACAGGCGTGTGCCACACACCCAGCCTAGCCTAAGTTTCTTAAAAATCATGTTACTATAGTTTCTCAAGAAGTCCATATTTAAAGGAAAATAACATATTGAGTTAATACAAAGAAAAATATAAGTTTAATAGCCCATTAACAATAGTTTTAAGAAATAGAAATAACCATTTGCATGCTACAAATATCTCTTCATTAACATACACTTAATTTTGATATCTATGAAACAAAACAGATCTGAGAATTTTGCACAGCATCACTTTATGGTTGCAGTTTTTCTTCAATACTTCCCAAATGTGGTACTGATTTTTTTTCAGTATCTTTCTGTTCTGTGCCTTTAAGATGAATCCCTACATCTGAGGACTCTGTGTTAGTAACTGTTGCTGAGTCACTTTTCTGTTATCCATCACAGATGCAGAGAGGGATTAGCCACCAAGAGCTGCACAGCATGACACTCATGCTGGGACTTCCTGTAAAGACAAGAGAGCCTTAAAGCCTCAGCGACTTCACAAACTCTTAGTAACAGCTGTGCCCTTCTAGCCTAGTCTACATGCTTTGCATACACCCAACAGAGTCCCTACCTACCCCATACCTCCAGAAAAATGCAAAAAGATCAACAAGAGGCAACTGGCAAAGAAATGGAACTGGGCAGTTAAGTACACTAACACTACTCAGGTTCACTAGTAATGCAGACATAAGCAAAATGGTGACTCGGCAATTTCTGGTAAGAAATTGACATTCAAAAACAGCAAATAGTGTTGGCAAGGGATCAGAAAAACTGGCAATTATACATTAAGTATGAAAACCAACTGAACAATAACAACAGATCAGAAAGCAGTTCAAAATGTGTAATATTCTAGATCTAACAGTGCTACTCAGGGCTTTATCTCAAGTCAGTAACAGGCAAAAAGCATGTAAAGCTATGGTAAGAAGGAACCAACGTGAAGCCATTTTGAATAAACCTTTCATTTCAAATAGGGTTCAAATAAAGTGTAAGTTCCCAAGACCTCCCTTGAGTGTAAGTTCCCAAGACCTCCCTTGCCTCTTCCTCGCGCCACCTCTGATGCTCCAGCTGCGTAGTCTGCTTTCTGCCCTCAGCCACAGCAGGGCTCTGCAGCAGCTGCTCCCCCAACATTCACATGTGCTCATCTTTGCTTCTGGCCTCGAACTCACAGAGATCTGCCTGCCTCTGCCTCCCCAACTGCTGGATTACAGGCGTGCGCCCAGTTGCTCATCTTATATTCTACCCAAAATTCAGCTTAAATACCATCGACCCAGTCTTTCCCAACGGATGACCCCAGTCACACTGTCACTTCCTGCATCCTCTTCCCATCAAACCTACCAATATTGGCTTTTGCAACTGTCCTGGAGAACAACTTCACTGTCAACCTATACCCCATGGAAAGGGGACCCCTTGAAGTTGAAAATACAATCTGGTTTACCACTCTCCCCAGCCAAAACCTGGTGTCTGTAGCCAATGGAAATTGTCTAATTGTTCAAAACAGGAAATTAGCTAAATAGACTATAGCCATTCAAACAACTATATGCTGCCATTAAAAAGAATAAAAAAGATCTGCAAGTGCTAATATGGACCCCTAGATATGATATATCCAATTGCAAAACAATACTGAATGAATAATGAACAATGTCTTTCCTTTAAAATGTATAAATACTTGCATAGGAAAAAACTCTTTAAGGGAATCCCACTAAAAATGGTTAGCTCGTGCTCATTTCGGCAGCACATATACTAAAATTGGAACGATACAGAGAAGATTAGCATGGCCCCTACGAAAGGATGACACACAAATTCGTGAAGCGTTCCATATTTTTCCAAGAAGAGACTTGATACCCTATGAGCATATACAGGGGGAGGAAATCCCCCTCAGGAACAGTCATAGGGGAGGGGAATAAGGGGAAAATGGGAGAGAGGGAAGAATGGGAGGATACAAGAGATGGGATAACCATTGAGATGTAACAAGAATAAATTAATAATAAAAAAAAAATGGTTAGCTCTTTAAAATGAGAAGGGCAGGAAAGACAGCTCAGCAGTTAAGAGCACATGTGCTCCTGCAGAGGACCTGGTCTGGTTACCAGCACTTAACATAAGGCGGCTCTCGGCCACCTACCTGCACCTCCAGGTGTAGGAGGATCTGATGCCCTGGCCTACTCAGGCACATGCACCAGCACACATGGGTACATGCACACATATGGACACATGAGCAATTTTAAAAAGTAAAATAAACCTTTAAATAATTCAAAAAATTAAAGATGGGGCTAGAGTGAATGTTTGCTTACTATTTACTAACAGAAAAATAAAATGTTCTAGAAATTCTTTTTTAAAAGATTTATTTATTTTGTGTATGAGTGCTCTATCTGCATGTATACCTGCATGTCAGAAGAGGGCATCAGATCCCAGTATAGATGGTTGTGAGTCACCGTGTGGTTGCTGGAAATTGAATTCAGGGCTTCTTAGAAGGGCAGACAGAGCTCTTAACCACTGAGTCATCTCTCCAGTCCCTCTAGAACCTACTTTTCACTAGACAATTTAGAACTTAGATTTGGGGCCTCACTCCTTCAGAGGCTTTAAATTTTCTTACTTTGGAAAAAAAAAAAAAAAGCTACTTTTTTTTTTTTTTAAATCCTTTGGTTTGGTTTGAGACACTATCTCACTTTAAGCCCAAGCTAGCCTGGAACTCACTGGTTTGGGGTAGGGTATGTATCTGAGACGGGGCTTCAACAGCTGACTTTGGGCTTCTGCTCCTCCAGATGACCCATTCACGCCCTGGGGTCCTATCATGGGTGGGGCTGTCACACTTGGCTCCTCTGTGGTACTAAGAACCAAGCCCAAGGCTTCATGTATGCTAGGCATACACTGGAGTGTATGGGCTACAAACCCAGTGCCTAGACCTACACTGACCTTGAAGTCATGGTGATCCTCCTGCCTCAGCCTCTGCCAAGTAGTCCTGGCTATCCTGGAACTCCTATATCAACCAGGTTGACTTTGACCTTTATCCTCCGGAGTATCCTCCGGAGTGTGAGGATGAAAGGTATAGGCCTGGCTGGTTTTCCCTCCCTCCCTCCCTCCCTCCCTCGCTCCCTCCCTCTCTCTCTTTTAAACACTCCATAACGTAGCAAGGAAAACAAGTACCTGGTGTCTCAGGAAGTCAGTTAAGACCACACAGCATGGCTGACTTTTACACGGGACCCCTGACCGCAGACCTCATCACCTTCTCTATGTGTCCTATCAAAGTCAGAGGCACCTAAATGTCCCCTATACAATTCCCACACAGACAGGGCTGTATGGACATGGAACACAGACCTCAGTTAACAGGTGAGCCAGTGTGTGGACAACCCTTTGGTGTGGGGGCATGTGTAGCAGAGGCTAGGTTCACAGTCACAATCCTTCTGCCTCGGGACTATTGATTGGCATGTGCTGCCACACCCAGCACACATACGACAGATACCCTCCCCTGAATTCGTGATGTGAACATACACACATTGTCTGGAGTAGAGGACATTTGCAGCTACTAGGCAGAAGAGCAAACACCGAGTGCCTGTGGCCTCATTCAACAGAGGGCCTGAGTGCTACTGATGGGAATCAACGAACTGGGGTCTAGGACCTAAAGACAAAGGAATCCCTATTTGTCATACCTTGGAATGTATTTTTAAAAGAAACCAAAAATAAACTGGGCAGTGATGACACAGGCCTTTGATCCCAGCACTCTGGAGGCAGAGGTGGGCAGTTCTCTGAGTTCAAGGCCAGCATGTCTATAGAATTCAGAATAAGTTACAGCAGGGCAGTTAGGGCTGCACAAAGAAACCCTGTCTCATAAGATCAAAAAGAAAAAGACAAAAAAGAAAAAACAAAACAAAAAAAAGGGAACCCAAATTCTATTCAGATTTGGAAAAGGTTTTTAAATTGTCTTTATTTGCTTGTTTATGCAGTATCTCAGCATATTACCCACACTAGCCTCAAACTTAAGCTCCTTCTGCCTCAAGACTCCCAAGTTTGGGCTGGGTGTGGTGGCGCACGCCTTTAATCCCAGCACTCAGGAGGCAGAGGCAGGCAGATCACTGTGAGTTTGAGGCCAGCCTGGTCTACCAAAGTGAGTCCAGGACACCCAGGGATAACACAGAGAAACCCTGTCTCAGGGGAAAAAAAAAAAAGACTCCCAAGTTCTGGAATTACTGATATGGACTACACCTGACTCTAGAAAACTTATAATAAGATACATGTTACAAACCCATTTCCTTCCTTAGTATCACTATTCTGAATTTAAACAGCAACAAAACATAGCAGCATCTGTAACAGTATCAAAGAACCACTTCACACCAAAGATCTCAGAACCCTAACACAATAAGGGCTGTTGAAAGAAAATTCCTTCTGCTCAAGAGAACAGGTTTCTGGCCTGGGAGAGGTTAACCTTAGGCCATGCGAAGACACAGAGAGAATAATGTTTCCTTTAGTAAGAAACTGCGCCTTTTCTTCCTAGAATGCTACCCCAGCTCCCACCACCTCTACCCCACCAAGCATAGCCCCTTCTATGCACCATGGAATCTGGGTGGGTCTCCACCTTTGTGAGGCCTGAATCAGAAAGGCACAACTTTTCCTTTTCCTGTTTCTTTCTTTCAGATGCTGGCCAGAGGCAAAGCATGCTTTCTCCTGGCACCTTGGAGCATCCTTATTACAGTTTCTCTCCCCACCGTGTGGCTGCTTATCTGTCATGTACCTATCTGACCACTGTGCCACTTAAATGGCCTTTCCCTCCCTTTTCTCCTCAATTCTCCTCTTACAGCTTAGCCTTACCCTGAGACTTGACTTTTCTTTCTTTCTTTCCTTCTTATGTATGTATTTATTTATTTAAGTAATTTATTCAGATTATATCTCAATTGTATCTTCCCGTTCCCCCCTCCCTCCCTCTTTCACCCTATTCCCCTCCCTTAGGTCTGTGACAGAAGGGGATCTCCTCCCCCACCATATGATCACACCATATCACATCTCTTCTTGGTAGCCTGCTTATTCTTCCTCTGAGTGCCACCAGGCCTCTCCACCAAGGGGAAGTGGTCAAATAGGGGGCACCAGAGTTCATGTCAGAGTCAGTCCCTGCTCTCCACACAACTGTGGAGAATGTGCTGCCCATTGGCTAGATCTGGATAGTTTTTTGTGCTTTTTCAAGACAAGATTTCTTTGTGTAGTCCTGGCTATCCTGGAACTCACTCTATAGACCAGGTTGGCCTCCAACTCGGAGATCTGCCTGCCTCTGCCTCCTGAGTGCTGAGATTAAAGGCATGCGCCATCAATGCCTGTCTGAGACTTTTTCTTTTAAACACTAGTAAAATTATCCTTGAGCTTCCATTTGAGTCCATTCCTTAATTCTTTGATTAATGAGACTAAAAATCCCAAGAGGACCTAATTTCCCTCTAACATATGACAATCATCAAGAGACCCCAAAATTCCAACAACACAAACATCAGCACTTACACATTTAACAACGATTAATTCACCTGGTAAAGTGCTAGTCCGCTCAATGCTGGGGCTGCTCCGGACTAATGTTCATTGTTCGATAAATTTCCTTAAGTAACAAGAGGGCAGTATCTTCAGATTCCCTGTCAGAAAACAACACTTAACAATTAGTAAGTGTTAGCATCTACCCAACAGATGTAAGCACCACATATGCTGTTCCTTTAGCTGAGATGGGCAGACCACAGCAAAGCAGTAGAACAAGAGCAGTCTTTAAAGACTGTATGAGTGAGGACACATACGTCAGAATGCTTTTAAAGGCCTGACACTCCTGCCATAGAAGACACCCCTAGGAACACAGTATGTAAGGGCCACTGGTCTCTGGTCAAAGGCACATGACACACTGCCACCTTGTGGATAGCTCAAATTCTATTCAGATTTAGAAAGTCTGTTAACAAGTCAGAAATGTAAATTGCCAACCAATACTTCCTTAGTATCGCCACTCTGAATGTAAAACAAACAAACAAAACCGTAAGGAGGGAAATGTGGGTTGGAGAGATGGCTCAGAGGTTAAGAGCACTGACTACTCTTCCAGAGGTCCTGAGTTCAATTCTCAGCAACCACATGGTGGCCCACGACCATCTATAATGTGATCTAATGCCCTCTTCTGGTGTGCAGGCACAGATGCGGGCAGAATACTGTATACATAATAAATAAATAAATCTTAGTTTAAAAAAAGGAGGGGGAAATGCTTTTACATGTATGAGTTCAATGGGTGAATCCATCTAAAGTCTATTACAAATACACAATTAGTGAAGGACCCTCGCCACAATGAGAACACTGTACTAGCTAAAGCCCTTCAAAGAGAATCAAAGTGAAGAATCCTTACCAATAGCATAAGTGACTCTGAAGAGCAAAAAGATATTCATTAAAACTCTCTATTGGTTTTTCTTGAAGTACATAATCAATCCGGCGGCCTCCGTTTAACATTCCAACCTTTCCTAAGTAGTCCTCATCCTTGGAAAATTCCGGACTTTCAGCAATCTTTTCTGCTAAAATTTAAATCAATTCAATGTCAAAGTCAATCACTTAATCATTATCTTCTGACTTTAGCTGACTCTCTGGGTTCAATGACTATAGCTTGACACATACAGCTACTGGGGAGCTACCAGGCTCTCTCCTCATTCCTCCATAGAACAGGAGAAGAGGGGCTGGTTCCCCAAGAGAGAGGAGAGCCAACAGCTGCCAGAACGTGTGAAAGGGTGAGAGAGCATCACAGAAAAAAAAGAAACATACTCTGAAAGTCTCAAAGCATGATGAGCTGACTTTGCACACGAAGGCTAAGAGCACAGGTGAGCAAGAGCTGAGGGTGGGGACCTCGAGGAGCCTTTACAAAGTCTGAATACAAACTTAGTCCCCAACTCATATCCACCCCGGCCCAAAGAATCTAAATAAAATCTTAAACCCACAGAGAAAGGCTGAGAACTAGCAGGGAGAACTCATCAGCAGGCACGCCTGACCGTGCAGTCTAGGCAGTGTGCGGTGTCTGGGAAGGAAAACTCCCCAACAATCCACACACATCATGCTCTTCCCCGGCATCTGTCCTGGAAAATGCTTCAATATCAAATTTACCTTCAACCACTTGCTTTTCTTCTTCCTCTTTGATTTGATTGACCACCTTCTCCAACTCTTCTTGCAACTGAGTAGTAGAGGTGTGAGCACGTGCAAACTCGTTGAATGTCTGCCAAGCACTTTTCAGAGAGCTGAGAAGGCCCTGCTTCAAATCGGATCCCATCCGAGAAAGGCTTTCCTTCAACTCTAAACAGATTCAGATAACACACCAAGTTAATTAGCCACAGAAACAAAAAGTTACCTATGTCCCAGATAAGCAAGGCTCTCCTCCTCCCTTTAATATCACAGGGAGCCTCTTAGAACCAAGAAGCCTCAATAGAATAAAATGTTGGTTGGTTTTTGTTTTTGTTTTTTGAGATAGGGTCTCACTACGTAGGGCTCGCCTTAAACTAGAAATCCTGCTGCCTCAGCCCCCACGTGCTAAAGCTGTGGGTATGCACTACCACACCTTGCTTTCTGTCTGCTCGTTTTTGACACATGATCTTGGAGCTTCGCACCTAAGATGACCTCACATCTCAGACTCCTGAGCACTGGGGTTACCAGCATGTGCCCAACCACTTCTTTTCAATAATTTAATCCACACAAAACCTACAAATGTTTTCTCAAAAAAAGTTCAAACTTCATACATAAACATAATCCCACGTTTTCACTGGAAAAAAATTTAAATATGCCTATAAAAGCGGGATGTGGGGCCATATGCAGAGGCAGGTAGATGGATCTCTGTAAGTTCAAGGCCAGGCCTGGACTACATAGGGAGTTCCAGGGCAGCCAGGACTATGAAGAGAGAACTGGTTCCTGAACACTGTGCACTAACCTCCACATGTGCACAGTGGCATGCATGTGCCCAGACTCACAGAGACATCACACATAGTATAATTCTTTTAAATTGCCCTAATTCACTACAGATTACAGTATCAACAGAATATTGTTTTGGTGTGACAAGACTGCCGGTAACTCATGTTATCACCAGGTACAAGCTTGAACACCTAATCTCCTGCCTGCTCTGCAGTGACTGTACACAGCATTTGCTTCTTACCTAAGTGAAGCCTCTTTCTGCCTTTGTGATGTGGAATGAGAACGGCTTTTAGGTCCAAATCTGGAGCCACCATGGGTTCTAATCTGTACGCCACTGGGTCGAGCTGCAAGGAGGAGAAGTAGGAACTCATGAATGCTTACTTGGAGTTACACGCCACAGTTAGGGACGCAAACAGCTAACTGGCACACCAGAGACTGACTTTTCCACACCTTACTCAGACACTGGCAATTACAAGATTTTTGATTTGTAGGTGAAATCACTTTGCAAGCAAAGCAACTACCACTTTTTTTTTCCTTTGAGTAGAAGCTTTCTGGTAGAAATACTTATTGAAAAATGTCATCAGAACTGGCGTGGTGGCACATGTCTTAAGCCCAGCAGAGGCAGGAGAATCTCTAGAGTTCAAGGCCAGACTGGTCTACAGAATTCCAGGACAGCCAAGGCTACACAGAGAAACCCTGTCTCGAAAACCCAAAAAAAGCCAAAAATGGAAAGTGTCATCAGATTCTTAGGATAGGGCAGAGCTTTGCAAATCACACCTGCCATTCATCTCCAAGTAAGAGCCTGAGAGTCTACCTGGATGACGAGGACAGAATGCTCATCTTCTTAAAAGTAAATTCAAAACGCTCACCGGATGGTAAATATTGAAGAAGCCTTTGCAGGTAGGGAGGCGATAGTTCTCATCAATCCTGTCCACACCTCGAATCGTGAGAAACATGCCAAGTGGAGATCCCAAGGCAAAGAAAATTTCCGGTTCAAAGTCTAATGAGTTATAAGCAACAGAAACCTAAGAAAAAAACACAACAATAAAGAATCATCTTTCCAAGGTCATATGTACAAAACCCTTTGAATTTTCAAACATTCTTGGATCTTCCCTGGCTCACAGGGTTCACAAGTATACAGATACAGAACATCTCAGAAACAGGTGCTGTGAGCTGAGCACGACAAGAACTCCTCCTTAGGACTCTGGAGTCCACGGAAGCCTCTGTTCCACTGCTAAGGTCTAATATAATGAACTCAGGGTGGAAATACAACATTACCTGTGGTTCTAAGTGCAGAACCTACAGTCACTCCGCTTGGGCCTGCTTCTGCTCTTAGCCAGGTTTCTTACTGTCTGCCTCTGCTTCAGTTATAATGTGGGGATTTTCACAACACTAAGTGCAATTCAGTGAAGAACAGGAAACCAAGGGCACAGAAAGCACGTATCACCACAAAGAGGGATTCTGATCTTGAGCATTCTGTTTTAATTCTATTACTATTCTGTCTTCTCCCTAGAGAGTTGGAGTCAGGAGACTAAGAAAGCTCAGGTCATCCTTGAATATACAGTGATTTAGAAATCTGGCACATTTCTTGTCAGAAAATGATCTGTTAAAAGGAGCTTATGTGAGATTGATAGTTTGCATTAAGTCTCTCAAGGAAAAGAACAGACATCTCTGTGACAGCACGCTGTTTATAAAATTCTTCCCTTTATTACTCCTCCCCTCTCTTTTTCCAAGACAGGGTTTCTCTGTGTAACCTTGGCTGTCCTGGACTCGCTCTGTAGACCAGGCTGGCCTCGGACTCACAGAGATCCACCTGCCTCTGCCTCCCTGAGTGCTGGGACAAAAGGCATGTGCCACCACCACCCAGCTAAGTTCTATCCTTTTATTTTATGCCATGTTAGTGTTTGGAAAATAAAGACTAATGAATGTCATGAACAAGTGGACCAAGAACAGAGGTGCACTAAAAGAATAGATGAGGCAAGACCACTGCACAGGTGAGGTGAGGACAGTGAAAGCCTGAGGAGTGACATCCTTCACCACAAGTGCAGTCACAAGTGACACAGTGCAGACATAGGTGAGTAACTTCAAATCCATTGTCCCTTCTATAGGCACTACCAGGCAGCCCTCTGAGGAGCCTGTGCTTCATTTGCTTTATCTTTGAAAATTCAACAGTCTTACGTGGAACTGGGGTGGCACACGCCTTTAATCCCAGGACTCAGGAGGCAGAAGCAGGCAGATCTGTGTGAGGTGGAGGCTAGCCTGGTCTACAGAGTGAATTCTAGGACAACTAAGGCTGTTACACAGAGAAACCCTGTCTTTAAAAAAAAAATGTGGCAGTAAGTGTGAGTTTTCACATGTACTTTTATCAGTCTAGCTGTACACATAAAACAAAAAAAACAAGCACACACACAAAATGTGGTGTAAAATATTTATCACTGGATTGCTTAAATGGGTTAAAAACTGGAAATAGCCTATATGTTTGATATGTACTTAACTGCGTGCCCTGCCTGCCCCACCCCCCAAATGTGTTGGAGCCCTAATCAAAGCGTGGCTTTACTTAAAAATGACCAATGAAGAGATTACCAGGTCCCTGTGGGGCTGTTATCATAAAGCCTAGCCAGCATGCCTCACCTACCCTGAAAAGGGGGTGCAGGGGGCTAGGACAGAGCTGCCTGAAAGAAGACAATGTGAGGACTTGGGGTGAAGAGGCAACAATGGAGCAATGAAGTAATGCATCTATTACTCTAGTACTGATAAAGATGACTAGTGACAAGAAGCTGAGGACAGACAAGAAGATAAGGAAGACGTGGCCTGCCAAGCACCTTGGCCTCCAGACTGGGAGATAATAAACCATTGTTCAAAACCACCCAGGATGTAGTACAGTTTGTTATGGCAGCCCTCAGAAATCAATGCATCCAGTAATAAGAAAATGACAGGCGCATCACTATCCAAACATCAAGCACCACAATCCTTACAAGAGAAGTTGGAGGAAAGTCTATAGAGGAATATGCTAGCAATATGCTGCTCAAAACAACAAAACACCATATACAAGATTTCCTCAAATTTTTTTAACTTATGTGTATGTGTGGGCTAGTCTTGTCAACTTGACAAACGAGTTATCTGGAAGGAAAGAACCTTAATTGAGAAGATGCCTCTGTAAGATCTGGTTTCTTAATTATTGTGAGGGGGGCCACCTCTGGACTGGTGGTAGTCTTGAGTTCTGTAAGGAAGCAGGCTAGAGGCTGGAGAAATAGCTCAAAGGTTTAGAGCACCGGCTGTTCTTCCAAAGGTCCTGAGTTCAATTCCCAGCAACCACATGGTGGCTCACAACCATATTTGATGAAATCTGCTGCCCCCTTCTAGTATTCAGGCAGAATACTGTATAAATAATAAGTAAATAAGTATTGCTGGGCGCAGTAGTGCACGGCTTTGATCCCAGAACTTGGGAGGCAGAGGTAGGCAAATCTCTGAGTGTTCCAGGCCAGCCTGGTCTACAAAGAGAGTCCAAGACAGCCAGGGATACGCAGAGAAACCCTTTCTCAAAAAAATAAATAAATAAAAGAAAGAAAGAAAGAAAGAAAGAAAGAAAGAAAGAAAGAAAGAAAGAGAGAGCCAAAGAAAGAAAGAAAGAAAGAAAGAAAGAAAGAAAGAAAAAGAGAGCCAAAGCCTCCAGGATGGCCGCATGGGGAAGGGGGCGTCAGCTCCTGAGAGAGGGTCAGCCTGCCAGCCACAGACTGCTACATAGTACATGAAACCTACAGTGGGGAGAATGCCCAGGGCCAGCTTGAGTAGGAGCTGGAGCCGGCGCTGGAAGCCTAGTGATTGAGCCCACCCGATTGGGGATGAGACAGCACGCTGGATCACCGTGGGCAACTGCCTGCACAAGATGGCCATGTTGGCAGGCACTGCCTGCCTCCTCACCCCGTTGGCACTGCCCCTGGATTACTCCCACTACATCTCCCTGCCCGCTGGTGTGCTGAGCCTGGCCTGCTGCACCCCCTATGGGATCTCCCGGCAGTTTAACCCTTACTGTAAGTACCAGGTGGAATATGATGCGTATAAACTGCCCCGCAGCCTCTGCACACGCTCACCTCCTCCATACCAGTGGTGCTGGTTCGGAAGGACGACCTGCACAGGAAGAGGCTGTACAACACAATAGCACTGGCTGCCCTGGTGCACTGTGTAAAGAAGTGTTAGGAGCTCTACGCTGAGTGGCTGCAGGAGAGTGGGGCACGAAGCAGAACCACGGGGTCCACAGGACTCAGATCCCTACAGCAACACTTGAGTTTTCTCTGTGAAGCAACAGCACCTGGGAAAGTGTTTAGTTTAACACTTGTTATTTTTTAAGCAAAAATAACAGATCATGGGTATGCTAGGTGTTTATTCAGCTCATTACACTAACCATAACTCACTCCATAACCCAGGAGTGGGCCCCAGGCTGTGCAAGTCTGACTGGGCAATGGACTATGGATGGGAGCCAATGCTACTTTCTGAGGGATGTGAACTCACTGTGGGGGTGTCTTAATTATACTGTTTAACTATACCACTCAGAAGCCAAACAGACGCTATTGACCATTACAACTTTAAGAATTAAAAAAGGAGAAGGAGGAAGAGGAGGAAAAAGAAAAAAGAAGAAAGCAAGCTAAGCAAGCCATGGAGATCAAGCCAGTAAGAAACATCCACAGCCTCTGCTTGAGTTCCTATCCTAATTTCCTTCAATAAAGAACAGTGCTGTCAAAGTGTAAGCTGAATTAACTATTTCCTCTCCATCCTG
Organism: Acomys percivali; assembly: GCA_907169655.1. Classification (NCBI taxonomy): domain Eukaryota; kingdom Metazoa; phylum Chordata; class Mammalia; order Rodentia; family Muridae; genus Acomys; species Acomys percivali. The sequence continues at coordinate 9,175,763 of OU015757.1, read as the reverse complement.
TTTTTTGGTCATGGTGTTTCATCACAGCAATAGTAATCCTAATTAAGACAGTATGTAAATATAACCTCACACAAGTTTAGAAAACATTGCTCATATAGTTATAGTTAAATGGTTATTTAATTGTTGTCTTTTAAAAACAAACAAACAGCCAGGCGGTGGTGGTGCACGTCTTTAATCCCAGCACTTGGGAGGCAGAAGCAGGCAGATCTCCGTGAGTTTGAGGCCAACCTGGTCTACAAAGCAAGTCCAGGACAGCCAGGACTACACAGAGAAACCCTGTCTCGAAAAACAAAACAGAAACCTCTATTGCTGCTGGGCTGGGTGGTGAGCACCTTTAATCCCAGGACTCTGGAGGAAGAGTTAGGCGGACTCTGTGAGTTTGAGGACTATAATAGCAAGTTCCAGACCTGCCAGGACTTCATAGTGAGTCCTTGTATCAAAACATACAGCCTTTGCTTATCTGTTTTGCATGGCTTTCTGGCAATAAACAATGCACACTGTGGTGCTGTCTGTATTACCAAATAACCTATCTGCCTGTCTCAGCCCACCAATCATAGATGTGACATGTGGCCTAGGCTGGGTCAACCAACCTGTACCTTCCCAAGATGAGACTCAAGTAAAAACACTCCATAAAGGTCTAGGGAGACGGCTCAGCAGTTAAGACTAAGTAGTGCTCTTCCAGAGTACCAGGGTGCCCAGCACCTGCATTACAGCTCCAAGGGATCTGATGTCCTCTTCTAGATGCTGTGGACACCTGCACTTGTACATGCACACAGCACCCACACACACAAACAAACCCGAGACACAAAATTAAAAATTAATCTTAAAAAAAACACTCCATAAAATATTCTTTACTAGACCTAAAGATGTGGATTCCTCTTCTCCAAGGAGATGAGTCTAGTTTCATGGAGTAAGCGAGGTGTGCTGTGAGCCCAAGGGACTCAGAGCCTACACTGCTGCCCCCACAAGGAGGTAAGGAAGCTTCCTTCTTTGTTAGCACTTGCTCTGGTTTCCTCATGTTGAAAAGAAAAGACTTTTTCTTTTTCTTTTGGTAAAGACAGGGCCTCATTAAATAGCTCTGACTGAAATTCACTGTATAGACCGGTCTGGTCTTGAACTCACAAAGAACCACCTGCCTATAAAGGCATGGCCACAAAGTAAGACATCTTAATACAATCTAAAGCCAGCAAGATGGCTCAGCAAGAGTAAAGGTGCTTGCTACCAAGCCCAGTGGCCTGTGTGTGAGTCCCAGGCCACATACAGCAGGGGAGAACTAACTCCCACAGGTTGTCCTGTGGCCTCCATATTGTCATGGCATGCATGCACACACACAAAATTTAAAAATACATGCAATAATCATGTCTTAAAAATACAATCTGTGTGTACATGTGTGTGCATTTTTCTGTGTGTAAGTCTGAGCGGGTAAATGCCACAGTGTATAAGTTACAGGACAACCTTGGTGCTAACCCCTTCCTTCCTCTTCGTGTGTTGTCTGCTTCTGTCTATGTGCCAGGCTAGCTGGCCTGTAACTTTCTGGGGATCCTCCTGTCTCGATCTCTTGCTACCGTTAGAAACTCTGGGATTCCAAAAGTGCACTATCACACCCAGCATCACACAGGCTTTCTGAAAACATGCACTCAGATCCTCATGCTTACTTGACAAGCACTGTTCCCACTGAGCCATCTCCCCAACCCTAACATGTGCAATCTTTAGGAAGGACCTGAACTTAAAATCATGAAGACAATGGACCAAACATCAAGCTGCAAGCTGTGCTTCTGAACTCTCTTAGACTAACAGGTCCTACATGAGCAACAGCGAGTCTTTCAATACTCTACACAACTGAAATATAACTATGTTAGAGTATCTTATTAAATGTGTTATCAATGTTCACTTTTTTAAAAAGATGTATTTATTATGTACAGTGTTCTGCCTATATATACTCCTGCATACCAGAAGAGGGCATAAGATCACATTATAGATGGTTGTGAGCCACCAAGTGGATGCTGGGAATTGAACTCAGGACCTCTGGAAGAGCAGCCAGCACTCTTAACCTCTGAGCCATCTCTCCAGCCCCAACTTGTTCACTTTTTATAGGAATTTCCACCAAAAACTATGAGTAGTAGTAGAAAACATAAAATGAGTGACTACAGCCAATTCCTCACAGAGAAGTGTACATATTCTGAACATGATTTTATAACTCTAGCCCTTTGTGTTCTTAGCAATTATGAGACCAATGCTACAAAATTATGAACCGTGTAAACTAAAAGGACAGTTACAAAAGTTAGATGACATGCTCTGAATATGTGGTATCTCTTGAACATTAAAAAAGAGCATAAAATGTTTACCAAGAGAAAACCAGCTTTCTGTGCGCAGCTCCAATGCATGCTACATAGCTATCTGCAAACATAAAGCCAGAGCAAATGAGTAAATGTGCATGTTCAACCTCAAGTGTTAGCCTCGTCAACCTGCACACTCACCTGTCCTGTGCCGACTTCAAAAGACTCATACCCAACTTGTACAGATGACACATAGGCCCCAACTGAAAGCTTCCTCTTTGACTCATTTGATTCTGAAGAGGGAGAGGCCATTTCCTTAGTTTTGTGAGAATTCTCATCTTGTCCTTTTGTCAAAGCAGTCATCACCGCCTTCTTTTCTGATGCCGCTTTTTTCTGCTCCTACGAAACACAAGACCAGTATAAGACAGTCTTGCTATCGTCACACAACATGCAGGCGTGCGTTAGGAAGTCTTAGTAATTTAGGCACAGTGGCAACACTGGATTATTGGAGAAAGGTACTTCTTAAAAATATTTACTGTTTGAGCTGTGCATGGTGGTGTACACCTTTAATCCCAGCACTTGGGAGGCAGAGGCAGGTGGATCTCTGAGTTTGAGGCCAGCCTGGTCTACAGAAGGAGTTCCAGGACAGCCAGGACTACACAGAGAGACCCTGACTCAAAAAGAAGAATTACTCTTATTAGTTTTATTTCTGTGTATGTATTGCTGTATGAGTGAATAGCGTGCGTGTGGTTCCCACGGAGACCTGAGTAGGGCACTGCATCCCTTGGAGCTGGAACGACAGGAAGTTGCTCCACCATGCGGGCACTGGGAACCTAACCTGCTCCTTCTACAAGAACAGAAAGTTCTCTTAGCTGTTGAGCAATCTCTCCAGCCTCCCAGGAAAATACACAGTTTAGAGCTACATACTGTCATCAGAAAAGACATGATACGATATCTATAATATACTGCATAATTCTTAGAAAAATAAAGGTTACAAAAGACAAAATACAGTAAAACAGCTAAAGTTAAATCTAATATTGCCTATCTTACATGAATCTCAAAATTATTAAGTATAGGAGGGCAGGCAGAAAACAGTACATTCAACTCTACTTATATTGACAGTCTAGGCAGAAACGTTCCGGTAAGGAAAGAAAGAACAATGGTGCTTACTGAAAGGGAGGAGTTAGTAAGAAGCACGGGGCACAAGACAGACACATTGTTTCTTTTCTTGTTTTAGGCGCTGAATGACTATATAGGTGCTTAGCTATCAAAATTCACCACGCAGAACCAGAGCTTCACATTTCCATAAACAACAGCAAAAGCTATAGATCAAATACATAAAAGATGCTAATGCTAATGCTGATGAGACAGAGCCCATTGCCAATGGTTGGTAAGCACACCCCAAATGCACACCATGCCAAGAGAAGGCACACTTCTCAAGGTGGACCTCTTTACTTTTTATTTTTATTTTTATTTTTTTTCAAGACAGAGTTTCTCTGTGTAGCCTTGGCTGTCCTGGACTCCTTTTGTAGACCAGACTGGCCTCGAACTCACAGAGATCCACCTGCCTCTGCCTCCCGAGTGCTCGGATTAAAGACGTCAAGGTGGACCTCTTTATCCACAGAGTCAGAGTTTCTTGTTTCCTAGGCTGGGAACTGGGTGTGGTGGCGCATGTCTTAATCAGCATTCCAGAAGGCAAAGGCAGGCATAACTCTGTGAGTTCAAGGCCAGCCTGATCTACAAAGCAAGTCCAAGCTATATAGAGAAACCCTGTCTCAAAAAAAACAGGAAGAAGGAGGAGGAGGAAGAAGAAGAGGAGGAAGAGAAGGAAGAGGAAAAGAAAGAAGGAAGGAGGAGAAAGAGAAGAAGGAGAAGGAGAAGGAAAAGAAGCATTGTGCCCTTACTTGTTAAAAAGAAAAGAAAAAAAGCCGAAGATGGTTTACAGAAGGGAAGGAACCCAGGCCATGCATATTTGATATCCTTGTTAAAAAACAATTGCCTAATTTTAGTCTCATTACTTCAGTTACAGTAAGTCACTAAGACACAGTATTATCTTCATCTGTCAAAGCCCTGGGCTTGCTCCCCAGTATTGCATAAAGCAGGCATGGTGGTGCATGCCTACACTCCCAGCCCTGGCAAGGTGACTGCAGGAGGGTGAGAAGGTAAGATTATCTAGGCCAGCCTAGAATACATGAGACCCTATCTCAAGAAAAACATAAAATTTAGACTAAATAGAAGAGTATGTGCTAAACTACAACATGGCAGACAAATAAATAAGTCATGTACATTATGCTCATTCTAATCTATGAGGGATGAAACTGCTCCCATTTTAATAATTTTAAAACTAACTTTATTATCCTGTGTGAAAGAGAAATGGATATGCACTGAACACAGCATGCATTTGGAGAGGGTAACTCAAGTGGTAAGGCTTAGTGATAAATGCCTTTATTCTCTGAGCCATCTTGCAAGCATCTGATCAAGATCAAAGAAGCTAAGTTAGTGTTCAGGACTGTGCAGTCACCAAGTAGTTTCCCTAGGAGTTAGGGCCTCTCATTCATCCAAGTGTCTGGAATGGCACAAGTTGTACTAGACATCCCCAAATGCATGAAGAACAGTCTGGCTCAGGTCCCAGCACCCACATGGTTGTCCTCAGCCATCATTAACTCCAGCTCCAGGAGATCTAACACCTTCTCTGACTTCTGTGAATACCAGGTATGAACACAGTGCACACACATGCATGTAGACAAAGCATCCATACACATAAGATAAATATTTAAAAATTTGAAATAAACTACTACAAATAAAAAGCCTTTTTCCTGGGAACTCTCTGTCCGAGGAGCACCTGGTTGTTCAGCTGTGCACCGTGGATATAACCAGCTCTCTGGAGCCTGGGTTTCCATTATCGAGCTCCAGGTAAAAGTCAAGCAGTTTGCCTAACCCCATATTGCAGGCTTCTAAAATGAGAGCCAGGCACAGGGGCTCACACCCGCAAGCCCAGGCTCGGGAGCTGAAGCAAAGGGATCATGCTATATGGTGAGTTAGTTCTAGGCTAGCCTGGGCTACAGCATGAGATCTTGCCTTTTAAAAGAGGGAGGTGGGAGGGGCAGGTCACAAACAGTTAGTTTGTCTTGAGGGCAGAGATGATCCTCACCAGTTTGGCTGCTTTGAGCTTTACGAAGTTGGCTATCTTCTTCCGGGGCCCGAGGGGTATCCCCATCTCCTTCAGGTCGTCCACTGTGCACATCAGCTTGAAAGGGAAACAAGGAGCACATTAACTAAGCAGCCTAGAAGCGGATGAGCCGAAAGTGAGATACAGAAAATACTAACACAAAATCAACCAAAAAGCCTGTCAACATTAAAAAGCTAGGGCGTTTTGCTTTACAATGTTCAGTGTTGGCTTTTACTGATAGAGCACTTGCCTAGCACATGTTAGGCCCTAACTTCAATACCTAGTACAAAAAAAACTTTTTTTATTTCACTACAAAAAAAATTTTTAATTAGCCTCTCCATTCATTTAAAATTCTATTATTTTTAGAGCCAGGCTTGGTGGCCGAGTACTTTAATCCCTGTACGTGGGAGGCAGAGGCAGAAGGGTCTCTGTGAATTTGAGGCCAGCCTGGTCTACAAAACTAGTCTAGGACAGACAGGACTCTGTTACACAGAGAAACTCTATCTGGAAAAAAACAAACAAATTCTATTATTTTTAATAGAAAATATATGTATGTCATGCAAAATTCTAAAGCTATCCTGTCAAATATATAATGAATAATCTCTCCCCTCAAATCTGTGTTGTCCATTCTAGTCCCACCCATGCAATTCTTTCAGCGACAGAGACTAGCAAACTGCCCTCTCTGCAGAACCCCTCACGTGCACATAACATGCTCTTCAGTGTGCGTTAGATTCTTGACAGCATCTGCCACTCAAGTGCTGCCGAGTCCTACTGCTGCACAAGGGACTTCACGGCACCCCGTCCATGTGAACTGTGGCTGTTAAGGTCCCACAGTGTTAAAACAGCGCTCAGTGAGCACCCCTGTGGGTATCCCCATGGGTGTCTTCACAGAAAACATTCCTAGCAAAGGGCACACACTTTTATTTTGGAAGCCACCAGAAAGCTCCACAAGGACTGCGTCCACTTATACTCTCAGCAACAACAGCACAGCAGTGACCTCCTCCTCATCCTGGCCACGTGGCCATTTCACTGGCAGCTGAAGCCAGAGCCACGCTGCTCTTAGCTGGCATTCCCAACCTGTTCTCCCAAGGCACGAGGCCACCTGTCACCTTCTCCCCTGTAAGGCATGCTCTTGTTTCCACTGCCTGCTTGCCCGCTGCTTATCATTAGTTCTGTATAGGCTGACTGTGAAGCCTCTGCTGCCCGTGTCCAGGTGCTTCCCCATCAGCTCCTGTCACAGAATTCACTACTTTGACATTCTTGTTCACGTATGGTTTCTGGGTTGTCTCATTCTTTAAAAAACTTTCACACATTTTATTTTTTTCCCCCAAATTTTAAAAAGGCTGATTAATTTTATGTGTAAGATGGTGTTCCTTGAGTGTACTATGTGTACCCTGTGTGTGCTGGTGCCCATAGGAGCCAGAAAAGGACACTTGATCCTGGAACTGGAGTTACAGATAGTTGCGAGCCACAACGTGGGTGCTGGAAACCAATCCCCAGTCCTCTGCAAGAGCGGCAAGTGTTCTTAACCACTGAGCCATCTCTCTCTTCCCAGCTCCTTTTTCTCTAATTTTTTTTTTCTAAGCATTTAAGTTTTTGGCTTATGTGTAATAAATTCTGATGCAAGAGTGCTTAAATCATTCTTCAATGTTCAAGCTTACACAAAGGAACAATAATTTTAAATAAAATGAAACAGGTTATTATCCGTACCAGAGATTCCATATCAATCTTTTCCTTTTCAAAAGTGCTAATATAATCAAACAGGCTGAGTGCTTCCAGAGTTCCATGCAAAGTTAGGGGTTCTTCGTTTTCCACGTCAAGGTCACACGGTTCATCTGACACCAACTTTGACTCTTCAGGGATCTTAACGCAAAGGAGAAAGAAGAAAGTAATACAAACAACACTCCCATAAAATGTCTCCTGATTAGCCAGGTGTGGTGGCGCACACCTTTAATCCCAGCAGAGAGGCAGGCCAGCCTGGTCATCAAAGCAGAGTCTAGGACAGCCAAGATAACACAGAGAAACCCTATCTTGGAAAAAGCAAAAAAAAAAACAGTCTTCTGATCTACATAAAATCTAAAATAGCTGTGCTCTACATAAAGTCTAAAATAGTTGTGCTCTATAGATTAACTATAATTTTAGCACGTTGCCATCTTTCAGTTGGACTTTAAGGCATATGCATTCTGTAAATCATTCATGCTCCATTTCCTGTAATACTGACTTAGAAATCCTAAACCTTCACATTTACCTTATAATCCATAAGGAAAAAGAGTGAGAAACCCATCCTTTTGGAGACGGGATCTCACTATGTCTCCCAGGCTGGCTCTGAACTCATCATCCTCCCACCCCAGCCTCCAGAGCAGCCAGGATTACAGGTGTGCACCCCAGCTCTTCTTCTGTACTTCTGAGCCTCGATGCAGTTTGACAATTGCAAAGTTACAGGAGACAGTACAGGTTTTGGAGAAAAGCTCTGTTTCAGCTCTAGCCCTCAATGTCAACAGGGTAACTACAGACTTACCTGCCTTTCCTGAAAACTTGACTGTTTCATAACTCCATTAGAAACAGCCACAGACCCCGGAGACTTAGAGATATTCGTATCTTTTTGATTAGACAAGATGTCAAACAGTATCAAAGAACCTAAGAAAAAGATACGCATTTTAACAAAGTGTATTAGAACAAAGTTACCGAGTATTTTTCAAATAAATCCTCCTGCTTTTTTTCAGTCTCTGGCAGAAGTCATACAAAGATGAGCTGCTGATTAAAATCTGAGAGTCGGAAACAGCAAGATGGCACAGCCAGGAAAAGTTTTTGTCAACCTGCCAAGAGCTAGAGTCATCAGAAAACAGGAACCTTCAACTGAGAAAATACCCCCATCAGACTGCTGAAGATCAATGTGGAAAGGCCCAGGTTGCTGTGAGCAGTGCCATCCCTGGCCAGGTGCCCCCGGGGTATCTGAGCAAGGCAGGAGGAGCAAGGCAGTGAGCAGCATTACCTCACGGCCAGTCTCTGCTCCAGTCTCTGCTTCCAGGTTCTTGTGTAGTCAGGAAGTCCTGCCCTGACTACAACTGTCAACTAAAATAAGCCTCTCCTCCATGCTGCTTCTGATCATGGCGTTTATCAAAGCAACAGGAACCAAACTACGGCACTATGTGAAGGTGGAGGAGAACTGCCCCTACAAGGCTGTCCTCTGACCTCCACACAGGTGCTGTAGGACACA
>OU015757.1:9114252-9161743 GCA_907169655.1 Acomys percivali | reverse complement strand
TGTGTGTGTGTGTGTGTGTGTGTGTGTGTGTGTGTGTGTGTGTGTGTATCTATAGATATATAAGAGCCAAAAACTGAGGTAAAATTCCAGGTTTGTACAATTTACCCGTAAGAATATCTAAGGCAAAAAAAAAAAAAAAAACCCCTTTAAATGGCAAAATTCATGATTAACTTACAAATTTAGTTTCAGTGACAAAAATTGAATGTTTAGCAAGGCGTGGTGGTGCACGTCTTTAATCCCAGTACAAGGCAGGCAGATCACTATGAGTTCAAAGCCAGCCTGGTCTACAAAGCGACAGCCAAGATAACACAGACAAACCCTATCTTGAAAAACAAAATTAGAATGTTTAATAAAAAAGAAAACAAAAACAACTTTTGGTTTTTCAAGGCAAGATTTCTCTGTGTAGTCTTGGCTATACTGAAACTCACTCAGTAGACCAGGCTGGCCTCACACATGAAGACCAGGCTAGCCTCACACATGAAGACCCGCCTCCAGGTGCCTCTCAAGCTCTAGGAGCTCTATGAACTGAGGCCAGCCTAAAAGCCAAGGCTACATAGAGAAACCCTGCATCAAAAAAACAAAAAAGGAAGAAAAAAAAAAAAGCCCATACATATATACAGCATGGTATATAACGTTTATATAAAAACAATTAAGTTCTGAAAGTATCCCACAATAGAAAGTTGAAAGTAAGAGGCTTTTGTTGTTTATTGTTTGGTTTTGGTTTTGAGAGTCTCACAAGGTAGGTCTAGCTAGTCTGGAACTCACTATGTATATTAGGCTGGACTCAAACTGAGAGATCTGAATGTCTTGACTCCAAATTCTGGAATTAAATGCATGCAACACCATATTCAGAGAGAAGAGGCTTTTCTTTTTCTTTTTTCTTTTTCTTTTTCTTTTTTTTTGGTTTTTCGAGACAGGGTTTCTTTGTGTATTCTTAGCTGTTCTGGACTCGCTTTGTAGACCAGGCTGGCCTCGAACTCACAGCGATCCACCTGCCTCTGCCTCCCAAGTGCTGGGATTAAAGGCGTGCGCCACCATGCCCGGCAAGGCTTTTATTTTTCACTTGATACTTTTTCATACTATTTATATTTTATTTCTTTTGTTTGTTTGGTTGGTTGGTTGATTTTTGGTTTCAGGGTTTCTCCATGTAGCACTGGCTGGCCTGGACTCACTTTGTAGACCAGGCTGGCCTCGAACCCACCGAGACCTCCTGCTGCTGCCTCCCTGAGTGCTGAGATTACAGGTGTGCGCCACTGCATCAAGCTTTTAATTTTATTTCAATATCAGTAAGGATTACATACTACTCTGAGTTTCTGTTTAATTTTTCAACTTTTCTGTAATATAAGCAAATGTATTATAAAGTGTATGTTCTAACCAAACACTATAGGCTAATCCTTACGCTAGATGCTAGATGCAAAACTTACTTTGCTTCATTTGAAATGACCCTGGGTAGTATATCTGACTACAGGGAAGGACTTGGAACTAAAGAAAACAAGTATAGAAAACAAAGGAATTAAAACATTAATTGGTTATTTAAATGAAACAAGTTTATATAGAGATACTTTAACTTAAAAGGGTGCATTTTCCTTGAATGGTTAGAAGAAAAATAATCAAGGACAGGTAAGCAAAATAAGGCTGACAGTATAGATCAATACCTGCTGTTCAAAATAACATTTTCAGCCAGGTAGTGGTGGCACATGCCTTAATCTCAAACTCAGGGAGGCAGAGGCAAGCCGATCTCTGAGTTTGAGAGCTACAGAGTGGGTTCCAGGATAGCCAGGGCTATACAGACAAATCTTGTCTCAAAAACAACAATAACAACAATAATAGTAACAATAATAACAGTACTGACAATAATGATTTTTCTATATATCCACTGGTTTGCAAGTTGTCTCCCCCAGCTGCTCTCACAATGAGGGCAGAGCTGGTAGCTCACTAGAGAGCAGACAGCCTGCAAAGCCCTAAGTGCTTTCTCTGGCCCTATGTAGAAAGAGTGGGCTCCCCAAACCAAGTGAAAAGATCTTCCAAACTTTTTCTAAGATGATATTCAGTATCAGTTAGTGTGTCAAACAGAAACTTTGTAAAAAATAAGTTGATTTCCATGATTAACAATTATTACAAAATACACCTGCCTAGCTAAGTGTGGTGGTGCATACTTGTAATCCCAGCACTCGGGAGGCAGAGGCAGGTGGATCTCTGTGAGTTAGAGCCCAGTGTGATCTACAAAACAAGTTCAGGACAGCCAGGGCTACACAGAAAAACTGTCTCAGGAAAAAATAAATAAATACATGAAATGAATAAAACTTGGTTTGGGCCTTTAAGGCAGAGGCAGGTGGACCTCTGTGAGTTTAAAGCCAGCCTGATCTGCATAGTTGAGTTCCAGGACATCAGGGCTACACAGACCCTGTCCAAAAAAATTAAAAATAAATAAAATAAGCAAATAATAAAATTTAAAAGTAATGTATTTATCACAAATAAATCACTGCAAAAAACGACTACAAATATAACATTATCACAGATATGCAGAAGTTTAACATGCCCCCCCCCACCCCCCACCCCCCGTCTCAGAACGCAGCTCACCTTTGGGTTGTGCATCACGATGGTCTCTCCACTCGGGAACTCGAGTCTGCGGTGCCACTGATTAGTGGTTACAGCTCTTTTATACTCTGCCTGCAGAGACAAGACAGCACAACGCGCTGCAGTCCACCTTCACACCAGCAGAGCGGAGGTGGATGAGCGCTCTGCTGGCAACACAGCAGTGATAGTACGTCTGCTTTACGGCTGCCACTTCCTATCATCTGAGTAAATTACTCCAGTGTTTGCGATCACACACTCCTACGTAACCTCTCCATTACATGGGGAAGACAATGAGGTTTAGACAGTATATCAGTGTCTTAGGGCTGAACAGGCTGAGTACTAAAAATCAATTTACTGTCTCATAGCTCTTGAAGCTACCACTCCAAAATCAAGGTGACAGCAGGACATCAATCGCTATGAAACCTGCATGGAATGCCCACTCCTAAGTACTCTTGGCTTGCTACAGTCAAGGCCATCCCCTGGTGTATGGCTGACTCCAACCCCTGCCTTTATCCAACCACAGCATCCTGTCTATCTGAACATGTCTGTCTTGTTTGTTGCTCTGGAGACACTAGATATGGGGTTAGGGCCACTCTACTCAAGTAACTTCATCTCAACTGATTTACTCTCAACACCCTCGTTCCACACCAAGCTGCATTCATGGGTCCTGGGGTTAGTGCTTCAACAGAACTTTGGGGTGGAGGGGAGACATTCAATCTACCAAGTCCTTTGAGAAGTCAACTCTGATGCTGAAACTATACACAGATCAGCACGTGTTTAGCTCTATTCTGAGGTCACCTTTTTTAATGTACGTGTTTTGCCTCCATGTATGTATGTGTACAATGTGCACCCCAGAAATCAGAAGAAGGAGGGTGTCAGATCTCTTGGAACTGGAGTTACCAATAGTTACTAGCTGCCATGTGATGCTGGAAATCAACCCTGACTCCTCTGTACAAACAGCCAGTACTCTTTTTCTTTCCTTTTTTGTTGTTTGTGTAGCCTTGGCTGTCCTGAACTCACTTTGTAGACCAGGCTGGCCTCAAACTCACAGAGATCCACCTGCCTCTGCCTCCCAAGTGCTGGGATTAAAGGTGTGCATCACCGCTGCCCCGCCTCTTTTTTTTTTTTTTTTTTGAGACAGGGTCTCAAGCCCAGGCTGGCCTCTCATCCTCTCACTCAGTAATCTCCTGGCCTCTGCCTCCCAGTTGATATTGTATTCGTTTTCTATGGAGACAATCATGTCATTATAAAATACAAGCATTTCAAATCAAACCCACTTCTGCTCCTTATCCTGGTGCTCAGATAGGACAAGGTAAACAACGCGACAGAATCATAAGCATCATTTGTTTCTTACTTCACACTCTCCTTTGCCTCCACTGAGGTGTGGGTTTCTTAGAAAGCTGGGCGGGAGCTTGGGCCTCATGCTGGTGTGATGGGCAAGACTTGGACAGCATAGCTATCCCACCTAGAGCCTGTGTCACCCACACAAATACTATCATTCCAGTTACGAGAGAGTGCTTCCTCTGCTTTCAGATATTTACATTTGAACACCGTACTTGTACTTTCAGCTTCAAAATAATAAGCCTAACCCACTGGGCTTTGGGATATTACAACTGCAGTAGGAACCTACCTAGAAGTATCAACAATCACAGTGTATCCTTTAGTTATTTGCTTATTTTAGATTGAAAAGTAAACTCTATGTATTAGCACCCTTTTACGTATTTCCCCTTACTGAACTAACTAAAAGTATGCTTTAAGTGCCATCCAGAAAGCTCAGTGGGTAAAGGCACTTGCTGCCAAACCTAACTACCAGGACCCACACAGGGAAGAAAAGAACCAACTCTGGCATGTTCTCCGACTGCAGATATGCACCACAGTATGCATGTGAGAGCAGACACACGAATTCACAAGTAAATGCCATAATACTGCTCCAAAAGTATGCTTTACAGAGGACTCAGAGATTAGTTTGGGGCACACACCTTTAATCCCAACACTCGGGAAGGAAAAGGCAGGCAGATCTCTGTAAGTTTGAAGCCAGCCTGGTCTACAGGGCAAGTTCCAAGAGAGCCAAGGCTACACAGAGAAACCCTGTCTTGGGGTGGGGGAAAGGGAGAGAAGAGGAGAGGAGAGAGGAAGGGAGGGGAGGGGAGGACAGGAGGGGAGAGGAGCACAGAGGAGAGGAGAGAGGAGGCAGAGGCTGTTTTCGTAGAATGGTTCTCACTCTAGCCCAGGGGAGCGCTGAAACGCATTACCTGCCTTGGCTTCATCAATGCTGAGATTATAAGCAAATGAAGCATGCCTGGTCTCTACCTACATCTGTCTGAAGGGCTGATATGAGCTCCTTAGTAGATGAGGAATGTGCCCCCTCCAAAAACTACAGTCTTATCTTTTTTTTTTTTTTTTAAGATTTATTTATGTATGTATGTATGTATACAGTGCTCTGCCTGCTTGTACCCCTACAGACCAGAAGAGGGCATTAGATCACATTATAGATGGTTGTGAGCCACCATGCAGTTGCTGGGAATTGAACTCAGGACCTCTGGAAGAGCAGTCAGTGCTCTTAACCACTGAGCCATCTCTCCAGCCCTACAGTCTTATCTTGAGACATAGGGTTGTGCTGCACTTCCTGAATGGTGATACCACTTAAAGACCAATCTCCTTTGTGACCAGGATCAAGACAGGCCTCTTTGTATATAAAGCCATCTCCGCTGTCAGTGGTGTCACAGAAGCCTCTCGCATACATGCCTATGTTTTGAAACAAAAAAAATATAAAGAAATAAAGCATTCATACCTCTAGTTTTTCACTGAACTCCTCTGTATAGGGAATAAATCTGCTATCTGTGTCCCCCTTGTAAAACCAAGTACAGCGTCTCACTTCAGCTGGCTCCTCTTCCCAGTACACAGACTTCCTCGTGCGGTCATAGAGGTAGACATCATAGCGTCCTCCGTCCGTGCCTAGAACCACACTCTCAGGATCTGGCTGCACTAGGAACCAAGAAAGGACATTTTTTCCTAATGTTACCAGGCACATTTGAAAATACAAACAACTTAACAAGAACAGTCATGATGCTACAAGTCAATACTCAAATACAGACAACTAAGCTTGGGTTTTTTAATTTAGTTTTTTTCTTTTTCTTTTTCTTTTCTTTTTTTTTTTTTTTTTCTTTTTGGTTTTTTGAAGTTGCTTTATAGACCAGACTGGCCTCAAACTCAAGATCCACCTGCCTTTGTCTCCCAGTGCTGGGATTAAAGGCATGCACCACCACACCTGGCTCTTTTTTTTTTTCACAAAATGGTTTATTTCTCTAATTGCTATTTCTCGTAAATAACTTTGGCAACATAATAAAATAATAACTTTTATTTGAAAAACAAGCAACAAACTTCACAGAGTAACAAAATAGTAATCTTGTTAGTACATGTGTAGACAAAACAAAGTGACATTGCTTCAAAAATAGAGGAGTTGTCAATATAAAACAGAGAGCTTCAGAGAGACTTGGCTCGCTGTATTTCTTTGTGTTATAGGCACAGAAATGGACTTAAGCTAGCTCACTTCCAGGACAGAAGCGAAATTCTTTCTAATGACTTCTGAAGTTCTCACACCTGGCTCTTATTTGGTTTTTCCGAGACAAAGTGAGTCCAGGACAGCCAAGGCTACACAGAGAAATCTTGTGTCAAAAAATAAAAAAAACAACAGAAAAAGATAATCTGTATTGTTCAAAATCATATTTATTTTTTTTAATAATTTATTTTTATTTTATGTGCTTTGGTGTTTTGCCTACATGTATGTCTTTGTGAAGGTACTGGGTCCCCTGGAAACAGACATGTGAGCTGCCACATGGATGCTGGGAATTAAACCTGGGTTCTCCAGAGGAGCAGTCAGTACTCTTAACCACTGAGCCACCAGTGGTTGTCCAGCCCCCATGTCATTTATTTATTTACTTTAGAGGCAGAGTCTCACTCTGTAGCCCAGGCTAACCTCAACCTCCCAGCAGTTCTGCTCCAGCCTCCCATGGACTGAGATCGCAGAGGTGAGCCGCCATGCAGCATGACTCTCCTTGTGTAGAAACAAACAGCCAGGACAAGTTTGAAAAGCATAATCATAAGGTAAGTAGTAATATCAACCAGATGTACTGCCATGCACCTGTAACTTCAGGTGTATATAGTCAGGAGAATCGGGAGTTTCCGGATAACTCTGGGAACATGGTGTCTTAGAGGCCAGCCTAGACTGAAAAGGAAAACAAGCCAGGTGTGGTGGTGCACACCTTTAATCCCAGTACTCGGGAGGCAGAGACAGGTGGATAGCTGTGAGTTCAAGGCCAGCCTGGTCTACAGAGCTGAACTCCAGGACAGCCAGGGCTAATACAAAGAGAAACCCTGTCTCAAAAAAACAAAACAAAACAAAACAAGAAAAGACAAAAAACTGTAAAAACAAAGCAATAATATCAATGTTCTGAAATGTTCCAGGATATTTAAGTGCTGAGCGTGGTGGCGCAAGCCTTTAACCACAGCACTTAGGAGGCAGAGGCAGAGGCAGAGGCAGAGGCAGGTGGATGACTGTGAGTTTGAGGCCAGCCTGCTCTACAAAGTGAGTGCAGGACAGCCAAGGCTACACAGGGAAACCCTGTCACAAAAAAAAAAAAAAAAGAAAGAAAGAAAGAAAGAAAGAAAAGAGATATTTAAGTCTCATAATCAAATAGTATCAAAATAAAGAATCATATTTGTGTGCTGCAAGACTTCTCAGAGTCTTAAGACACACCTGTGTCGCATCCCTCTCAAGAGGTAGACATGGGAATAATTATTCCAAACTCATCTGCCCTCAGAACCCGCTTTCACTCAGCACTCCCCACCAGAGCACCTCAGGAGACACTTCACGTCCCTGACTACGAGTGACTGAATGAAACAGGAAAACTGAAACTTGGATTACATAACAACTCTACCTTCTGATTTTTTTAAAAAGATTTATTTATTTATTATTTATAAAGTATTCTGTCCGCATATGTGCCTGCAGGCCAGAAGAGGGCACCAAATCTCACTATAGATGGTCATGAGCCACCATGTGGTTGCTGGGAATGAAATTCTGAAGACCAGCCAGTGCTCTTAACCTCCGAGCCATCTCTCCAGCCCCTACCTCTCTGTTTAAAACAACTTTTTGGCTATGTTTTGTTTTACTGAAACAAGGTCTAACTATAGCCTCAGCTGTCCTGGAGCTCACTATGTAAACCAGGCTAGCCTCAAACTCACAGAGCCTGTCCTGAGTGCTGGAATAAAAAGGTGCACCACTGTGCCAGCTAAAACAAAAGAAACTGCTAAGCCACTTTTAAAGTATTTTCCTCAATAACTTAGGATATATTATTTAGTACTATATCTTAAAAGTGAGATGTGGAGACCTAAACAGATTAAGGAATTTGACAATTGAAAACAGGAGACCACGAATAAACACCATTCTTCCTCTTCCTCAAGTAAGATGGAATAAGGCAAGGCGGGTACTTACCTGAATTATAGACCTCTTCAAGATTCAAAGAGTCAAGCACACTGAAGGGCATCCATAGCTGCTTATATTCTACTTCCTTGCAGTAAAACCAGTGGGGCTCAACAGGCTCATAGTGGCTCTGAAGCACGAGAGGCGCCGGCCCCTGGACAAGGGGGCCCGCGGCTCTGGCAGGCATCTGCTGCTGCGCTGGCGACTGCACTGACGCAGGAGGCTGAAGGGAACAAGGTCAAGACCGTCAGATGTGCCCAAAAGAAATTCTGTAACCACTTCAGAATCAAACTGACAGCAATAGTAATTAGCCTATGTGTATTTCTAGGTGACCACTTAGTGTCATAACTAGTGCACTAAAACTTAAAAGCCAGTTGCTAAGTGAACTAGATTTCTGCATACTAATGGCAAACTGACACTCACCAACATGTCTCCCCCAATTTTGATTTTTTTTTTTTGGGGTTTTTTTGTTTCGTTTTGTTTTTTTCAAGACAGGGTTTTCTGTTTAACAACCCTGGTTGTCCTGGACTCATTTAGACCAGGCTGGCCTCAAACTCACAGGGATCCACCTGTCTCTGCCTCCGGAGTGCTGAGATTAAAGGCATGCACCATTACCACGAGGCCAATTTTGAAATTTTGTTTTTGTTTTTGTTTTTTGAAACAGGGTCTCTCTGTATAGCCTTGGCTGTCCTGGACTCACTTTATAGACCAGGCTAGCCTGGAACTAACAGCAATCCACCTGCCTCTGCCTGCCGAGTGCTGGTATTAAAGGCATGCGCCACCATGCCCAGCTCTATTTTGAAATTTTTAATAAATTTATTTTTAAATTGCTCATATAATAGTTTGATCATATCCTCCTCTTCCATCGACAATCCTCAGATCCTCACTCACCCAACTTCATGCTCTCTCTCAATCTTAAAAAAGAAAAATGCCCAAATAAAAGCACACACACAAGACACAGAGTTCATTTTGCGCTGGCCCAACTCCTCCTGAGCATGAGCCTTGCCCTAGAGTGCGGCTGACATACAAACGGCACTCCATGGAAGAAAACGGATTTTCCCTTGCCAGCACCTATCAAGCACAAAACAGCTCCTTGGTTGGGGTGGAACTTTGTCCCTGCGTCTCCTCAGTACTGGGATTTGTACAGCTTGAACTTATGCACCATGCACAAGACCTGCACATGTCCCATAATTTTTTAAATCTTTATAACAACCACACCCCTTGACTTGGCCATTTCATTTCTAATTATGTGAATGTGTTGGGGGTTGGTCTGCTGATAGGTATTCTGGTGCTAATTACTGGCTTGCAAGATCCAGTTGCTGCCCAGCCCAGCACATCCTCAGGTACACCAGTCCTGGTTGTGTAAACCTTGCAGAAGAAATTATTCCTGTTTGAACAATAAAAAGCCAATACCTGGGCAGGGCCCGAGGGAGGTAGGCGCGGTGGGCTTTGGGAAGAGAAGGATCTTGGGAGAGGTAGACAGGAAGAAGCAGAGCAGCTGTGATGGGATAGCACAGAAAGGAACATATGGCCTGATCAAGGTGGATGGAGGAAAGCAGCCCAGAGTAATCAAGTACTTATGAAATTATGGATGGAGGTAGCCCAGAAAGAAATTATTAGAACAGATGCCATGGTGTGGGCCTTGGGAGATAAGGATAGCTCAAGAGGTAACACCTGCCATGCCCCACGTGAAATGAGGCTATTCTGAAATCTATCAGGTGTCTGTGTCTTTATTGGTTGTGATAGCGAGTTAGATAATACCACCCTAATAATTATAATTATAAACATTGGCCATATTTTATATTAACCACAACATAAATTTCATGAACATTAAAAAATTAGTAGAGGGCCAGGTGGTGGTGCATGCCTATACTCCCAGTACTAGGAGCCAGAAGCAGGAGGATCTCTGTAAGTTTGAGGTCAGTCTCATCTATAAATGAGTCCACAAAAGCTAAGGCTACACAGAGAAACTCTGTCTTGAAAAACCAAAAAAAAAAAGATTAGAAGCTAAAGCTGGCAGTTTACATTGCCCCAATTCTCACATTTCCTTAGGTAACACTTTTTACTGATAGTATACACTACAATCTCAAGACTATTAGCATGCACCTTGGCAATTAAAATCAACTATTCTTCCAGTAAATAGGTAATATAAACTCAAATATGAGTCATTCAATGGCTAGCTTTAAAAACAAATTTTATATTTATTTATGTTTGTTGGTTTGTTTGGGTGGGCATGCTGGTGCCACAGCCAAGTGTGGAAGTCAGGGGACAATTTGTAGCAGTCAGTTCTCTCCTTCTACCACATGGGCCCTGGGGACCTAAATCGGGCAAGGGCCTTTACCATGAGCCATCTTGCTGGCCTCCAATTAGCTCCTTTTAAAAGAATGTTTACTACAAAGCATACAGTTTACAAAGAAGACCCTTTGTGTTATATACATATAATATGAATTATTTGAGACTGAGGCAGGAAAGAGTTTGAGGCCAAACAAAGCAATTTAGCAAGACCCTGTCTCAAAATTAAAAGGTGAGCCAGCACGAGTGCTTCCTGCTACACTGTGGTTCTGACTAGAGGCATACCGCACTTCTCTGTAAGAGCATTTTGTCCTGGTGCTCAAGAGATGGCCCAGTGCTTGAAAGCACTTGCTGTTTGCAGAGAACCTGGTTCAGTTCCCAGGACCCAAATGGTAACTCACAACCATCTATAACTCCAATTTTAGGAATCTGACCAACATTTCTGGCTTCCTGGGACACCAGGCACACAAGTGATGTACAGACACACATTCTGATAAAATACCCATATATATATATATAAAAAATAAAGAGGGTTTAAAAATAAGATTTTAGCTTCATTGCATGTTAAAATGCATAAAGTTGAGCTGGAGAGATGGCTCAGCAGTTAAGGACACTGACGTTCTTCCAGAGGACTCAGGTTCAAATTCCAGAACCCTCGTGATGGCTAACACCTGAAACTTCAGATGCCCCTTCTGGCCTCCAAGGGCACTGCACATACATGGTACAAAGACCCACGCAGACAAAACAACAATACCCATAACATAAAAATGAGAGAATCTCAAAACAAATGTTTTTAATATACAAAGGGTTTTTTTTTGTTTTTAGCTTTTACTAAGGTAAAAGAGAAAACTTGGCAGGCGTGGTGGCACACACCTTTAATCCCAGCACTCGGGAGACAGAGGCAGGCGGATCGCTGTGAATTTGAGGCCAGCCTGGTCTACAAAGCAAGTCTAGGACAGCCAAGGCTACACAGAGAAAGCCTGTCTCTAAAAAACAACAAAAAAGAGAGAGAGAAAACTAGTATGTCAGTCACATACCGGTGGCAACGGTCCTGGTGGCATTTGGTATGTCTGCACAGGGGGTCCAGAAGGCAGCGGGTAGGAGGGATGGCCTGGCGTCTGACACTGCTGCAGTTGTGGAGGTGTAATATAGGGATTCACCCGGCTACTGACAGGAGTGTGGCGATACGGGTTATGTCCTTGCTGAGGAATCCCTTGCGGGGGGCTCCCAAAATTTGGAGGGAGACTACTTGACTGAGAAGGCAAATAGGTATCTCTTCCCATCTGTGAGGCAGGGGAAGCACCATAGTGAGCCATGGAAACACATGGTGGAAATGCAGTCTGCACATCTTGGGACCCAGTTGTAAAAGGAAGTGTGGCTGGGGGCTTGGAATATGCTGATGGCCCAGCTGACATGGCTGTAGTCGTTAAGGGTGACTGTCCAATGTTCCCAAAAGGATCACTGCTGCCTGACGCCTGAGAGAAGTAACTGAACGTCTGTGGGGTGGGTGTGTGAGAAGAAGTCTGGCCAAGGAAGCTGTCTTCCTCCCCAACGTCTGTGGAGTCATCTGCAACACAACACAAGAGCAGGGGTTTAAAAGCAACGCCAGCCTCTTGGGAGCCCTGAAAAGAAGGCCCAGCCCTTAGACTTCTTGCTTTGTTATTCTAACTTGTATTTCTGTATTACAGAGAAAAAAGAAAAACTTTTCCCTTAGCCAGGCGCGGTGGCACACACCTTTAATCCCAGCACTTGGGAGGCAGAGGCAAGTAGATCGCTGTGAGTTCGAGGCCAGCCTGGTCTACAAAGTGAGTCCAGGACAGCCAAGGCTACACAGAGAGACCCTGTTTAAAAAAAAAAAAATCAAAACAAAAACAACAAAAACTTTTCTCTTAAAAAAGTGTAAGAAAAACTAGAAGAGAGAAATTATGAGTTCCGCCACAGCCCACCTTCCAGAGACAGTCACTGTGAACAGTAACTTCCGGAAGGACAGCTGTGATGCACAGGACGCTACTGCCAGCAACGCAAGGGCCAGAGGCAGGTGGATCTCAGGAGATCAAGGCCAGCTTGGTCTACAGAGAGAGTTCCAGGACAGCCAGGGCTACGCAGAGAAACCCTGTCTCAAAAAAGGAAAAAGAAAGAAAAGGAAAAGAAAAAAATTTTGTGCTCTTCTTACTTTCTAAATAAATATTATTTGTTTTGTAAATGTTCATGTTTACATAAAGGATTTTTTTAAAGGTTTATTTTTCTATAGATGAGTGCTCTATCTGCATATACAACTACATGACAGAAGAGGGCACCGGATCTCACTGCAGATGGTTGTGAGCCACCATGTGGTTGCTAGGAGTTGAACTCAGGACCTTTGGAAGAGCAGCCAGTGCTCTTAACCACTGAGCCATTTCTCCAGCCCCCTACATAAGGGATTTTTAAAGAAGAAATTTGCACCTACTTTTTATATATTTTGAATCTTTTTTTCTGACATAATTCAAATGTTACCATATACCTAAACATATGTAATTTTGTTTCTACAATTATAAGGAGAAAAAAAGTACAGGCCTTCGCTGTGTAGACAAACAGAGGTATGTCAGGGGTCTTACCTAACTCCTGTACAAACAAGCATGTGTAATTGTGTTCTAAGGCAGCGTAGGTTACCCACTAACTGCCATCCCTAAAATGTAAGCAGTAGTCACAATGAGATGTTCGGACACTGCAGAACACCAAGTCCCAGGCTGGCAAGATGGCGCAGCAGATAAAACTGGCTGCCCCAGAGCCGGCAGGGTGGGAGGAGAGAACCAACTCCCACAAATGACCCTCTGACCCTCCACATGTAACACGCACAATAAATAAGTAAAACAAAACAAATGGCAAGTCTCCAGAAAACTCATGTTTCTGAGGGGCGATCTCCTCACTTCACTTCGGCCAACTCCATCTTCACTGTGTTCTCGGCTTGAACAGGGCCTCTTCTACTTCACTAGCAAGCCACTGCCAAGGAGTGATTTTCCCACTAAGGCGCTTGCCCCACTCCCCTGCTCTGCTCTGATGGAAGCTCCGAGCTTCCTCCTCCTACCCTTCCTTCCCTTGCTCAGGCCGCCCTTATCTGCCACTGCTGGAGGGCTGCAGTCCTCAGATGTGTGGAGCCATGCCCAGCACACAGGACATTACCGTCCCTGCCCTTGGACCACTGCCAAAGCTCTGGGCTCTGTGACCTCATGGTGACCCTGCCGTCAGCTTCCAGGTTCTGCCAGTTATGCTTCACATACTGAGTCGGTGGAGAGACGCCCCGCCACAGGGTTGGCCCTAATGCCCAAAACACAATTCCAATCAGAACACAGTGTCTAAGGCTGGCTTTCTGGACCATGATGGAACCCCATTATTCTAAAGAGACGCCTACAGTCCCAGCTTCTCCAGACTGAAGCAACAGAACACCTAAAGCCAATATAAATAACAAAAATTAAAAAATTCCAGACACGGTTTCTCTGTGTAGCCTTGGCTGTCCTGGAACTCTCTGTAGACCAGGCTGGCCTTGAATTTAGGAAGATCCACCTGCCTCTGCCGCCCACTGAGATTAAAGGCATATATCACTATGTCCAGCTTTTAAAAAAAAGAAGAAACATTTTTACAGGAGGAAGAGGAAAGATTGGTTTTTTATTGCTGTTGTTGTTTTCTTTTTGGTTTTTCGAGACAGGGTTTCTCTGTGTAGCCCTGGCTGTCCTGGACTTGCTTTGTAGACCAGACTGTCCTTGAACTCACAGAGATCCACCGGCCTGTGCCTCCTGAGTGCTGGGATCACAGGCATGCGCCACCATGCCCGGCTTGGAAGAGGAAAGATTCTTACACCAGTCTCTTCACTACTAAAGAGAAAGCACCTTCCTACCCAGGGCCCTTCCTCTGCTTACACACTTCTACTGTTCTAATCCACACTCCAACCCCATCCCTCTCTAGTCCTGTGAACCTCACTAGGACTATGTGTTACTAGTTTGTCCCCTACTACGAAGAGCCTTTTGTGGAATCTCTCACCCAATAAGAGAACTTGAGACTGACTTGCTCCAAGAAATATTTTTCTGACTAGCACCAACCATAAATAAAATCCTGGCCCCACATACTGCAAGCGTCACTCTAGGAGCACATCCTAACTCCATACAGACACAATGGATCTAGACCCACAGCCACACAGCCACTGTGAGTATTCTATACCTGTGACTCTCTCATCTCTGTCTCAACTGTGGACTGTACTCCTGGGGTCCACACTTTTCCTAACACTTCTGGCAGACCCAGTCGCATGTGTCAAATTTAGTAAGCCTCGCACTGAATCTATCGGAGCCATTCCCCTCAAACTGTTCACCAACAACTGTCCAGATTTCAATGTGAAACCTGACATCTCTGGACCTTTTGTGTCAGCTAGTCATTAAAGAACCATGTATGCAGTCCCTCCCACATGCCAGCTGGGGAGCCTGGAGGCAGAGCTATACATGAAGGAGGATGGACCTTGACACTGACACAGAGCTGATAATCTGGCCTCTGTAACCTTATAATATAAAGATCTCTGCCATGGAATGCACCTCAACAGCAGACTGCTTGCCTCAAGTGTGCAAGGCTATGTTTGAGCCTCAGTATGATAAAATAAATTTTTAACACAAAAGTTCCCCACGTGTCCCCCTACCCTAAGGCACCATCCACTCCAGCCTAACAGGGGGTACAGACTCATCACATTTGTGACAGCCCTATTCTAGTGCAATCTTAGAACACACAAGCCTTTCTAAAACACAATTTTTTTTTTTTTTTTTTTTTTTGGTTTTTTTGAGACAGGGTCTCTCTGTGTAGCCTTGGCTATCCGAGACTCACTTTGTAGACCAGGCTGGCCTCGAACTCACAGCGATCCGCCTGCCTCTGCCTCCCTGAGTGCTGGGATTAAAGGCGTGCGCCACCACCGCCCGGCTCTAAAACACACTTTAATTTCACTGTGTTGCTAAAAATCTTTCAAAGGAAATCGGGTGTATTGGGAACTGCCTTTTAATCCTAGCATTCTGGAGGTAGAGGCAGGGAGACCTCAGTGAGATTAAGGCCAACTTGGCTATGAAGTACCTTCTAAGCCAGTCAGGGCTGCTCAGTGAGACTGTCAACAACAAAAGCCCTCCCTCCAAAGGCTCCCCACATAGTTCAACACAGTACAAGCCTTCTAGCACAGTACACGAGGCCCTCAGACCACCAGGCCACTTGCCTGCATACACGACAGTCAGCCATCTTACTTGAAGTGAGAGGAGGGTGAAAGGACAGGAAACAGGAAAGAGGCCCATACAACCTCCCACCACCCCACCAGCCCCAGGCAGGCCTGCAGGGTGTCCTCATACTTCCAGACCCTCGTGTCTATGGATCCTTCAAGCTCTGCTCAGATCACTTCCTACGAGACTCTGCGGCCTTAAGGGAACATAGTCTCTCCACCCCAGCAGCTGAGCCGCGCAGTGGCCACAGCAGCCTACCCGTGTCATTGCTGGCTGTTTGAAACCTATACTGATCGAAGTAAGTGGTGTTTGTGGCTATGTATACACGGGTCTGGAAGACGGCAGAACCTTCTGTTCCATGCTACATTGACATCTGCAACAGGGCATGCCAAGAAGAAGCTGCTCAGTACATATCTGCTAAATGTAAGAAATCTTTTTTTTTTTTTTTTTTTTTTTTTTTTTTAGCCTTGGCTGTCCTGGACTCACTCTGTAGTCCAGGCTGGCCTCAAACTCACAGCGATCCGCCTGCCTCTGCCTCCCCAGTGCTGGGATTAAAGGTGTGCACCACCACACCCAGCTAAATGTAAGAAACTGCTTCCTGTGTGTCTTCTGACGCCAGCAACTGTTGCTTCCAAGGAGATGGAATCTCCTTTGTCCTTGAAAATGCTCTGATGAGATCTCTAATCATGAGACTGTTTAAGTGTAGCAAATACTTGCTATGCACTCAGGAGGCAGAGGAAGGCGGGTCTCTGTACGTTCAGAATCAGCCGGGTTTACATAGGGAGTTCTAGGACAGCCAGAGCTACATAACAGCAAGATAGCAACTCAAAACGCAACAAAACAAAAAAGATGGCTTGTTATGAAATGGTAGTTTTAAAAGATACTTATGTTCTCACCAAAAAAAAAAAAGTTTGCATCTAAAAATAAGTTTTCAAAATGGGGTTGGAGACGAGCTTGTGCTGCTCTTACAGAGGACCAGATTTGCTGCTAAGCACCCATATCAGGTAGCTCACATCCCCTGTAACCCCAGCTCCAGGCAACCCCACAGTCACTAGCCTCTGAGAGAAACTGCACCATGCACACATACACAGAGACAGACGGACAAAAGAACACGTTTTAAAAAATAATAAAAATAAACCTAAAGAATTTTAAAGAAAGTATACAGCTAAGAATGGCAGCTCAGGCCTCTCATCACAGCACTGAGACAAGAGGACTGTCACAAGTTCCAAGGCTACCCTGGGCTACAGGAATAACACCATGCCTCAAAAATTAACTAATAAATGAGTAAATCTAAAGGTAGGTATACTTATCTTAAACTTGAAAATAGGAAAAAAAAGAAAGAAAGAAAGAAAGAAAGAAAGAAAGAAAGAAAGAAAGAAAATAGAAATGCTGGACTGGAGAGATGGCTCAGTGATTAAGAGCACTGGCTGCTCTTCCAGAGGACCTGAGTTCAACTCCCAGCAACCACATGGCGGCTCATAATTGTCTGTAACTCCCAGTTCCAGGGTGTCCAACACCCTCACATGGACACAACTATGGGCAAAATACCAGTACACATAAAAATTAAAAATAATAATTTTAAAAAAGAAAAGAGGAGGCTGGAGAGATGGCTCCATGGTTAAGAGCACTAGCTGTTCTTCCAGAGGACCTGAGTTCAAGTCCCAGCACCCACATGGCAGCTTACAATTGTCTATAACTCCAGTTCCAGGGGATCAACACCCTCTCACAGACATACAGACAGGCAGAACATAAAACGTACATAAAATAAAAACAAATATATTATTTAGGAAAAAAATATCAAGCACTGACAATTCACAAATCAAATACTATACAGTAAGGGAAACTGGCAACTCAAACACTTGGGAGGCAGAAAATGATCTGAAAATGCCAAGGCACAACCTTGTTTGTTCCTGGAGCCTTCCATAGCACTCTGCTCCAGCCATAATTCTTTACCGAAGAAAGCAACACTTCGCCTTTCAGCAGCACTGCTTACACCAGACAGACTTGGTATCCACCCCCACACTCACTGAACGGATACCCACTGCATGTTATGTACTCTGCACTCTAGGCAGTGGGCTCTAGTGCTCACACTTGTGAGTCCCTGCTTTGAGGACCCTTACACTCTGGCCTGGTAGGGTAAACAGGTATGTGTACATGTGAGACAGTTACAGGTGCTAAAAAGAAACATGACAGAAAGAGAACCTTCATATACATGTCTTCCGCTTGTCTTCCTGCCCTTCCCCAGGAAACTTCCCTTAAGTCTTCTCAGCAGGAATTATTTAGTGGGAAAATGTCATTTAATAAGGACCTACGTGCTAGGCGCTAAACAGGACCCTGCAAATAATAGAGGTAAGAAGTTCACAGTCCAAATGGAGGGACAGAGGTACTTAGATGACAAATATTTACACAACACTATGAGTAGGGCACTGTACTTAGAGCTCTACGAAAGTGAGACTGAGCATGGCGGCCCACGCCTTTGATATCAGCACTCAAGAGGCAGAGGTAAGTGGATCTTTTAAGTTTGAGGCCAGCCTGGTCTACATAGTGAGTTCCAAGACAGCCAGGGCTACACAGAGAGACCCTCATCTCAAGGCTGAGGAGAGAGGCTGAAAACACGAAATTTAAGCAGACAGGGAAAATATCATGCCTGAGGCCACACGGTAAGTTGGTGGCACGATCGGGGCTGTCCAGTCTTTACTGCTAACCACTACAGAGTGGTCAAAAAAAATTAAAAATTAAAAAAAAATCAACCTTCCCAGGTAATACACAGAGCTTAACCGAAAGCAGGGGGTGAACGCAGGTGTGGGAGCCTAAAAAAATAAGGAAAAACTCAGAGGAAGTGATACCTTGAAAAATGAGAACCGCTTTCTGTGCCTACACTTCGGATAGTACATATCAATCCTAGTAGGAAGCGTTTCTATCCTAGGAGGCCTCCTCCTGTAACCGGAAATCTTTTACTCGGAGTTTATAGTACTCTACAACAGGGACACTGTCCCCTCTGGAGCTACCTTACTGACTGTCTCCTAGGTGATGCCCTGTCCTATCACCGCTGTTTCCCAATAAGAGGACAGTTTTATGGTATGCTAGCAGAAGGTAACTGTTTAATTTAGCTGCATCCCTGCCAGCACCAGCACACCAGTGGGTGTCCAGCCAGAACTTGGGCAATGAGAGGAGTTCCCTCGACCAAGAGCAAGCCCCATCACATGGGCCACTCCTCTAAGAACGCACAGACCCTGGCCCCCTGGAAGCCGGCTACTGCTGGCCCTGGAAAGCGGCCCAGAGAAGGCGACGCTCCTGTCCCACCCTCTTCCGAGTACACACTGGCCCCCCAAGCGCCCTCGGCTCACTACCTCCGGGTAAGAGCAGGGAAGCCGGGGAGGCGGCGGCCTGCGTGACGGGGATGAAGGGTACGTTGAAGCTGAACTCCGTGGCCGAGGAGGAGAAGAGTAAGTTAGTGCCCGACGAGGAGGCGGACGCTCCGCCACCATTGGCCTTCCTATCCGCCATGGCTGCAGACCACCCCCCGTCCGTTACGTGGCTCTGCGAGCCCCGTGCCGGACACAGACCGGAAACCGGTAACCGGGTTGCCACCGCACTTCCGCACTTGCGCACGGGAGCCACAGAGCAGGCAGCTGCTTAGGGGCCAGTCAGGAAGCTGACGCCGCCCAAAATCAATAAGGCGGACTCGGCTTCAGACCGAAGCCTATCACGTGTCACTCTAGGCCTCGCGAGACTAGATCGGCTGCTGGAACAAAGGCGTAAAGGGGTGTGGCCTGTTGCAAAAGCAACTTGCTGATACTGGGTTGCGCAGGACTGCCTTTGAGTTTTTCAAGGGTTATCTGTTTTGGTTTTTTTTTGTTTTGTTTTGTTTGAGACAGGGTTTCTCTGTGTAGCCTTGGCTGTCCTGGACTCAATTTGTAGACCAGGCTGGCCTCGAACTTACAGCGATCCACCTGCCGCTGCCTCCCGAGTGCTGGGATTAAAGGCATGCGCCACCACGCCCGGCCTTCATGGGGTATCTGATTTGGTTAGTTTATTTGCTTGGGGCAGGATCTCACTATAGCCCAGACCGACGCCATCTTCCTCCTGCCTCAGCTCTCCTATTTCTGACGTTAATACTACCACACGCAGTAACTCTTATATCTTTATGACTTGAGGTAGTAAGAATTGGGAATAAGAATTACTATGTCCTTGGTTTGTTTGTGGTTTTGTTTTGTTTATTTGTTTTTGTTTTGTTTTTGTGACAGGTTCTTATTATGCCGCCTGGAATTCTTAGAGATCTGCCTGCCTATTCGTCCCAAGTGCTTCAAAGGCATGTTCCACCACTCCAGGCTTACTTTGAAAAGTACCTTTGGTAAGGCAGTTGCAAATAGTAGACGGTTTACATTTCAAAGGTGTTGCCCTTCCTGCTTGTATGGAAAGAGATCCTAGGACTTAGAAGCCCAGGAACACACAGCTTCGAGGGGAGAAGTTATCCCAATGGAAGGGCATCCTAAAACACAGAGAGTCCCAGGAACCACACGGCTCTGAGGTGTCCCAATGGAAGGGCATCGTGAGACCCAGGAGCCCACGAACACACAGCTCTGAGGGGAAGCCTCCTCAGCAGAGGCCTTACAGCTTCCAGGGGAGGGCATTCCCAGCTCAGCTGAGGAGCTCAGGAGCCTCAGCGCTGCTCCACTTCTTCTCTTCCTTGCTTCTTGGTTTCTTCCAATGACAGAGTCACACCAGGCAGCAAATCTCAAAAAAGAGATTTATTGGGAAGGTCCTGGGTGTGGAGGAATGAATCCAGGGTTGGCTGTCCCTGCTCACAGGAGAGACAGCAGGAAATTGAACAAAGGTCAGGGCTTATACAGGATTTCTTAGGGAGTGGAGCTTTTCAGGACAGAGATTTCCAGAGTGAGCATTGGTGGGATTTCAAGTTCTGAGCTTGGGGAGCTCAGGGATTGGTGGATTTTCCTGTTCAGGGATTGAGGCGCTTTTTTTTCTCACCCCCTTTTCCCTGCATCAGACCCATGGGTTAGGGTGAGAAGACCTTCCAGGCCACAAGCGGCCTTGGCGGACGCCATTGCTGCAGAGCAGATACTGGCAAGGAGATGCCGCCCCCGTGGCCAGCTCCCAAGGTGGCACCCCACTATGGCATAGGCCAAGGCGGGAAAGAAGGTGCAAAGCCCGTGGACAGCTCCCATGGTGCCATCCCAGGGTTCAGAGACCTATCTGCCTATAACTGGGTTTTGTCTGGAATAAAAACAGTAAATTATGGCAGTGTTGAGCTTCCTCAGACAAGCATCTTAATGGGGCTGAAACTGAGAGAAAGTAGTGTTGAAGACACTTTTAGGTGAGTCGTAGATAACATGGCCTCAAGCTGCTGGAAGCCATAGACTAGAAATTGGTCAAGAAGATTCTCCTGTTTTTATTATGAATAAGTAAGGCAGAGACCTGTGCACCAGAGAGTGATGTATGAAACGAACCTGAGATCTTTACTTTTCGGAGTTTACAAGCTGGTAAAACAACCACCTAAACACATAGTAACAATAAACTGCAGACTTACCTGTGCTTCCTGGAACACTGACGTCATCAGGGCACAGAGGGCCAAACATTCCCTCCATCAGACCATTAGCAAAGAGCCTACCCAGCCCGAAGTGATTAAAAAGCTTCCCTGAGAAAGAAAAACTAAAACTGAGGTCTGAAAAATAGCACCTCAAGCCTCTTTATGAGTGCAGAGATCCAGCTGGGAGGTGGTGGCACACGCCTTTAATCCCAGCACTCAGGCAGAGGCAGGTGGATCGCTGTGAGTTCGAGGCCAGCCTGGTCTACAAAGCGAGTCCAGGACAACCAAGGCTACATAGAGAAACCCTGTCTCGAAAAACAAAACAAAAACAAACAAACAAAGAATCCATTAAAGGGGGGCTGGAGAGATGGCTCAGAGATTAAGAGCACTGGCTGCTCTTCCAAAGGTCTGGGTTCAATTCCCAGCAACCACATGGTGGCTCACAACCATCTACAGTGAGATCTGGTGCCCTCTTCTGGCCTGCAGGTGTACATGCAGACAAAACACTGTATACATAATAAATAAATAACTCTTTCCTTTAAAAAATCCATCAGTTGGGCAGTGGTGGTACACGCCTTTAATCCCAGCATTCTCTCTCAGGAGGTAGAGGCAGGTGGATCTCCATGAGTTTGAGGCCAGCTGGTCTACAGAGTGAGTTTCAGGACAGCCAGGGCTACACAGAGAAACCCTGTCTGGGAAAGAAAAGAAGAAGAGGAGGAGGAGGAGGAGGAAGTTTCTGGTTTCTTTAAAAACTCAAGTGTCAAGTGAAAATGGTTTTTGTTTTGGTCTCAAGCGTAGGATGTGGGAATGTTTTTCTACTGCTGAACACAGACTCATGATCTTTGTTAGTGGAAAACAGACTCGCGAGAGGCCAAGTGATGTTTTGCTGGAAGCTGTCTTGTGCGAGGGCCGTGGTTTTTGCCAGCTGAAAAAACATCCTTGTGTGGACTCTAAGGAAGGATAAATAGAAGAACACAGACTGCAAGACAATGCTTCTGCATCACTACGCTTTGCAATGGTTCATATTCTTTGCTGGTCTCTGCTTTTCTATAGTTGACTTTGCATACAGAAACACTCCAGAGAAGTTCTTGTGGCATTCTGACTCTTGCCAATTTTGCTGTTTATACTTTTCTTTCTTATTTTGTTTTGTTGTTGTTGTTTGTTTTTCAAGACAAGGTTTCTCAGTGTAGCCCTGGATGTCCTGGAACCTACTGTGTAGACCACGCTGGCCTCAAACTCAGAAACCTGCCTGCCTCTGCCTCCCGAGTGCTGGGATCAAAGGTGTGCGCCACCATGGCCTGGCCGCAGCTGCTGTTGTTTGCTGTTTTCTGGTCTGCTGGTATCCTGATGGCAAAGACTGGACTTGGCCTAAGGAACTGCTTCTAAAGAGATTCACATCCCCCTTTCCTACTAATCTTCTTTTGCCAAGAGCCATTGAGTTTGGGAAGTTCAGTAGGCATGTGGGCTTTCTGGAAGGTCCTGTGGTATTTTACAAGGTCTGTACTGTGATGCACCCCCAGAATTGCTTCCATCCCCTGACAGCCCTCTTTTCTGTACTGCTGTATCTCCCAAAAACCTGGCATGGTGTGAACCCTCACTTTCTGGATATTTACCCACTTGGATTGAACAAACCTTCTACGGGACCTTTATGAAGATGTACTGTTGTTCAGATAAATTGATTCCTGATAATGGAATTCCTGATTTCATTTAAGCAGTTTCAGAAGTTGAAAAGTTAATAGTCGGTAGAAAGTTTACAGATGTAATAAATACTTTTGTGGATCTCCAGATGCCTCACTAGGACACAGGCTTGAGACAGACTTGTGTCTTCAGACAAGCTTTCACTCTAGAGATGGCACCATAAGCATAGGCAAGTTGGTTTGAACATCCCATAAATCCAGAATATAATGGTTTGAAGTTATTTTTATAAAACAGTGTTTGTTTCTCTTAGCTTATTTCTTTTTCTTTTTAGTCACAGCTCAGATTGTTTGTGAATCTTTGTATTATAAAAGTCTCAATTATTTGTGTGATCACCAGGTTAGGAAATAAGCTAAGTGCCAGGCATGGTGGTGCATGCCTTTAATCCCAGCACTCAGGAGGCAGAGGCAGATGGATCTCTGTGAACTCCAGGCCAGCCTGGTCTACAAAGTGAATCTTGGACAGCTGGTGATTGATCTAAAGGATTGCTTTTTCATGATTTCTTTACATGAACATGATAGAGATTTGCCTTCTCAGTACCTGCTTTCAATAGAAACTGCCCAATAAAGAGATATCATTAGAAAGTTTTACCACAAGGAATGTTAAATGGTACTACTTTGTGTCAATATTTCGTACAACAGCCATTGGAGATAATTCGCAAGAAATTTCCTCAATCCATAATTTACCATTATATGGATGATATCTTATTGGCTGATTCAGATGTAAGTATATTAGAACAGATTTTTGATTAAATAAATAGAACCTTGCCTTGTTGGGGATTACAGATTGCACCTGAAAAAAAAATACCAAGAGGAGATTCTGTAGATTGTCTAGGATACAAAATAGGCCCACAGAGCCGGGCGTGGTGGCGCACGCCTTTAATCCCAGCACTCGGGAGGCAGAGGCAGGCGGATCGCTGTGTGTTCAAGGCCAGCCTGGTCTACAAAGCGAGTCCAGGACAGCCAAGGCTACATAGAGAAACCCTGTCTCGAAAAACCAAAAACAAAACAAAACAAAACAAAATAGGCCCACAGAAAATTAGACCACAGAAAGTACAAATCAGGAGAGATCAATTAAGAACTCTTAATGATTTTTAAAAATTGCTGGGAGATGTTAACTGGCTGCAGTCTACAATTGATTTAACTACTCAAGAACTAAGTAATTTATTTCAAACCCTACAAGGTGATAAAGACTTAAATAGCTTAAGAAAGCTATCAGCTGAAGCTGAAAAGGAATTGGCTCTAGAAGAAAGGAAATTACAAGATACATATATAGACGGCATTGATCCAAGAAGGCATGCATTTTAGTTGTCTTGCCTTCTACTCATTCTCCCACAGGAATTCTTATACAGAGGGAAGATTGAATCTTAGAATAGATATTTTTACCACACAAACAAGGTAAAAACTTTAAAAACCTACATAGAAAAGGTTTCTGAATTGATTGTAAAGGGAAAAATGAGACTTCATCAGTGAGCTAGAATAGATCCAGCTGAGATGGTGGTACCTTTTACTAATGCTGAGATTGCTTCATTATGGGCAGACAATGAACATTGGCAGAGAGCTTGTAGTGATTTTTTGGGAGAAATTAACAACAGATACCCCAAAAGCAAGTGATTTCAATTCATAAAAAGAATTAATTGGATTCTTCCTTATATAGTAAAGAGGATTCGAATTTCTGATGCTCCTACATTTTACACTGATGCCAGTAAATCCAAAAGAGCAGGTTATAAGTCACAAAATATAAGGTAGTTGAGAGTCCTTATGATTCCGTTCAAAAATCAGAATTGTATGCAATTCTGCTGGTGTTATCAAAGCTCAAAGACTCTCTTAATATAGATACTGACTCTCAGTATGCTGAAAGAGTTGTTTTGCATATAGAAACAGCTGACCTAATTTAGGATGATTCCGATTTAACTTTACCACGTATCCAATTACAACAAGTGATCAGAAATAAAAACCATCCATTGTATATAACCCATATAAGATCTCACATGGGTCTACCCGGACCTCTAGCACAAGGTAATGATGAAATTGTTTGACTGTTGATAGGAAGTGTATTCAAAGTTTCAGAGTTCCATAAAAAACACCATGTTAATAGCAAAGGTTTATTTGTTGTATATGAGTGCTTTATCTGCAGAAGGCATCAGATCACTTTATAGATGGTTGTGAGCCACCATGTAGTTGCTGGGAATTGAATTCAGGACCTCTGGAAGAGCAGGTGATGCTCTTAACCACCAAGCCATCTCTCCAGCCCCCAATAGCAAAGGTTTAAAAAAGGAATTTTCTATCACAACAAGCCAAGGAAATTGTGAGAAAATGTCCTTTTTGTTCTATATATAACCAAACTCCATTACCTGCAGGAAGTAACCCTAAGGGTAATCAAAGAAATGAAATTTGGTAAATGGATGTATTTCATTTTATAGAGTTCGGTAAACTGAAGTATGTGCACCATACTATAGATGCATATTCAGGATTCCAATGGGCAACAGCTTTAAGTTCTGAATAATGATTGTATGTTCTTTGGTAATGGTAATATTATACTTCCTTTTCAAAAGAGGTCAAAATGAAACAGACCTGGATGAAAGAGAGACTGCTAGCTTAAGTCAGTCTATATGTATAAGAATTCAAACTACAGAACCAGCCTTGATTGTTCTGTGCATCCTGCACACCTCATGCATTTACAGTTTTAGAACTGTATAATGCTTGTGAGAAATTATATATTTTCAGAACAAAAGTACCAAGACACTGATGCTGGATCAGACCCGACAGGATTCATCCTCCAGCATGCTGAGATGCTGACGTCCTGCATTCCTCATGTTCCATCCACAAGTGCTTCGGTTGCTGTTTGTCATCAGAACAGAAATCTCCCAGGACAGCTTTGAAGAAAGCTCCTGATTCCAATTGGTCCAGCATTTCAGACCATCCCGCACAGGACTTTTATTAAGCCTGAATTTCTCAATATTTAGAGACTGGACCACAAATGCTATCACTAGCTTGTTTAACCATTTTCCCATTTTTATTTGGGCCCCTACATAGGTGTTATTCATCCCAAATCAGCTAGAAGAAGCCTTAAAAAGAGAATGACATCCCATTTCCCTTAAAGGGGGGTGGGTGTGGGTGGGTAAGGTTTTGGGCTATGGATGTGTATTTTCATTGGGAATTGGTTATGTTAGTATTGGTCTTATTCAGCGAGAGAACGAGATAGGACTCAGGGATTTTTCTCTGAGAATATAGAAATACATAGGGATGATAGGACCAAAGGTAGATTATTGAATCTACTCTTCAACTTAAGGCCTTAATTGTTACTCACAAGGCTACTTTTAATTCATTGGTATAAAACTTTGTATATTGATGTAAAATAAGTTTATTTTTAATTCATTATACATATGCAGGGTCCACTGGGTGTGGAGCCAAGGCTGGCCATGGGCTCCGGACCTCCCTTGCTCATATCCCAAGTGCTGGGATTTAGAGACATCGTCCCTGGCAGCTTTCCCTCACCAATGTGTGTGTTGTTAAAACCAGGAGGGCAGGTTTTGTTCCCTTTCCCCACTGTCCTCCAGAGGTCTCTGGACTCAGTGGCAGCTGTCTAGCTGTCTCTACTCATCTGATGCCATCTCTCCTCCCTTTATCCCTTGCTAGGGATTAAGTCAAGGACTCCTTGTATGCCAGGCAAAAGCTCTACAGAAACCAAGGTTCTCTGAGGTACATCTCATACACAGGAAAAATAGCTTTTTGTGTTTTGTTTTTTTTCTCCTCCTCTTCTTTTTTCTTTTGGTTTTTCGAGACAGGGTTTCTCTGTGTAATAGCCCTGGCTGTCCTAGATTCACTTTGTAGACCAGGATGGCCTTGAACTCACAGCAATCCACCTGCCTCTGCCTCCTGAGTGCTGGGATTAAAGATGTGTGCCACCACGCCCCACAAAGTTGGTTTCTTTATGAAAACTTGGATAGTTCCTAAATTCCCCTGGCTGATGGTTGCTGTAGAGGTCCCCTTCTGAGTCTGCCCTTAAGAGTATCCTGATCTATATGCGGGGCAGGTATCTTGTCACAGCTCCCTAGTTGCCTAGTTGTCGGAGGCAGAAGCACATCTGGGGATTTTCTACCAGAAACTAAAGGTTGGGCCAGGAGAGAGTCCTGAATGCTTGCTTCTCTGTAAGGAGCCAGTTCCTCTGCCATACTGAGATGCCCACAAAGGCCGCAAAGCCTCCTTGATTAAATCGTTCAGGAAGAACCCATTGAGCTGGGGGCTAGTTGTTACATAGGATTTTGGGCAGGATGCCGTAGAAGAGTTCTATCACCAGAAATAGACTAGGGCACAAAGAGATCAGGTGTGCGGGCACCACATGGTGTTCCTTAATTTTGCTCCGAGATTTCCCTTTTCCCTCTCCTCCCTCTCCCCACCTCCGTCTCTTTTCGGTTTTTCGACACAGGGTTTCTTTTGTAGTCCTGGCTGTCCTGGCCTCATTTTGTCGACCAGGTTGGCCTCGAACTCACAGAGATCTGCCTGCCTCTGCCTCCTGAGTGCTGGGATTAAAGGCGTGCGCCACCACGCCCGGTTTCCTAGATGTCTCCAGGTCCGGTGAACTTGTGCCTTTTGGTCCTTGCACAAGGACGCAAACTTTGAGCCAATGAGGTACCCTGATGGAGTTTCCCACCAACGCACGCACAAGGTGACCACACACTGCACACTACCCTTCCTCTGCCCATCTCCAAGATGGCGGCCGCGCGACTGCCCGGTCTCTACCCGTTTCCAAAATGGCCGCCCCGCGCCCCGCCCACTCCCTCCCCTCCGGGAGTGCGCAGCTCGCTCCCGCCGCCCCTCCCTCTCGAGCTCCACCCAGGTCGCTGGCAGCGCGGTCGGTGGCCGCGGTTTCCCGCCATTGTGAGAAGTGGAGGTTGGGTCCGTCTCCCTCTCCCGTCGCTGGCCCGCAGTGCCGAGGCGCTCGCCGCCGCCGTCACCGCAGCCACCTCTCCTTAAGGCGCGCCGAGGCCCGCGGCTCGCGCCGCCCCGCGCGCGTGGGAGGGCGCGGACCAGGAGCGGCCGAGCCCCCGAGGAGAAGCCGGGTTCGGAGCGCGCTCGGCCCTCGGTGAAGCGTCGCACGGGCCGCGCTGGCCCCGGCCCTCAGCGCCATGCCCTGTGGAGAAGACTGGCTGAGCCACCCGCTCGGGATCGTGCAAGGCTTCTTCGGTGAGCGGCGCGAGCAGGGCCGGGAGGGGAGCGGACTTGGCGGGGCCAGGCCTGCCGCGCGGCCGCGCTCGGGACGGCGGTCCTGGGCAATCATCACCGCCGAGGACTCGCGTGGCCCCGGGGCCTGGCAGCCGAGCAGGAACAGCCGGCTGGGGTCGCCGGGGCCGCAGGGGCCGCCACCTCCCCGTCACCTGCCTGCTGCTGCCGGGCTCCGGCTGGCGGGCGGCGGGGACGCAGCTGCGAGCGCTGGCTGTGATTGACGGCCTGGCTCCAGGCTGGTGGCCTACCTAGCCCGGGTTGCTGCAGACACAGAGAGGACCCATTGCCCACGGAGGATAGCCACTCTGCCTGTGGGAGCCTGCGGGATATTTCAAAACTTCCGGGGCGTGTGTGTGCGCGTGCGTGTGTGTGATATTTCAAAATTTCCTGAGTGTGTGTGTGTGTGTGTGTGTGTGTGTAGGTTGGGGCTGCTGGATCCAGCGCACTAGAAGTTCACACTACCCCCGTTTCCACACACCCACCTTGATGAGGTCGCGGGTGGGGGGGGCATGCCTCTTTTTTTTCCTGCTCAGTTGACTTTTAGAACTCGTCTGCTCTGTTACCTGCTCCCGTGCTGGGGCTAGCGAGAAATGCTCGGCAACTTACGAGTTGCTACAGAGCGCGAGCCCCGAGGGTTGCAGGCAAGCGGAGTCAATTTTAGTTGTAGCTGTCATCGTTACTTTTTTGCTTAACAAGTCCCACTCGCACCCCTGATTTCCGTGTGCTTAGTGATGTCGGCGTAGGACCTTATTAGGAACTCCTGCAGATCCGCAGCACCTGCCTTGCACGGAATTAAAGGGTTGTAGAGTTCGCTTTATGTTTAAAACATAGCGGGGGCACGAGGGTACTTCAGTATAGAGTCCGTGTTTAGCCTGTTTAAGGCTCTGGGTTCAATTACACACACACACACACACACACACACACACACACACATTATGACATTCTAGGGAAAAATTAGTAAGAAGCTGGAATTCTCAGTGGCTCATAACCGATGTCGGGAAATATATTCTCTGCTTTTGTTTCCTAGACTAACGCAGGCTGGCTTTGGGACCAATTGTGTAGCCCAGGCTAGTTGAACGCGCTCAGTCCTGCTGCCTCAGCCTCTACGAGCCTGTGGAGCAGTCTCCGTGGAGTGTGTTTTCCGGAGTAGGGCCTTTAATGCTCCCACAGGAACTGTTCATTTTACCTAGAATTCTAGGTAAAAGCCTAGGGCGCGGGGCCCCGGGGGAGCCGATGCAGGTGCAGATCTTGGTGGTAGCGGCAAATATTCAAACGAGATCTTTGAGGGACGAAGTGGAGAAGGGTTCCATGTGACAGCAGTTGAACATGGGTCAGTCGGTCCTGAGAGATGGGGGGGGGGGGGGGGGGCGCTGTTCCGAAGGGGGGGGGGGGGGCCTCCGCAGCCCTCCGCGGATGGGAGTTGAGTTCGGATCCCCGAATCCGGGGTGGCGGAGATCCTGGAGAAGTTTAACAACTGCTAGTCATGTGATTTTCCAGGGTGAAACCAAAGCCAGCAGATAGAACGACAGTGTAGACATTCGGGTGATAGCCGGTGAACACACGGCCTGACGTCGAGGGGCAGGGGAGGGGGTGCAAGCCCATGAAATATAAAGCAGGGAGCCGGCGTGGCGCACGCCTTTAATCCCAGCAGAGGCGGATCCCTGTCAGTTCGAGGCTAGCCTGGTCTACAAAGTGAGTCTAGGATAGCCAGGGAAACCCTGGTTTGGAGGGAAGAAAAAATAAAAAAATAAAATATGAGCTTGGGATATAGCTCAGTAGTAGACCGCCTGCCTGGCCTGCTGAACGGTCTGATACAGTGAGAGAAGCGATTCACAGGTGGCAGGCAGTCGAGGGTGGTTTTCAAGGGGAGTGTATAGGCGGCTAGACTGTGATTCCGTCACCTGGAAGGCTGAGGCGTAATTGCTGGCTTACCCGGTGAGACCCTGTCGCTAAAATAGGGAGGGGGGAAAAAAAAGGCCTGTGCTCCTTCACTAACTGCTAGTAATTGAAGTTCAAAGTGTTGGTTGCACCCAACAGCTGGGGTTGAGGAGAATATGGCTCTCAAATGTCAAGCGAAGATTCAGTTCCAGTCTGGCCGAGGGTGCAAATGCATAGATTTGTTTCAGGGAGAAAAAAAAAAAATCTCTCCATCATTAAAGGTTTGGGATTTAGAGGGTTACGTTTAATAACTACTAGTAGAACACCCCATCTCCCCCTCTTTCCCCGACTGGCCCGCAGGGAGACAAGGTCTCTGGCTCCGGCTGGCCTGGAGCTCACGGAAGCCCTGCCCCACCCTGTAGAGTGCT
Source organism: Acomys percivali (assembly GCA_907169655.1). Taxonomy (NCBI): domain Eukaryota; kingdom Metazoa; phylum Chordata; class Mammalia; order Rodentia; family Muridae; genus Acomys; species Acomys percivali. Next base: position 9,131,405 of record OU015757.1, on the reverse strand, counting down.
GGGCTCACAGGCATGTGCCACCTTGCCAGCCAGAAGATCCGTTTGTGAGAAATGTCCCAGTACCCTGGTCGTATTTTAAATGTAATACAGACCGAACATATTGTCATCTTTTGTTCCTTAAGTGTGATCCTAAGGTACACATCTCTTCGTAGTACAAAAAAAAAAAAAGTGATTTAACCGTATTTTATAAATGTTGGGAGATATTTAGGGAAGGTCATTGTTGCCCTCTGAGTGACTCCTGCTCTGCTCTGTATTTCTGCTGTTTTCCTATTGCAGTGATTACATTAAGTGCCTTTATAATAGCATTGAAGGTATTGTATGAGAATGTGTAGATTGTTTGGTTTGTGTTTGGTTTTTGGTTTTGGTGCTGGGGAATGAACCCAGTATAGGCAGCCCTCTGCCCCAGGGAATTGTTTTAGCTCTTGTTTTTCTTTCCAGGTAGAAAGATAATTCATATCTTTTTAATTTATTGATTTATTTTGGTTTTTCTTTTTTGTTTTTTCGAGACAGGGTTTCTCTGTGTAGCCTTGACTGTCCTGGACTCACTTTGTAGACCAAGCTGGCCTCGAACTCACAGAGGTCTGCCTGCCTCTGCCTCCCAGGTGCTGGGATTAAACGCGTGTGCCACCACTGCCCGGGTATTTTTTAGTTTTTCGAAACAGGGTTCCTTTGTGTAGCCCTGGCTGTCCTGGACTCACTTTGTAGACCAGGCTGGCCTCGAACTCACAGCGATGCGCCTGCCTCTGCTTCCGGGGTGCTGGGATTAAAGGCGTGTGCCACCATGCCCGGCCATATCTGTTTTTAATAAACGGTTCTTAAATAAGAAAGGAAATATTGGATAACCTCTGTCTTCCATGCTTAGGGTACCTACTATTTGCCTTATTATGGTTGCCTACTGTCCTGGACTCACACTGTAGACCAGGCTGGCCTCAAACTCACAGAGATCTGCCTGCTTCTGCCTCCTGGAGTACCGGACTGGTTGTCCACTTTCTTTATTTCAGCTGTGTGGGGATTGAACCTAGAACCTAGCTTGTGCTGGGTAAGAACTGACCAGTGAGCCGTGTCCCCAGTGAGCCGTGTCCCCAGTGAGCCGTGTCCCCAGTGAGCCGTGTCCCCAGTGAGCCGTGTCCCCAGTGAGCCGTGTCCCCAGTGAACCGTGTCCCCAGTGAGCCGTGTCCCCAGCCCTCCATTCAGTCTCGGTATGGGTTTGTTGCAGTGCTAGATGTGGAGCCCTGGAGTTTACACATAATTGAGCCACATGTAGCCCTTGGCTTTTTTCTTCTTCTTCTTTTTCCTTTTTAAGACAGAATTTCTCTGTGTAGCTCGGCTGTCCTGGACTCACTTTGTAGACCAGGCTGGCCTAGAACTCACAGAGATATGCCTGCCTCTGCCTCCTAGAGTGCTGGGATTACAGGCATGTGCCACTGCGCCCAGCTTGCCCTTGGCTTTTTGAGATAGTGTCTCCTTTTGTAGCCTAGGCTGTTCTGAACTTGTCATTCTCCTGTCTCCAAATGCTGGGGTTACAGTGTGGGCTGCTATACCCTTGCTCTATAGTTTAAGACTAAAGTATGTAGCCTGGCATGGTGTCACACACTTGTAATCCCAGCACTCTGGAGCCAGAGGCAGGCAGATCTATGAGTTTGAGTCCAGCCTGGTTTGCAAGGTGAATCCAAGACAGCCAAGGCTACACAGAAAAACAAAACAAAACAAAAAACAAACAAACAAACAAAAAGCAATGTTCATAGCATTCTGAAATATGTGTTTCTTAATGTTTTGGACATCTTCCCATCTGAGGGAATTTATATTTCCATTGAATGTCCCTGTTGTTTATTATCCTATTATATATTTTAAGTTAGTGACTAATCCAAAACAGTGTTGTCTGAAACAGCAGCCACTTAGTTAAATTAGCTGTAATTACACAAAATTAAAAGGTTGAATACCTTGGTGTTACCAACTACATTTCAAATGCTCACTAGCTACATGTGGGTAGAGACTATATGAGACAGCAGAGGTGCAGACTATTAAGATTTATTTTTATCGTTTTTAACTATGTATGTGTGTGCTAGAGTATGGGTAGATGAGTCTAGTTACCCTTAGAGGCCAGAGGTGTCAGACCTTCCCACCTCCAACCCTGTCCCCATCAGTGCGCGCGCGCACACACACACACTCACACACATAACTGGAGGGAGTTACAGGCTGTTGTGAGCCTCCCAACATGGGTGTTGGGAAACAACAAACTCAGGTCCTCAGGAAGAGCAGTTGTGCATCTTAACTGCTGAACCATGTCCGCTTTCTCCCTAGTCCCATGGCTGTGCTTTCAGGTAGACTGGGCTGGCCTTGAACTCACTATGTAGCTGGGGCTAGCCTCACCACTGGCATGCGCCTCCTACCCAGCTTCTATCTATGTATTACGTCAGCTTTAGTTACTAAATATCTCTTGACCCTGTCCAGAAACTTTCATCTTCAACACTGCTGCCACACGTAGCCCAGGATCTTGTGGTCGCATTTTGGATTGCTTGAATTTCTGCGGCAGCCTCCTTTCTTGTCTCTACGGTAGCTTCTCTCTTGCACTTTCTATACCAGAATCAGCAGCTTCCTGTTGCTTCTAGAGACTTTTCCTCCTTGGGTTTTAGCTTCATTAGTATCCCCAGGCTGCCCTTGAATTCTCCTTTCTTTTACCTCAGTCTCTGGTGTGTGGAGATTACAAGCGTACCTCACTGCACCCAACTACTGTTGACATTAGTGTAGTATGGCCTTAGTTTCTGACCTATACCATTTTTCCTTCTCTGGTACCAACTGTATAGCCCAGGCTGGTCTTAAGCCTTAGCCTTCTAAGTTTTTTTTTTAAAGAGTAATTTATTTATTTGTTTATTTATTAAGTATACCATGTTTTGCCTGCATGTACGCCTACACACCAGAAGAGGGCACCAAATCTCATTATAGATGGTTGTGAGCCACCAGGTAGTTGCTGGGAATTGAACTCCAGACCTTTGGAAGAGTAGCCAGTGCTCTTACCTTTGAGCCGTCTCTCCAGCCCGCTAAGGTTTTTGTTTTATTATTATTATTATTAGTAGTAGTAGTAGTAGTAGCAGTAGTAGTAGTAGTAGTAGTAGTAGTTTTGGTTTTTCGAGACAGGGTTTCTCTGTGTTAGCCTTGGCTGTCCTGGACTCACTTTGTAGTCCAGGCTGGCCTCGAACTCACAGCGATCCGCCCACCTCTGCCTCTCGAGTGCTGGGATTAAAGGCGTGCACCACCACATCCGATGTGTTTGTTTTGTTTTTAAACAGACTTAATTCACTTAATTTTTCTTGTATAAAAACCCCTATGTGGTAGCCACAGCTGGAGCCTGGGTCCTCTGAACAGACTCTGGTGTGGGTTTTCACAAGATGATTAGTGAGTTCCTAATATGGAGACTTGGTGAACACAGTTTCTTTCCAGAAGTCAGGTGTCAGGTCTGGGAGATGGCATCAAAAGTGGCCTTGGCAGTTTCTCAGGGTGGCAATATGGCCCTTGGCTGATGTGTAGCAGTCATCAATACCGCCCATCATCAGTAGCTTCTTGGGCACAGGAGCTGAGACAATGCCAGTGCCTCTGGGTGGGGGGCAGGGATGAGACGCACCAAAACAGAGCTGCAGCCCCTGTCACTGTGCACAGATCAGTGCATGGCTTGCGGACATTGTTCCCCCAGTAGCCTCTCCGCACAGGGATGATGGAAAGCTTGGCCAAGATGATGGCCCCTGGGATAGCAGTGGCTACCTCCTTGGAGCACTTAACACCAAGACCAACGTGACCATTGTAGTCCCCAATAGCGACAAAAGCCTTGAACCTGGTCCCCTGGCCAGCCCATGTCTGCTTCTGCACTGGCATGATCTTGAGAACCTCATCCTTTAGGGATGTGCCCAGGAAAATGTCAGTAATCTCAGATTCCTTAGTGTGCAGGGAGAACAGGGATACTTCTCCAAGGACTTGATCTTTATGTCCTTAACCGGGCAGCCCAGCCTGGTGATGAGGATCCGCTCCTTCCTTGTCTTCGGCTTTCCCTCCATGAGTCCCTGACAACTGGCATCTAAGACTGCTGCCTTGGCCTCCCAACCCCAAATATATGTGTGTGTGTGTGTGTGTGTGTGTGTGTGTGTGTGTGTGTGTGTGTGTGTGTGTGTGTATATATCCCTCCCCTTATCCTCCAGACCCTCCTGCTGCACCAGTGTCATCTGCCATTTGGTGTTTTCCTGAGGGAGAAGCCCTCTAAGTTTTTTTTATGACTAACAATAATATTCCTCTGTATGTAATTGTAAAACATTTTGATTAGGGACTGGTGACTGGATGCTTTTCCAGAGGACCCGGGTTGCATTCCCTGCACCCATGTGGCAGTTCACACCTGCCTGTATCTCCAGTTACAGTCTCTAGGGATATGATACCCTCTCTGGGCTCCCATGACACCAGGCACATGTGGTACACAGACATATATGCAGACGAAACAGCCATACACATAAAAATTAATTAACCGTTTTAAAGATTTTTGTTTGTTCATTCATGCCTTCATGGTCTCTATGTCGTTTCCCATCTCGAATTCTGCTCTGACGTCCCTGAAGGATGAACTACTGTCAGTAAGATGATTAAACTCTTTCTTCCCCAAGGTGTTGTGGTCCTTTATCACAGCAGTAGAAACCCTAAGCAAGACACATGCGTTCTGATTTCTCCAGATCTTCTTTGGAGAATTTCTTTTACTATAGCCATTTGGGTGGGAGTAAGGTTGTACGCTGCTGGGATTTTTTTTTCTTTAAATATGGAACATTTAACAAATTTGCGTGTCATCCTTGGACAGGGGCCATGCTAATCTCTGCATTGTTCCAGCTTCAGTATATGTGCTGCTGAAGTGGACACTGCTGCGATCCGTACATTCTCTAATAACAAGTAGCGTCTTACCTCCATACTGGCTTTTGGGTATTCTCTTTGAGAAAGTGCCTGCTGAACAGTTGGATGTGGTGCTGCCTGCCTGTAATCTCAGCCCTTGGAAGGAAGACGAAGGGAGAGAGTCTGGTTTGCTGCGGGTCTCTCTGAGGCCAGCCTGAGCTACATAACATAGTGTATTCTTAGACCATCTGTCAGATCCTTTGCAGTCAACGAGAAGGTGAGGCAGTATTTCATGTATCCCAGGCTGGCTCTGTACATGTCAAACAGCCACTTTATCAACTGAGGTACGTCCCAGACTATTTCCTTCTTTTTTAAACCAGGTATCATGTATTCTAGGCCAGCTTAGACTCACTCTGTAGGCAAAGGTTGTTGTTGTTTGAGACAGGGCTTTTCTTGTGTATCTGTGTAGTCCTGGCTGTCCTGGACTAGCTCTTGTAGCCCAGGCTGGCCTCAAACTCAGAGATCCGTCTGCTTCTGCCTCCTGACTACTGGGATTAAAGGTGTGTGCCACCCGGTTTCTGTTATTTTTTTTAACTATAGTGTGAGGTAGGGGGTCTGAGTCATTCTTTTGGCTATAGCTGTCCAGCTTTCTCAGTCTCATTTGTTGAAGAGGCTATCTTGTCCTTATAACAGTTTTGGCACCTTTGCTGAAAAGCCAGTTGATCCTAACTGTGTGGCTTTACTTCTGAATTCCAGTTCCACCCTGCAGTTTATACGTACTGTTGCCGTCTTGACTGCTATGGCTTTGTTGTATTTTATTGTTGAGTGGTGCCTGTATGCGTGTGTACACATATGCCTGCATGGGCATAGAGCAGATATCAAAGGATGGTGTTGGATAGTCTGCTGTACTAAATCACTCACCATCTTACTCTCTTGAGGCAGGGTATCTCACTAGACCCAAATTTTGGCACCTTGGCTCGGGCAGCTGCCATAGCTATACCTAGCCTTTATGTGTGTGCTCGTGATTTGTATTCGGGTCCTGGCCTACTTGGTAATCTCTGGGTCAGCAGGAGCCCTTGTTTCAGAAGACAGCTTTCAAAAAAATGACACCCATTCTCCTATGGGTTCATACACATATACCTGGAATTCCAGCACTCAAGAGATGGAAGCAGGCCAGGCTTGGTTATGCACATCCGTAATCCCAGAGCTCAGAGGCAGGTGGATAACTGAGTTTGAGGTCAGCCTGGTCTACAAAACAAGCCCAGGACAGCCAAGACTATACAGAGAAACCCTGTCTAGAAAAGCCAGAGAGGGAGGGAGGGAGGGAGTGGGGGTTGGGGGGGAGAGAGAAGCAGGAAGAGCACAAATTTCAAGGTCAGCCTGGACCTAGTAATGAGGCTCTGTGTTTAGGTGAGAGGGTGGGCATTGCTGGCTACACCTTAGTGAGAGAACATATGCTAGTCAAACTGTTATGGTCATCGTGCTTGAGACCCGAGGTTTTAGTTCCAGCATTTTGGGGGAGGGGCAGCTAAACATTGACTAATATTGCTTATAACCTAACCACTATTCTTTTTGTTTTGTTTTGTTTTTTTGAGACAGGGTTTCTCTGTATAGCCTTGACTATCCTGGACTTGCTTTCTGGACCAGGCTGGCCTTGAACTCACAGTGAACCACCTGCCTCTGCTTCCCAAGTGCTGGGATTAAAGGTGTGCACCACCACCACCCGGCTCTAACCACTATTCTAAACCCTATTTGCTTTTACAATTATTTAGGACTTTTCTATCCATTTTAGTTTTATTTGTATATATTTTTGAGCAATTTATTTAGAACTGTTTTAAGTTCACAGGGAAATTGAGTGAAAGGTAAGGGTTTTCTGTGTAACACCTCCACTTCCCTGAAATGGTAATATTTCCTCCCACGGAAGTATTATTTGTCACAACTAGGAAGTCCTCCACGGGCCAGCAAGATGGCTCAGTTCATGATCTCTGGAACCCTTGTCCAAAGGTGGAAGGAGAGAAAGAGTTCCACAGTTGTCCTCTGCACTCAGATAAGATTCCCAGTAACTATATGGTAACTGTGACTGGGTGTGACTACAGTTTTATGGGCTCTAATGCCCTTGGCTCCCACATGGTATACATACACACACACAGGTACCACACCTACATATAAAATAAAATGAATAATTATTTAAAAACATTTTCTATGACCTCTGCACACAAGCTCCTGCCCCCAATTTTTTTTAAAAACAACTGGGCATTAACATCTTATCATCCAAAGTCCATAGTATGCTTTGCTCGAGTGGTGTGATAGGAATGTGTTTAGCTTTGTGACATGCTGCCAGACTGGATGCTGCTTTCCCGCTGCAGTGAATAAAAATTGCTGCTGTCAGCAACTCCTGCTGCCAAGGCCAAGCACGCTGTGCTGACCTGCATCCTAGCCTTGTCTTTTGGGTTTTTTGTTTTGTTTTAGTTTTTGTTGGTTTGGTTTTTCCAGACAGGGGTTTGCTGTGTAGCACTGGCTGTCCTGGAACTCACAGAAATCCACCTGCCTCTGCCTCCAATTGCTGGGATTAAAGGTATAAGCCACCACTGCCTGACCAGAGATTGTTCTTCTAAAGTTCAATTTGGACACTTTGTCCTCATCTGCATGTAGTATGGTCAGTGTTCTGAATTTTCATCACTCTGTAATGTTTAGTCTGTCTGTCATCTCTCTCCCCTCCCCTCCCCTCCCTCTGTCTCTCTCTCTCTCTCTCTCTCTCTCTCTCTCTCTCTCTCTCTCTCTTTGTGTGTGTGTGAGAGAGAGAGAGAGCGCTTTTATTTTTGACAGTTTGCTTCATGTAACAGAAAAGTAGTAAATCTAGCTTATTCTTATTTTCTTTTGTAGAGTGTGTCTTTGGTGTTTTATTTAAGCAGTTTTAGCCAAGTATCTAGGTTTTCTTCTGTGTTATACTCTATGAGGTTTTTGTTTTTTGTTTTTTGAGACAGGGTTTCTCTGTGTAGCCTTGGCTGTCCTGGACTCACTTTGTAGACCAGGCTGGCCTCAAACTCACAGTGATCCGCCTGCCACTGCCTCCTGAGTGCTAGGATTACAGGTGTGCACCACCACACCCTGCTTTTATGAGTTTTATAATGTTACTTTTGTTTGTTTAGTTCTGTGATCTATTTTAAGTTAATTTTATGGCAGATTTGAGGTTTGGTCCTAAATTGCAATTTTTGCAGCAGGAATGGTTGTTTGTTCCAACATTGTTTCTTACAGGTTTTTTTCTTTGTTTGTTTGCTTGTTTGTTTGTTTGGGTTTTTTGTTGTTGTTGTTGTTGTTTGTTTTTCCGAGACAGAATTTCTCTGTGTAAGGCTGTCCTGGAACTCTCTTTGTAGACCAGGCTGGCCTCAAACTCACAGAGATCTGCCTGCTTCTGCCTCCCAAGTGCTGGGATTACAGGCATGCGCCACCATGCCCAGCTACAGTTCTTTCTTAATTATATATTGCTGTATTGTTTTTGCTCCCTTGAAAGCTCAGTTGGCTAATTCATTCCTCTACTGGTGCTGATCTTTAAAAAGAAAGAAAGAAAGAAAGAAAGAAAGAAAGAAAGAAAGAAAGAAAGAAAGAAAGAAAGAAAGTTCAGTTGGCTACATTGATGCTGATAAACTTATAGGCTATTTATTTTATTTACTTCATTGATCTGTTCTTTTGTTGATACTATACTTGTTTGTTTGTTGTTTGTTTTCTTTTTTTTCCCCTTCTTTTTGAGACTGGCTGTCATCTAGTGCAAGCTTGCCTTGAACTTGTTAATAGCCAAGGATGGCCTTGAACTTGATCCTCCTTTTTCTGCCTAGTGCTGTGATTACAGGTGTGTGCCCCACTAGGCATCAAACTCAGAGCTTCAAGGCTGCTAAGCAAGCACCCCTCCAGCTCAGCCCACATCCCCAACCGCTATGCTTTGTTTGCATTGTTTCCCCTCCTGAACGGCTTGCTGGAACTTTTGTCTTTGCTTTTCTTTTTGTCTCTTTCTTCATAGTTTTTTGTTTTTGTTTTGGAGACAGGGTTTCTCTGTGTAACTGGACTGGCTTTGTAGACCAGGCTGGCCTCAAACTCACAGATCCACCTCCCAGTGCTGGGATTAAAGGTGTGCTCTACCACTGCCAGCCCCAGGCTAGCTTTGAACGCACTGTGTAGTTGAGGATGACTTTGAATTTTTATTCCTTCTGCCTCCACCTCCTAGGTACTAGGATTGTGAATGTGAATTGCCCCACGCAGCAACTTGTCAATTTGAACATTAATCATTTGTGTTGGTGTTTTCATTTTCCACTTCCTTGATGTTTGCCCTGAGTTTTATTACTTTTCTAACTGTGTGTATTGGAGATTAATAGACTAGACTATTTCTGTTTTTTCTTGGTATTTGAGAAACATGTTCAAAGTTTTTTTTTCCTCTATACCCAGTTTAGTAATCTACAAACACTAATTCATACAGCCTAATTTGTAATCCATTGCTGAGAATTTTGTAACTTACCAGAAATTCCTAAAGGTAAGCTAATAGTCTGGGTTTATTTCGGGAAAGCAGTTCATCGTGAGGAATCGTGGTTTCAGAATTTTCTTTTTTTTTTGCTTTTCCTACATTTCCTATGGTTAGGGAACATAACAATATATTTAATTTTTATTGAGTTTTCCTAAATAGCTAAAACACAGAACATTATTGGAATATGTCACACTTAAGAAGGGACTGCTTGCATTAAGAGAATTTCCTCTGCCCCAATCCCAGGTGATTAGCCTTAAAAATAATACATATAAGCAACACTAAGTGGGCACAACAGGCTGCATTTATATATCTATTGACATAAATATGTAACAATAATAATTTTGGACTAAAAAGCCATGAATTTGAAAGAGAGTTAGTCAGGAAGGATAAAAGGACTTGGGGGTAATGGGTGGAGAGAAGATTGATGTAATTGTGTGTGTGTTTGTTTTCATTTTGGGGGGAGTGGTTTTTGTAGATAGGGTTTCTCTGTCCTGGCTATCCTGGACTCACTTAGTAGATCAGGCTGGCCATGAACACACAGAGATCCGCCTGGCTCTGCCTCCCAAACCTTTGGATTAAAGTAAAGGCATATGCCTCCACCACCCAGTGTTTATTTGTTTTGAGATGGGGTTTCTTGGCATATCCCTGGCTGGAATTTCACTCTGTAGACCAGGCTGGCCTTGAATTTGATGATCTACCTGCCTGTGACTCCCAGTGGTGGGATTAAAAGTGTGTGCTACCACCACCTAGACAGCCCCGAGTTTTAAAATATTTCTTGAAGTATTCTTGAGAAGAAATTAAAGAGACACATAGCTTTCCAGTGGGTCTGTTCACCAACAAGACATGACATGCGTGCACCAGCTGTGGCGCTTCAGACTGTACACAGGTACTGGCGAGCTGGAGAGTAGACAAATGTGCAGCCATAGTTGAAGATCTGGCTGCTGCTTTCACTATTTGGGAAAATTAGCAGTAGTGCTTTTCCAGCTCTGAGAGTGCCACCAAGCAGGCTCGTTTGGTATGTTTGCCTCCCAGCCCCAGGACACGCACTATCCAAGCACACATGGGACTATAGCCAAGATAAATCATCTGAGTATGAACAAGTATCAACAGACGCCAAAGACAGGAAATCATTCTGTGTGTGGAAATAAGATGCCAGGAAAATTCAGACTTGTAGAACACTTATAAACAGTCAGTAGGTCAAAAGAATTCCCTATGAAACTTAAAATTATTTCCAGCTAACCAAAATGGGAACATAAGAACATACTCTAAGCACAACCAGAGACACTGCTGTGTGTGTTTTTGGAAAGAAGGCTTTAAACAAATTTTCCATGTATAAATCAGAAATTAAAACTAAAACCCAAGTCACAGAAGAGAAGAAAAATAATGAAGGAGGAACAGAAATCAAGACTTGAAAGCAAAAGAAAAAAGCAAATCGGTGAGACTTTTTTTTGAGTCTTATGTAGTACAGGCTGCCTTAGAACTTGCTAGTAGGTGAAGGCGATCTTAAATGGAAGTTGCTGCATGTTGTGGACAGTGTGCATGTGGTGGGCAGAGGGCAACTTGTGGGCCTAGGTCCTCCCCTGGAGGGACGGAATTCAGTCCATCCTTTGGTAGCATGCGCCTCCGCTAGCCATGAGCTTGAACTTTCTGATCCGCCTGCCTCCATTTCCTGAGGGTAGGCACACACCACCTCCCCTGGTGTATGCAAGTGAGCCATGTCCTCATCCTGTGAGACCTGCCAACATGTGCAGACCCTCTTTGCGTTTTCTTTGAGTGTGTTTAGGGATGTGGGGTGGGGTGGGGGTTGTAATTGGGCATTGATCCACTGAACTAATCCCTAACCTTTTATTTCCTTTTTATTTTCTAAATTAATAAACTTCTAGCTAGACTAGGAAAGAAAAAAGAATACAAATTACCCAGCCCAGGAATGAGGAGGTAATACCACCATGGACTGCACAGATAGAAGGACAGTAACAGAAGAGCTCTGGATTCATAGATCCAGCAACTTATTTGACTTCTGTTCCTGCCAAGCACAGTGTCTTGAGACAATATAGATGCATTACTTTATAGCTCTAGGCATCAGAAGTGAGCACCACGAGTATCACTGGAATAAATAAAGTTGTTGCAGGACTTGCATTCCTATCTAGAGGTTCTGAGAGACAATCTGATTCCTTGTCTTTTCTGAGCTTTTAAAGAGTCTCAGTTGGTAAAATGCTTGGCTTGCAAACATGATGATGACCCAAGCTCAATCCCCAGAATTTACGCATAGAAGCTGACCTTGGAGCATATGCCCTTAATCCCAGCACTGGGGAGGTGGAAATAGGCAAATCCCTGTGGGTTGCTGGTTAGCCAGCCTACCTACTTGGCAAGTTCCAGGACAGTGAGAGACCCTTTCCAAAAATAAGTGGGCAGTGCCTGACAACGCCCTAGGATGTCCTCTGTCCCTTGCACAAACATATATACACACGTACAGGCATGGACAAATGCAGGAGCATATTACCCACACCCACACTTGGCTCAGAGACAACACGCCTAAGGTCTGGATACCTCAGGCCACTGGGTCTGCCTATATTAACATGATTTGGGCGTCTTTAGCCAACAAATTATACTATTTCCTCTCATTCTGGTTTGGTTTGTCTTGGGTTCTTACTGTATAGTCTGGCCTGGTCTAGAACTTAGGTGCCTCCTTCCGTAGCTTGTCCACACTTCCAGTCTCCCCTCCTTCCATAGTGAGCCCTCCTGATAATTCCTTTGTTTCAGGGTGCTGGGTTTGGATTTCAGCTATGGGGAGTAAGCCCCGCCTGGGGCATTCTGTGTATCATAGTCACAAACTCCAACTCGCCTACCTCCAGCCTCTCCCATGCTGTCCTCATGAACTGGCCTGGTCTAGTTCCCATGCTAAGTGCAACCATACTCTTTGTCCCTTCTGTGTGGTTAAGTCTTAGCAAAATGGTTTCAGGGTCTATCTCTGCTACTGTGAAACTCTTTTTTTTTCCTTCTTCCTTTTTCTTTGCTCTCTTTCCTTTTTAATTAAAGGAGCATAGGATAATCTAGTGGATAAAAGATATTCCTTGAAACAAAACTAAACACTTAATATCCAAAAATCTCAACCTAAACATCATACTTTACATAGAGATTAACTCAGTTGGTCATAGATCTATGACCAAAGCCTGGAATATGGCACCAAGGCTTTTTATTCTTCATTTTAAAAAATTGAGCACTGGGTGTGGTAGCGCCTGCCTTTAATCCCAGCACTTGGAAGGCAGAGGCAGGTGGATCACTGTGAGTTCGAGGCCAACCTGGTCTACAAAGCGAGTTCAGGACAGCCAAGGCTACACAGGGAAACCCTGTCTTGAAAAAAATTGAATTAATTAATTAATGTATATGAATGGGGTGGTGCACATGTGGAGGTCAAAAGACAAATGGGGACTCAGTTCTCTCCCCCATCATGTGGGTCCTAGGGATTGAACTATGGTCATCGAGCTTGGCCCAGTTAAGGGAAAATGTTTGGAAACCCTGCTAAAGCAAGGCTTTTGTGAGTGTTTCCAACAGGCTTAGCTCCATCACAATTAGAAACAAGTTCCTCTTCATCACCATCTGTTCAGAGCAGCCATGTGGTAAATAGAAAGGCTTGCCAGACGTATAGGCTGGGAGTTTCAGTCCACATAAATTCATAGATAACTCCCACTTTGGTCTTCATTTTCATCATCTGTTAAGTTGCTCCTGCAGATTGCTTATTCATTGTGAGGGCAATACACATAATACTTTAAGTGTGGTGGAGAACTGTCAGCCTCTTTGGGTGATAGAGAGCAACAGACATCCTATGTACATATGTACCACTAGAAGCTTAGAACGTTGCTTATATGATAGTATGACTGGTGTGGAAGGACAGAATTATGTTTCAAAGTTTTTGTTTGTTTGAGATGGGCTCATGTAGCTCAGGCTGGCCTTATACTTGCTTTATAGCTGAAGAAGCCAGAACTAACTCCTCCTCATCCTCCCCCTTCTGACTCCCAAAACATGAGGTCACAGGTGTGTCATTTACACCCTCATAAGATTTTCTCCCCGTGTTTCTAGTGTTGGGAATTAGATCTGAGACCTTGTGTGTGTTACACAAATACTCCACCACTGACCTACATCCATAGCCCAGTTTAAAGTTTTTTGTATTTGCTTGTTTGTTTTGTCTTTTGAGACAAGAGTTCAGTGTGTGGTGCTGGCTGTCAAGGAACTCTCTGTAGACCAGGTTGGCCTTGAACTCTGCTGCCTAAGTGCAGGGATTAAAGGTGTACGACATCACTGCCCATCTCAGTTTGAAGATCTTACTTGGCCTCAGTTTTGATTCTAGAGTCAGGCAACCCAACGTCACTTAGCTAGTAGTCTGGTGGTTGGTGACAAAGATGAAAGTACAAATTTAGTTCTTAATTTTGTTATGTTTAGAATTCTAGAATTGGCCAACACTTTATTCCATGAGATAATTAAGATTTAGGTAGGCTGAGGGGAAGAGTATGAATTTTGTTGAAAGCAAAATCAAAGGGAACAACAGATTGTTTTCAGGTGTGGGGGACAGCGAGACTGAGCACCTGAAAAGCAGCAGGTTAGTGTCTGGATACCCTAGGCCACTGGTATGAGGAGTACAGTGGAGCAGCTTCTTGTCAGGCCAGTCCAAGCTGCTGACTGGGAGAATTTGCTTGCTCTCTGATCTCTCCTGGCTTCTTAGTTGGTGGTGTTTTGGTTGCATGGAACTTTAGTTTTCCATGGTAACTGCATTTTATTGTAGCTATGCTTTCTGTGCATTTGCCTCTTCTAAAACAATTGCCTGGAATTATCAACACTGGTCACATTTGACTGAAATCTAGTCATAAGAGAACATCAGAAAAATCCAAGATGAATTGAGGCAGGTCTTACTTCAGAGCCCAGGCAGGACCTGCTGGCCCAGCCCAGGCATGCCCAGCCCAATTTTTATTGAAAGCACTTGGGTGATTTTTGTCGTTTTCCAAGACAGTGTCTCACTACTTAGCTCTGGCTGTCTTGGACTTGATACTACAGTTACAGTTGTGAGCCAACATGTGGTTGCTGGGAATTGAACCCAGGACCTCCGGAAGAGCAGCCAGTATTCTAGGCTGTTGAGATATCTCCCAAACCTCCTCGATCTTTTAGTTATGTGTCTGTGTGTGGGTATGCACACGTGAGTGCAGGTGCCCACGTCGGTCAGAGGCTTTGGATTCCTGTGCTCCAGTGCACATACCCAACTACGGGTATACATAATTTAAAAATCAAGCATTATAACAGCTGTTTAAATTTAATATAATCTTAAGAAACACAGTGAAATATTTAGAAGGCAAATGTACATAATGTGTGAAACGTTAATGGGTTAGAAAACTATTTACACGTGATCCAACAAATGATAAGACAAATGGAATGAAGGTGCAGGTGCTCTGTGTACTGTTTATGCAGGTTAACGGCTTCGGATTATTACAGGTGCAGGCGTTCCGCCTCAGGCCTGATGACTGACCCAGTTAGAGCCCCGGGACCCAACTGCTGCACATTTTCTCTGCCTCCTTGCACACTCGCAGGCACGTGCACACGCCTGTAATCCCAGCCCGGTCTACAGAGCAAGGGGAGGACAGAGAAACCTGTCTCAAAACAAAACAAAACACCTCTCCATTTGCCATTTGAAGGTGTATTACTACACACAAAAGTATTTTGAACTAAATGCTTTAGATACTGAAGCTTTAGTTGCTCTGTTTAGGTGTTGGCTCTCAGCTGCTAATGCCAGAGAGCTGAGGGCCAGCAGCCAGCAGCCAGCAGCCCCAGGGAAGCTCCTTGAATGCTTGTGAATGTTTCAGGTGCATATTTACTTGTATTAACTATTTTTACATTTTTAATTTTTATTTTATGTACATTGGTGTTCTGCTTGCTTGTATATGTGTGAGAGTGTGTCAGATTCCCTCAAACTGGAGTTACAGACAGTTGTGAGCTACCATGTGGGTGCTGGGAAATTGAACCCAGGACCTCTGGAAGAGCAGCCAGTGCTCTTAGCCACTGAGCCATCCCTCTAGCCCCTGTATTAACTATTAAGTTTACATGTTACTGACTTGATGCCCATTTGTGCTATGATGAACATGTTTCTCTTTCAGCCCAAAATGGAGTTAATCCTGACTGGGAGAAGAAAGTTATTGAATACTTCAAGGAAAAGCTGAAGGGAAATAATGCTCCTAAATGGGTGAGCTTACTGCTGTTGTATGAGTTGGTTGGCTGTCCTTTCTCTCAGCATAGTACAGCCCCTCCCCTTCCCCAACACACCCGTGGTTAGAAGTAGAGGAGTAGCTACAACTGTTCCAAGTAAAAATAAAAAGGCTTTGGCCTAGTGCTTCTGTGTTGTGCCTCTAGATGGCAGTAGGTGACTTCCTTCTTAGTAAACTGTGCTTCTAAGAGTAGCTGTCACCTTTGTCTTGTTCCTTCCTAAAAGAACTGGCATGTGTGAATGTACAGAGAAGCCCCTCAAAGCGCATGCCTTTCTGTCGATTGAAAGGTTCAGGGGGTCCCTTGGGGCTTAGGAGGCCGACACAGAAGGATCATGACCAGCCTGGGCTATTAGTGAATTCCAGACCATTCTGAGCTACAAAGTGAGACCCTGTCTCAAAAGAAGGAAAACAAGAGAGCTGGAGAGATGGCTCAGTGGTTAAGAGCACTGGCTGCTCTTTCTGAGGTCCCGAGTTCAATTCCCAGCACCCACATGGTGGCTCTTAACCATCTATAATGTAATCTGATCCCTCCATGGTGTGCAGGTATACATGCAGGCAGAACACTCATGTACATAAACTGCATAAATAAATAAATATTTAAAGAAAGAAAACAAAAAATAAAACATACTGAACTAAAAGAAGGCAGGCGGCGGGGGGAGGAGGGGGCGCGGTGTTGCACATACTGTGCATGCTTTTGGAAGGAAAAGCAAGCATCCTGTAGAGTCAAGTGTGATCATAGGAACTTGGAAGAACTCAGAGGAAAGTTCTTTCTTCCTCAGCAGATGTGTTGAGCAGTGAGAGCAGACAGCTTCTGGATGGGGCTTGATCTTGAGTACGTGTGTGCTTAACAGTTACAGACAACAGGTTTGCTGACCAACTTGGTTTCTCTGAAGGTGCCATCATTGAATGAAGTCCCCCTTCATTATTTGAAACCTAACAGCTTCGTCAAGTTTCGCTGCATGATTCAAGATATGTTTGACCCTGAGTTTTACATGGGAGTTTATGAGACGGTTAACCAGAACACAAAAGCACGAGTATGTACAGCTTTCTTTTTGAGCCTGTTTAGTTATAATTTTTAATATTAATTACATTTATATAACTTTGTCTTTTGTTTGGGTCATAGGTTCTTCATTTTGGAAAATACAGAGATATAGCAGAATGTGGGGTATGTATCTTTTATGATATTTGAAACTTTAAAAAAAATATTTATTTATTATGTATACAGTGCTCTGCCTGCATACCTGCACACCAGAAGAGGGCACCAGATCCCATTACAGATGCTTGTGAGCCACCATGTGGTTGCTGGGAGTTGAACTCAGGACCTCTGGAAGAGCAGACAGTGCTCTTAACCTCAGAGCCATCTCATCTCTCCAGCCCCCAATTTGAAACTTTTTAAGCATGATTTTTCATATATTTGTCTTATGTGTGAATTACTTAAAAACAAAACAAAACAAAACAAAAAGGCCGGGCAGTGGTGGCACACGCCTTTAATTCCAGCACTTGGGAGGCAGAGGCAGGAAGATCCATGTGAGTTTGAGGCC
>OU015757.1:9075055-9104019 GCA_907169655.1 Acomys percivali | reverse complement strand
CTCTCTCTCTCTCTCTCTCTCTCTCTCTCTCTCTCTCTCTCTCTCTCTCTCTCAGCACTTCTTGGATGGCTGAGACAGAAAGAACTGAGATCTAGACCAGCCTGGGCTACGTAATGTAGCAAGAGACAGTGTCACTCGGCACGGGCTATCGCTGTCTCCTTCTGTAGTTGTACACCCATTTTGGTGAGCAGTGCACTGCACAAAGAGCCTCGACACCAAAAGCTCCATGTTTCCTATGGCTTTGTTTTCTTGTCTTTTCAGACAGTGAGTCTCTATGTGGATCAGGCTGACCTAAAGCTTGTGTCCGTTCTCCTGCCTCTGCCTGCTGAGTGCTAGGATTCCAGGTGTACACCAGCACCCAGTACTGTTTGTCAGAGTGAGGCTTTGTGTTCAGGTGCCACTCCTGCCCACTTTGATTCTGATTCTGGTGTTTGTAGTTCACTTGTGTGGTTCTGTTTCACTTCCCAGCTTCTCTGCATCCCTACAGGACTAGCAGGCTATGCTGTTGGCAAGTGCGTGTGATGCCTTTGTGTGTTCCCGCCCCTGTTTTGGTCCTATCCTTCTGGAAACTAGTTTCCTAGTCTCTGGCTGCCCTTCCCATATTTATCCTTTGGGAAAACACACAGCTGCACGTGTATTTCATCATCACCTTTCTTCGATAAGGCATGATATATTTGTGTGCTTTTTTACTTTTTCTTATCCCCTAACAAGCTGTGAGGCCCAGCCCTTGTTCCGTCTTCCCTTTTGCCAAAGGGGAAGGAAGCAGCACACCACGGCGGACTTGCTGGGTGCCACGCCATTGTTGGCTTTTTACATTCCAAGAACTTAATGGTTTTCATACATAAAAATATTGGAAAAAGCCAGTCATGGTGGCACGAGCTTTAAATCTCAGCTCTTGGGAGGCACAAGCAGGCAAATGTCTATGAGTTCAAGGCCAGCCTGGCTCTACATAGTGAATTCCAGGACAAGATAGTAAGACCCTGCCTCAGGGGGAAAAAAGGGGGGGGGGGTGGCAGGAGAGAAGAGAAGAAAACGAAACAATGTCAACAACACAAAAATGTTGGCAAAAAGGTTTTTTTTTGGTTGTTTTTTTGTTTTTTGTTTTTTTTGGTTGTTTTGTTTTTTTCCTCACTATGTAGCCATGGGTGGCCTGGAATTTGTTTTGTAGACAAGTCTAGCCTAGAACTCAGAGAGACCCTCCTGCCTCTGACTCCC
The DNA here is from genome assembly GCA_907169655.1 of Acomys percivali. Lineage (NCBI taxonomy): Eukaryota > Metazoa > Chordata > Mammalia > Rodentia > Muridae > Acomys > Acomys percivali. Next base: position 9,102,804 of record OU015757.1, on the reverse strand, counting down.
AAATGCTAGGATGTTAAAGGTATGTGCCACCACACCAAACAGCTCTCCTTGTAAATTACTTGATTACTGAGGCTTCTTGGTTCAAGGGGGAAGAAAACAGACAGGGCAGACTTTGGAGTGGGTTTGTGAACTCATCTTGTGAGGCCACACAGTTTGTATGTGTAGTGTTGGCCATGGTGCATAGTGTAGCTGAAGACTACACATTCAATCATTTGTTCCGTGACTTCAGAGTAACTGTCATTTGAATTGATTTGCAAACCTGAATGTTCGCACTGTTGTCATAATCACTTGTTCACACTTTCAGGAGAGGAGGAACAGCATCACTTCAGGATAAAATTAAAGAATAAAATTCAGCAAAGACCACTAGCAAGAGAGAGGTGAATGGATCTCCACACAAAATAATAAATACATGTGGTTTTAGAGAAAAAGATTGCAGTGTTGTGATGAGCTGAGAATTCCAGGAGCATCTGCCATCCTCTGTTAGGCCACTGAGTTAAACACATTGGTCTTGGGCAGAAGAACAAACCCAGGGTAGTGAACGATGCCATGAGTGACCAAACACACTTAGCTTGAGAGATCACCTTCTGCCACTGGGGATGGCGAATCCCTAGAATAGGATTCTGAGTCTGTCTTCAGACGACATGTTTTTACACCTTTGCTATCTGGCGTATGTAAACCACCGTATCCCTCACCCCACAGGGACGCCTCTGCGCTGCTGGACCCCATGGAGTGCACAGACACGGCAGAAGAGCAGAGGGTGCATAGTCCTCCAGCGTCACTCGTGCCAAGAATTCATGTGATTTTAGCCCAGAAGCTGCAGCACATCAACCCATTGTTACCCACTTGCCTTAACAAGGAGGAGAGCAGGACCTGCCAGTGTAAGTGTTGGAGCTTCGAGTGGCAGCTTCACCTCTGCGGGCCAGGGTCCCTGCTCAGCACAATGAGCTAGTAATGTCTGTGGCTCTGCCCCATTTCCTCTTCTATTAATTCTTGTCCTTGAGATGAGACCTAAGCAACAATGAAGGGTGTAAGTTATCTTTGTTCTAATATTCACATCACTTTTTAATTAAAGAAAAAAAAGCATTTATAGCTTGGGCACAGTGGTGCACACCTTTAATCCCAGCACTCGGGAGGCAGAGGCAGGCGTATCTCTGTGAGTTCGAGGCGAGCCTAGTCTACAGAGCGAGTCCAGGACAGCCAAGGCTACACAGAGAAACCCTGTCTCGAAAACCAACAACAGAAAAATACATTTCTTTGTGGGGAGCATAGAACATGCATGTGTCAAGGCACACAAGTGGAGGTGAGAGAAGAACTTAAGGAGTCACCTCTCCTTCTACAGTGCGGGTCCCGGGATCAAGCTCAGGTCTGAGCTGTCTGGCCCCGCCCTGATATTGGCATCGTGTGCAAGCCACTGTTACAAGTTCACTCTTGGCGTGCACACACTCATTCGCCCTTCCTTCCTCCCACAGTTGTGTCCAGTTTCATGTCTGAGCTGTCTCCGGTCAGAGCAGAGCTGCTGGGCTTCCTCACTCATGCGCTCTTGGGTGACAGTCTGGCTGCTGAGTACCTTATCCTGCACCTCATCTCCACAGTGTAAGTGCTGCTGTCTTCCTGGGAACTGAGGCGTGGGGCAGAGGGGGGGGGGGGGGCTGTGCTGTGTGTGTGTGTTAGTGTATAGGCTTTATCTTCACATGGAATTTTTACAAATGTTGTTCCAAATACCGATTCCTTCTTCAACCTTTCTTAATTTCTCATAACTCATTTTGACTACATCCTCCTAGTAAACGTTAGAGCCGAGATTAGACAGAGGACACGACTGATGAGGAAAATGAGCTGTTTCTTTTTTTTTTTGTGGTAATGTGGATTAAACCCAGGGTCTTGTGCACACAAGGCATGTGTTTCATCACCGAGTCTCATCCCCATACCCTGTTTGCGTGTGTGTATTATTTATACTTCTCTAGACTCTGCTTGTAAAAACAAGGATGCCTTCTTTATATACATTTAATTTGTATATTTACTTTAATGCCTCAGACTTTTTTTTGGTTTGTTTTTGGTTTTTGTTTCTTTGTTTAGCTTTGGCTGTCCTAAAACTACCTGTAGACCAGGTTGGCTTCCAGCTCACAAGAGATCCACCTGCCTCTGCTTCCTGAGTGTGGGCCACCACTGCCAGCTAGTGTCTCAGCCTTTGACGCTACCATAGCGGGTTGTTTGGTTTGGTTTTTAATTTCGTTTTGGGTTTGGTTGTTGTTTTTATGGTTTTTTTTGTTTTTAATATTTACTTATATTCATGTATATGAGTGCTCTGTCTGCATGTACACCTCCATGCCAGAAGTGGGCATCAGATCACATTATAGATGGGTGTGAGCCACCAAGTGGTTGCTGGGAACTGAACTCAGGACCCCTGGAAGAGTAGTCAGTGCTCTTAACCTCTGAGCCATCTCTCTCCAGCCCCCTACTTGAGTATATTCTTACCCATATATATATTTACTAATGTGGGCTCATCAGTTGTGTTGAATCACATATCTTAATTTCCCTCCCCCCCAAGACAGGGTCTCTCTGTGTATCCCTGGCTGTCCTGGACTCACTTTGTAGACCCGGCTGGCCTTGAACTCACAGCGATCCGCCTGCCTCTGCCTCCCGAGTGCTGGGATTAAAGGCATGCGCCACCACACCCGGCTCTTGTCTTGCTTTTTACATCGAATATGTAGTTGGCTCCATTTTCTCATCATAGCTCTCTCCCCCTTTCTTTTTTGAGGTGGGCAATCACTATGTAGTCCTGGCATGGAACTCATAGAGACCCCTCGGCCTCTGTTTCCTGAGTCCTGGGATTAAGGGCGGTCACCACACTCGGCCTTCTTCACAAGCTTTCCGATGACTCTACGTTATTTTATCATAAATTTGTTCCGTACTGTAACCATTTCCCAAACTGTTGGGTTTTTGCACTCTTTTTAATACAAATGTTATTTAAGCATCTTTACATTGTAAATTTTCCTTTCTCCCGGTGGCATCTAAGATAGTATGTAATGCTTGGGCTCACACAAGAGTTCTGTCATTACTTGTCTGGACATCCCTAATGGAAAAAGCATGAAATTCCGGGAAGTCTGAAGTGCCTGAGCCACAGGCATTCTCAAGTCTAACTGTGTAGCAATAGCCACTGGCCCATAGCGGGCATGCCTAGCTGGTGAGGTCTGTGAACGTTCTGGAGTGTGAAGCACTTTGGATTCTGGAGAAGGGGTGCTCTACCTGTACTTCAGAAAGGCTCTTGAACTGCTGCTGTTCTAATATGTGAAAGAGCCAGTGTTCTGCTAAAAAATAAAAAATAAAAATAAATAAATCAATGTATGGCTGTTTTGCCTGTGTATCTGTGCATGCAGTGCCTGTGGAAGCCAGAAGAGGGCATCTTAGCCTCCCGGAAACTGGTGTTACAGACAGCTTTGAACTATCCTGTGGGTCTGGGGGTTGAACCCTGGTCCTCTGGAAGAGCAGGCAATGCTCTAACCGCTGAGCTGTCTCTTCCTGTTTTCAAAGTTTGTAATGATGGTGTCTCAGTATCTTACTTTTGTTTTTCCCCCCCTTTCCTAGATATACAAGGAGAGATGTTCTTCCACTAGGAAAATTTACAGTTAACCTGAGTGGTTGCCCAAAGAACAGTACCTTCACGGAGCACCTGTATCGGATCATCCAGCACCTGGTCCCAGCAGTAAGATGATACATGAAGTCTCCGCTCACCTCAAGTGCTAACTTGTGTTCCTCGTGGGTCGCATTTACAAGGGACAAGGCCAATTGACACAATTTAAACTGGGCTCTCAGCATTCACACTGATTGACCCGGCACAAACTTGTAAATCTAATAATTAATGCAAAAGCAGTGACTCCCTTAAGGTCTTGCTCTTCAGGCCTATCTATGCCTATTTGTTCCTTCAGTTTGGTCCATTGCATGCGTATTGACCCTGAACTCTAAATACGCTCTAAAGCATATGAGCCCAGTTCTCCCCGCTAAGGTAGTAGATAGGCCTGCCTCCCAGCCCCAGTGTTAGTGCACCATTTGTGTGTCAGGATCTCAGGGACAGGGGAGTTGCTCTGATGAATTGTGTAACTAGAAATGCTGGCCCCTTCTTTGGGACTTAAAAAATGAAGCTAGAGCCCCCTGAGCAGCTTGTGGTGTCTGCACTTCAGGCCCTGCGGAAGCAGCAGAGCCCGAGGACGCAGTGGGCTGTGCTTTCACTAATTTCCAGCATTAGTATTGAAACTAAAGACACGTTGAGTCGTTAGGAAACTGGCAAAACTGACACCATTGTGCATTTTGCCTAGCTCTGGACTGTCTAAATTAATAGACCCCTAGGTTCTCTGGTCTGTCTCCACATTTGCACCTGTGTTTTGATCTGTGTGTTTCTTAGATGGTAGCTGAGGTGTAGGATCTGAGAGCTTGTCAGCAGAGTTTACACATTTTCTGTAGGAGATCTTGTTCTGTCTTTAAGGATGTGACTTTCATTCATAGACCCTGTAATGTAATGGTCTTAGTAGTTCCCTAGGTCCACATCTCCTGAAATAGCTTCTCTGTCCTCAAGACCAAGAAAGCAATTGCTAGTGGGCTCTTTAAAAATGCACGGCAGAACAGTGAAACCCTGGCAGTGGGATAGGAGGCAGTGGCAGTGGACAAACGCTCATCTATCCAATAGGGTCTGAGACTCAAATGGTCTGAGCAGACCTGGTGGCTGCCTGGGGGCATGTCCGCCTACACAAATGAGGGCATATAAGGACAGTAAGGGCACATAAGGTACGCCAGCAATGAGGCTGGTGTGGGTCCAGCCCTCAGCCACAAGGTGGCGCCAGAGACCATCCATCTAGGTCTCAGCTGTGAGGCCAGGGCTGCATTCTTACTTGGGGAGGGTGGTTTTCTGAAGGCTGGAACATGCATGAGTAGTGGGCATTTAGAGCAGACAGAAGGGAGTTGAGTGTGTTCCGGGTGGAAGCAAGGATGGGGTTTGGGGTCCCTGCTCTGCGTTGGGGTATTGGAAAGGAGGCAGCAGTGTCATGCCGTGGTCTGTGATAAGCAGTAGGGTTTTAATTCGCAGAACCCTTTGTCTTGCGTTGATGGCTAGGATCAGAAGTCCTCGTGTTTTACTAGCTCCTGTCCCTTAATGAGGTTCAGCTTCCGGCGTCCGATGTTTGAACTGTAGCTGTCCACTATTTTGTATCTCTGGTTGGCCTTCTCTCTCCAGCATGCCCCAGGCCCAGCTGAAATGGTGGAGACCAAGCAGCTGTAAGAGGCATGGATTGCAGTGTGGCCACAAATCATTTCTAAAAGCTGTTGAGACCATTTTGTCTCATTTTTAGAAATGATATCATTCTGTGAAACACAGGAGTTCCGACCCCAGATGTGTGTCTGTGTGCATTTTTTAATAGGAAGCTTGGATCCTTGCTCATTACAGTTTTTGTTTCAGTCTTTTCGTCTACAGATGACGATAGAAAACATGAACCAGTTGAAATTCATTCCTCACAAAGACTATACAGCCAATCGATTGGTCAGCGGCCTCCTCCAGCTGCCCAACAACACTTCCCTGGTTATTGATGAGACTCTTCTAGAGCAAGGGCAGTTGGACACCCCAGGTACGCATGCGCAGAATCCCGTGTCCTCTTCTGGCTTCACTCCATCTAGCCAGAAGTGGATGGCTTCTTAAGGCAGACTGATATTTAGCAAATAGTTTTAAAGTATGTGTTTGACTAAAGCATGCAGCACAAACTGCACCAATTGCTTCGTTGTGACACTCTGTTGTTGCCTGTTAGCTCAGGAAAGGATTTAAAGTAACATTTTTACAACCCACGGGCAGTTTTTATAGTTCCTGGGGAAAAAACCAGATCATATGGTTTGAAGTAACCTCCGTTAGGGAACCTGTTGCAAGAGGACAGGAGTGTGTGAGAGCGCGGCCGGTCGCGGGAGGAGAACAGAGGCAGCGCTGTGCCGAGGTGAGGCCAAGGCCTACCATGATGAAGCCTGGGGACTTCATGGCACAGACGACATAAAATCAGGAAAGTGTAGCTAGGGTGGTGGCATCCACCTGCAGTCTTTTCACCTGGAAGGCAGAGGCAGGAGACCAGGAGTTCAAGGCCAGATGGGCTTCAACAAACTCTGTCTCAAAAATGTATAAATTGGGAAAATTTGACAACCTTTTGATACAGGTTGTCTCTATGTAACAGAGCCCTGGCTGTCCTTCAAACTCACTCTAAAGACCAGGCTGGCCAACAACTCAGAGAGATCCACCTGCCTCTGCCTCCCAACTGTTGGGATTAAAGGTGTGCACCACTACTGCCCAGCTAAAAACAAACTTTCTAGAGCTATATTTTCCCATCTTATCATAGCCATGACCTAGGAAGTAATGAACTTACCAGAGTCTGATTTCACCTTGTTAAATTGTCAGCTCCTGTGTCCTTTATTTAAGCAACAGAAAACCCATGTGTCTTAAGATCATGGATAGCCAAGCTGATTTGCTTAGGGATTAAAATCACATCACTGCCATTAGTGTTCTTGCTTTTCCAGGTGTTCATAATGTAACCGCCCTGAGCAACCTGATAACCTGGCAGAAGGTGGACTATGACTTCAGTTACCACCAGATGGAGTTCCCGTGCGACATTAACGTTCTCATCACATCCGAGGGGCGCTCACTGCTGCCGGTATGATGGCCACGCGGAGGGGGGTTACGCTGCAAAGATTACTGTTGTCACTTTGTCTTTTTTATTACTTATACTGTCTGTGTGTGCAGGTGCATGCACTCGTGCACATGTCTGTCAAAGCCAGAGGTCACCTTCGGGGACCATACACCTTGCATTTTGAGACAGAGTCTTTTACTGGCTTGGGTCCAACCAAGTAGGCTAGTCGGACTGTCCAGCAAGCCCCAGGGATTCATTCGTCTCCGCCTCCCAGGCACTGGGATTACAAGGGCATGCCACCAAACCTATCATTTTAACGTAGATTCAGGGATTTACTGTAGTCCTCAAGCTGCGTGCATTTCTGTAGAGCCAGGTATGGTGGTGCATTTCTGCCAGTGCTCAGGAGGCACAGGCAGACACATCTGTCTGTGAGCTGGAAGTCAGCCTGTTCTTCGTAGCAAGCTCCAGGATAGCCAGGAGTACATAATACAGAGACCTCGTCTTTTAAAAACAAACAAAAAACATGTTTTAAATTACCAAGGCATGCATTTTATTTTATTTAGATGAACTCATATATTTGACACATTAAGTTACACAAACTAAAATTATGCAACCTCTTAAAAAGAGCCATGTTTTCACATTACTAAACACAGCAGCAGTCAAAAGTAACGAATTGTAGAGTGGACTGTAGGATTTAATGCAGAAAACACCTTGTACAGAAAACGTTCAGGGTTCTAGCTTCACTGAATCCGCACTGCGCTCACCTCCTTATTTATACTCCTCGGCTTCTTCCAAGTCCTTTCCACAGTGATACTGCTGAAGATGAGTCTGTGCAGCCTCCCACTGCACTGGCAAACAGGGACCATCACCTGGGACTCTTGCAGGATCTTTGCCTGCTTCTTAGTAGCCTTCATCTTCACCCTTCATTTCTCCAATCTTTTCTTGCTGCTTTGCTTCTTTCTCATACATCACTTTTTTCTTTGACCCATCACTTCACTGTGCAGGTCTTGATCTTGATGTGAGGCTTGGCCATGACCCTAGTGCTCCACAGGAAGAGGAGCCACATTTTATTTTAAAAAATATTTTATGTGTATGATGGCTGGGTACACATATGTATGTTTGCCATTTATGTGCCCTGGTGCTCATGGAGGACACAAGAGGACACTGGTCCCTGGAACTGGAATTAGGGATGTCTGTGAATCACTACATTGGTACTAGAAACCAGACCTAGGTCTTCCGAAAGAGCACAGCAAGTGCTCTTAACCACCAAGCCAGCTCCTCAGCTCTAAGCGTCAGTCTTTTATAGATGTGGATGTGCTCCTGTGTTCCTCATACCCAAGGAGGCCAGAAGTAGGGGAGTGGAGGCTTGGAGCTGGAGTTTAATGCACCGTGTGTGTGCCGGGATCCAGCCTCTGTCCTCTGTAGCGCACTAGTAACTTCTAAGTGCTGCGCCATCTCTCCAGCACGAAGGTCTGCATTTCACAGACTGAACATTGCTCAGCCCAGCACTGCTTATTATTAATGAGCTATATTTGTTTATGAATTATGGGTTAGCCTGGAATATTAGCTCATGCCTGTGATCTGAGGTGGGAGGGTGGTAACGTCATATCCTCCCTGGGCAGCATGGTAAGACCCCCTCCTCAGAAGAGCTGTGGGTACAGCCCAGTATTCCATCCACTGATTACAAAATAGGAGATTATAGCGGCTAATTATTAACAAGGGATTCTGTTACTTCATTTTACCTCCGTGTAAGAAAGTGTAACTTCAAGAACCCAAAATCACAAGATAACCAAAGCTATTGATTGGCAGGGAACCCCTTATATCTAGAAATAGAGTGGAGGCTTCCTGGAGGTGGTGGTGCACACCTTTAATCTTTAAAGCGGATTATGGAGAGGTCGGAGGACAACTTGAAGGAGTTGGTTCTCTCTTCCACTCTGTGGGTGCTGGGACCCAGCTCAGGGTTTCAGGTGTGGCGGTGGGATTCTCACTAGCTGAGCCATCTCCGTCTCAGTGCGCATGTACTAAGTTTAAGGCTAGCCTGAGTTACTTAAGCAAAACAGAAAATCACATTGTAATGGTTTTGTGTCTTTTATAATCCAGACAGACTGAGTAAGATTTTGAAAAATCTCCCTCAAATAAACAGTGTTTTCTAATTCCCTTACAAGCTAAGAGCTGCCTCCTGTAAAATGTGGGCTGTTGTAGGAACTTGGAAACCAGTTCGTCTTTCTCTTTCCAGGCAGACTGCCAGATTCACTTACAGCCCCAGCTGGTCCCACCCAACATGGAGGAGTACATGAACAGCCTTCTCGCGGCAGTGCTGCCGTCCGTGCTCAACAAGTTCCGCATCTACCTGACCCTGTTAAGATTCCTGGATTACAGCATGTCAGACGACGTAACCAAGGTACACTTAGTCACAGCAAGAAATCCTGATAAGTTTCGGGGTTCGCACAGTGTGCCTACAGCAGTTAGCTGGAAGGCCAGGTTGGTGTTTGGTGGCCTTGTCTTCATTATAGCCTTCTGTTTGAGACAGTCAGTCTCTGTCCTTTTACTTAGCCACCTGCTTCCTTTCTGCATTTGAATTGCTTTTGTCTCGCTTGTTTGGCTTAATTGTTTTCAGCACTGCCTGTGGCCCTCTTTCCCACCCTCATCATCCCACCCTGCCTCGTCAAGTTAGTTTTGGAGCAGAGAGATGCTCCTTACTGTTTAGGGTCGACAGACAGCTTGACCACATTAGTACATAAAGATTTGTTCCTTTCCCGTCTCTTCTTCATTCTTCATTCGTGCTGTTATTTCAGATTATATCCCTGTGTGTTGTGTACCCACAATACATAATTATCACTTTGTGTAGTTATCTTTCAAACCAGAGAGGAAAAGGTTAAACGAGAAAATACAGTTTTGTTGCTTTTGTCAGTTGTCTGTGGTTTTACTCTGTAGCCCCAGCTGCCCTTAGACTTAGAGGGGGTGTAGGGATATAGGCAGACACCTCCTTGCATGGCTGCACACTGGTCAGCATTTCCCTGGGTGGCTGCCTTTACCAAGGCTTTCATTCCCACCTGAAGGGCCCCTTAGTGTAGCCTGAGGGCGTGTCTCCTCTTCTTCAAGCTTTCCTGGGACTGTTCTTTTGTTTGTTTGTCTTTGTTGTTGTTTTTGTTCATTTTTTGTTTTTATGATGCTGCCATTAACAAACTCCACATACTTACACTTTTTTTTTTTTTTTTCCCTGCCAGATAGGGTTCCACTGTGGAGTAGCTGCCTCTACCTCCTAAATTCTGAGCTTTAAAGCTCTCACCCCATGCCACAGTCTGTTCCCGGGTCTTCTGCTTTTTGAGTTCTGTCAGCAGTAGTCTCCTTAAGGAACATTCCTCTAAGACTGGATTTCTGTTGTCTGTTGCACGGCAGTTTGCTGTGCTTCTTGACACTCACGTTGTTTTGATCGAGCTTTGGGCCATTGCTTTGTTTTCTTCTTGGTTCCTGTCTGCTGCTTTCTTTCTCCCTCTGGCTCTCATTACACCGTGTCAGAGCACTGCATGGCTGTTCAGTTTCCCCTGTTTTTTCTTTTTGTTACACAGACTAAAAAGTCAAGTCAACAGGCTTGAAGTTGGTGGATTTGGTTTTGTGCCTGCTCAAATCATTGCATTAGTTGCCTTATTTTTTAATTATAGAACCTCCCATTTACTTCTTTTTAAGCAGTTTTTTCTTCTACCTGGTGAGGTACTGTTCACATGGTCTCCTTTCTTTCTTTATGTAGTGTCGCCCCTTAGCCAAGAGTGCTGTGTGCGGGAGAATCCAGGGGGTGCCTGTAATGGCAGCTAGTGGCAGAGCTCGCAAGCACTATATAAGGGTACTGTAATGGTGTGCATATATAAACACACCTTTCCAGAGTGTAATTTATAGCAAGCACAGCAAGATATTAACGGTAACAGCGGTAGAACAGTTTAACAGGCTCCAGGTTAGATTAGTGAGGAAAGCCTTGCAGATCCGAGTAGCACTTCTCTATGGTACCCTGAAGGAGCTCCTGCCCTGCCTGTCGTGATGTTCCAGTGGCTGCCAGGGTTGGTGCTCAGGGATAGCACCTGAAGTGGGGGAGTAGAGTGTAGAAACAAACGTTGAAATTGAAATGTCACAGGGCTCAACTTTTTAAAATTTTTGGCTTTTTGAGACAGGGTTTCTCTGTGTAGTCCTGGCTACCCTGGTTCTGTAGACCAGGCTGGCCTTAAGCTCACAGAGATCTGCCTGTCTCTGCCTCCTGAGTGCTGGGATTGATGGCGGCGCACGCCTTTAAAGGCATGCGCCGCCATCCCTGGCCACCAGTTTTCTTGCATAAATAATCCTCAAGTTACTGGTAGTCAACAGGTTTTGACAAAGCTGATACCAACTACCGTTCTCTGCTGTATTGGCCCCAGGCAGTCATGTGACTTGTGGTCCTTCTCTCTCAGCTTCCTCAGTGCTGGGATTACTGGTGTGCACCATCCCACCCTTTGCTGTGCCAGATGTTCTGCTATCTCTTCCTGGTAGTTGGCTTCACACTGTGCAGGATGCTGGCCCTGTGCTAGTTTGGCCTTCTCAAGCAGGACTGAGCTCCATGTAGAATGTTTTTCATCTTGCATTTTGTGATGGGGCTTAAGTTTTGCTTCTTCCTCTTTTACTCATCTTTCCTCATTGTCCATCATTATTTTTACTTCAGTCAAGAACCATGTTTCTTTTTCCTTACCACAAATAAAGGAAATTGTTTTGAAATGCACTTACCTGTTTTTGAAGGGATATTTTTACAAGTATATTACTCTCTTGATACAGGCGGTTGAAGACGATTTTGTAGAAATGCGTAAAAATGACCCTCAGAGTATCACAGCTGATGATCTGCACCAGCTGCTTGTGGTAGCTCGGTAAGTCGTGCTCATCGAAAGCACTCCTTTTCTACTGGCTGCAGTTCTGATTTATTCAGCAGGATCTGAAGCCGACTTCTAAAAACTCAGGAACCTTGACTTCTAGGGTTGGGCAGATAGGCAGAGCTTTTGCCTGAGGACTGAAGTTCAGATCCCACTTAAAAATCTGGGTATGCATGGCCACGAGGAATCCCAGAGCAAAATGGCTAGAAAGTCAGCCAGCCCTGAGTTCAGTGGAGAGACCCCGCCTCAGTGAATAAGGAAGAAAGTGATTGAGGAAAACTGATGTTACCTTGGGCCTACACACGCACACGCACGAAACCCACCACCTAATGGAAGTGCTCACTGAGGAGGTTTATGTTTAGCAGTGATCTCAGCGGTAGGACAGGTGTGATCGCCATGCTTCTAAGAGTAAGCCTCCTCTAATTCTGGCTCTTCGGGGATTTCTTTGTGAGGTCACACTTGGCCTTTGCTTCTGTGTAGCAATCATGTGTTGTCTCCTGATAGCTTTCCTGGCTCTTAAAACTTTAACAATCCTAACCCTAGGTAACTTTAAATTTTCAAACCAGGTTTCTGTCTCTGAGTGCCGGCCAGACAACGCTTTCCAGAGAGCGATGGCTCAGAGCCAAGCAGCTGGAGTCCTCCAGGAAGAACCGGCTTCAGCAGCACCAGAGCGTCAACGGGAACGAGCTGTAGAGCTCCGAGCCTGAGGGGAGCGGCAGGCCGCAGCCGCTTGCTGTGCTGTCCAGATTCCTTTATACCACATTGTTTTATAGATACTTTGTACCCCCAAAAAATGACTTTTCCTGAAATCAAGTCTGGTGAAACCTAAAGTTTATATGATCTCTGTAAGGGCTTTTACCTTACTGGTTTTATGGAGTTTTGGAGTTTGTTTTATAATTAGTTATGATGTACAAACATGTATTTGATATTAAAGGTTTAATAATGATAATGTTGCTGATCATACCATTTCCTTAGCCACAGCCACATCTTAGGCCAGCTTCTTCTGGAAAGTTGTGGAGGAGCTGTGTGCGTTCAGAATGCATCTGAGTGTGTTGAGTTCGGGATGTATTTACCATTGACTCATGTGACCTCGTGTCATTTACCACATATCTTCCTCTTATCTTCTGTTAACAGCCTGCAGAACTAGGCTTTTCACAGACTAGAACTCCCTCCAAAGACTTCTGGGGTAGAGATGCCAATTGATTTTGCCAAGTCATTTAAAAAAAAAATCACTGTGATCACTATTTTTTCGTTAAGGACACTCAGAACACAAGAGTCTTTTAATGGAATAAATGCAGCTTTGTGAAGATGGCTACATTGTCCTTAACTTTCCTCATATCCTGCATTTGGGAACTATTTTAAAGGACTGTGAAGGGAATAGAGCCTTCATGGAACCTTGTTCAAACAAACAAACAATGCTATTTAAATAGTAAGCTTCTGAAGAGGAGGATCTTTTCTTTATGGTGCTGTGTATTGAACCCTGGCCTCTTACACATGCTAGACACGGGTTAGCACTGGACTACATCCCCAGCCTGCGGGCACTGGGGACTTTTAATCATTTTCCTTGTTGTTTAGCTGATTTGATAAATGTACTGGCTTTTGATCTTTTAATGTTTATCAGTTTCTAAGTGTGTTAGATATGTAACACCATTTGCTAGTGCACTGAAGGCCCGTACAGTTACTTTGATATGTGTATTTTCAAATGAACAAAAATGTTAGTACTTAAAATTTGCAAGTTAGTATAGTATGATGGTGATTGTGGCATCGAGACTCTACAGAAGGTTAGAACATTGCTGTTAACCTGTTATATATGAAGATGAATCCAGCTGGAAACACAGGAATGCACTGGCCCCTGACTTTTCCTCTGATAAGGAGGCTTGCGCTGACATTGCTAACCAAGGAAAGGGGGTCAGTCAACCTTGGTAAGTTAAGGGGTCAGCCTAAGGAAAGGGAATACAAACTACTAGTTGCTCGGCTTTCTTTTCCTAACCTCAAATCTATTTTTTATAAGCTAATGTAAATATTGTTCATATTAGAATTCTAACTGGTTTTCATTTTTATAACTGGTAGACAAGATCTTCCTTAAACCTTTGAAAATAAAATGGTCACGTAGATTTTTGAAAATGCATTTTCTTTGTCCTAGAACAAAAAGTTTGTGGTTTGTCTTGTCAAACTGTCCCAATGTAAACTGTAACTCACCAAAGAGCAGTCATAGTTTTGCTTGGTCTTGCAGAAAAGCTCCCTTGAGTAACCCTGGCCAGTAAATAAACCTTCCACATTACTACTACCGAGGACCGCTTTTCATGAGTTAAAAGCACAGGACAACGTCTACATAAGTCCAACTGGGAGAGGCTGGAATCTTCAGCCTTCTGAGGCACTGCCTCCCCCATGCCTCGTCCACACATGACTGTTTGTAGCTCTGCGTAGGGCAAGATGTTAACCTAACCAGACACCTGTGTGTCTCTTTGGGAATAACCATTGTTTTAATTCCTGTTGTCAAATCTCTGCATGGTTCATTTCTGTGGAAACCCAAACATGCATTATATTTTGCCACCTGACCTTGGGTTAATACTCAGTTATTCTGAAGACTCTAAAGAAAAAAAGTGGGAAAAACCAGGCTAGAGCATTCAGTTTTAATGTTTGGGATTTAAAATACAGTTTACATTTTTAAATTATAAGAACACCGTAATTGAAAAAAGTTCAAAACAAGTGTTTGGTTATAGCAAACTTACCATTTAGAGTTCTTTGAAATCACTCTATTAAATACTATACAAGAAATTCTCATACACATGGATACTTTAAATTACAGTGGTACTTTAATAGTCACAAGACTTGACACTTGTAATAAATAACAAAAGCGGAATGCTTATCAGAGTTTCAACAGACATAATGTTAAGCTGAGAGTCGGTTAACCAGAGTAAGGCTCTAAAGGATGCCCGAGACCGTGCTGGGATGTGCCGTACAGCTCTCTTACTCTGCGTTACAGGAGAGGCCAGTGTTCTTGGTGGTCAGTTACTGCATTAACCAGCACGTTAGCTACGTTTTCCTGGTTCTTGAACCCACAAGAGCTGCTCAGTGTCCCCCTGAAAGAGTTAAAGCGTGACCTTTCTCTCAGAGATTCCTACAGTCCATATACATGATTGTATGTTCTGCAGCACGTGTACTTTATGACAGGCAAGCCTGTGTTTGTTTAGGAATTTGAGAGGAAAAAAATATGGGAGAAACTGGGATCAAATGAAAATACTTTGTTTCACCATTGTTAGTTCTCAACTTCATAGAGAATGGTAAAGCCGGCAATACTACTTTTTAAAAAAAAATTAGATACTTCTGCACACTGGTATCACTTTATAGTCACTAAACCCTAAATGTCTAATTTCCCTTAAAGAGGCAGTGTAAAGGAGTGAGCTGACAGAGCAGAAAAACACTGATCCCTCAGATAGTGTGTCCAGTCTCCCTCACAGTCCATCTCCCTGCTCCAACACCAGCTTGGCTTCCTCCCTGCACCTCTGAGTGAGATGAGCAAACCACCCTAGTGGATTAGCTTCTCTGCCGTCTAGTCTAGGGTGACAGCTGCGGTCCTGACTTACACATCTGGAAATCTGCTCACGTTCAGACTCCTTGTAAAAATAATCTCCAGTAAACATAATCTGAAATCCCTAAACTCAGTACACGTTAAAACAGCCTGATAGTTGAAACTTCATTTTCAGTTTTTAAATAAAAGCCATAGGATTGTAACTAAAATCTAAATCTGGATTATTCTTGTCTGGCATTGTGTAAACATATTTTTCAGTTCATTTTGCTGAGTTTCATTAACCACTTCAGGTTCGGCTGGACTCTTCTGAACTTTGGCAACTGCCAAGTTTATCCCGTGGGTCAGCCCAGCCTGGGTAATACTAGCAACTTGGACCATGGAGCTACGGATCTTTGCAAAGGGAGAGACTGCTCTGCTGCTGCTCTCTGAAGAAGGAGTTACACAAAGCCCTGCCTCAAGCTCCAGCAGGCTGGACCCGGAGCTGGGGGTCTTCTGAGGGGCCACGGCATTAACTGGCTCAGCTGACAAAAGCTGTGGGCCTGTCACAGAGCAGGAGACACTTAGCTGAGACGGTCGAGAAGGCATCTGTCCCACTGATTCTGACTGGCTTTCTTCGTTAGAAATGTGATTCGTCTTTTGGGTTCCTTCCTCACTATTCTGCGATACAGACCTGGTCTCTGACAGCTCAATCACTTTGTTCTGTGCATCCTGCACAAATCTGTGGCAGTACACATCCACAGGCTTGGCAAAGCCAGTCAGTACACATAGGTTGTCGGCAGAAGGACTTTTCTTCAAGGGAGACTCCTGGCCTTTTCCAAACCCACTCCCAGGACCAGCAGTAGCCTCTGCGGGAGCGTGAATGCTGATGTCGGTGCTGCTGGCAGACTGGGACCGACTGCCTAACCTAGGTGCTGAAGCAATGATGCCACAGCTCGGGAGAATGTAATCTACTGGCCCTGCACTCTCTAAGGAACTGGCTAGCTGCTTGTCTTCCTCTGACTTGGAATTTGTGAGGAATTCGTCAGAGTGGTAGGAGTCATTATCTGAAGACATGTCCCCGTCAGACTCCCCCTGGACCTTGGTACTCATTACTCCTGAGTTTTCCATGGTCTCCAGACTACTATCTGACTTCCAAAGATTGACTTTTAAGTTTGGTTTTAGAAAGTTAACTTTCATTTCAGGCTTTGTAAAATTTCCTAATTTTCGTAGGTTGCTAATGTTCACATTGGATTTGGTCTGCTTTACTTTTTGATTTAGAGATGAAAACTTGCTCATTAAAAAACTTTTCCCCTGGGCCAGAGAGCCTTGGTGTTGAGATCTGATACCAATGATGTCTTCATGAGGCTTACTGCTTTTCCTGTAAGTTAGAAGAAAAATAAAAAGGTTAACTTCTTCTATAATCATAATACATAATCTTGGATTTATACATGGAATCCAAAATACCTATATTTTAGAATATAGATATTCCAAATATGCCTATTTGGAATCCGAAAATACTTACAACAACTAAAATGGAAATGCTTTGTATTTAGGCCAGACTTCCTGAAAGCCAGGTATGGCTAACTGATAAGATAACCAGAGTTGGATGGCATTTTCATTAGAAATGTAACTCAAACTTTCTAGCAGCTACCAAAAAAAAAAAAAAAAAAAAAAAAGGGTGGAATTAAAGTTTTGCATGTCATATACAAAATAGTGCACCTCATCATAGATATATAAAAAGATTTGTATCTCGGTCTTCTTTAAAACAGTCAGTGTGCACTATTACAGCATAACTGAACTGTTCTGACAATCACAAGTCTAACACATGCTCTGTGCAGTGGCTCTAAGCACTGATGCAGAGTGCTTGCTGGCTGTAATGGGAACCTGTAGGAATATACTCCATGTCAGTTACAATTTTTTCTAAAAGATCTGAGGTATTTAATATAGTTAATCTGTGTTCTCTCCTTTGTCATCAAATGTCTGTGTGCACATCTGCACAGGGCCATATGCCACAGGAGCACTGCAGAAGAACAGGTTCCTGAAGTGTTGTCACAAGGCAGAGGAAGCTCTCCTACCCCAGTGGAGCAGGAGCAGAACCTGGCCATTGCTCAGGAGAAGGGAAAGTCCACACTAAATGTGAAATAACCTGTTGGCAGGAATTAGTGTTTAAGACTCTATTTCCTCTGCATACCAGTGGCACTGTGGGATGCGTTCTCTGGTCACTTTTAAGAGCTGAACCAGCATCACCTGTGGCCAGAGCAGACAGGACTTTTTCTCAGGTACTGTGAGCCACGTTTCCTCACAACTTTTGCGTGCACTACTTAGCAAGTGAAGTGCTCGTGTTTGCACTAAGCAGCACATCTGGCTATTGAAATGTGCTGTCATTTGAGAAAATAAAAGCCTGGGTGGTTAAAGAACTCCAGACTGAGGATGAGGTCTGTAAGGTGCTGTAGAGGTAAGGACCCTCTTCTACAGAAATCAGCCAAGCACGAGAAGATAACAGGCGCAAGCAAACTGTTCTGTGGCTGGATTTGAAGTTGTGTGCGTTACCGTTAGTTAACTCTGTGTGACCCTTCTGACGGTCATTCTCATTTTAGATGTAACAAGACAGAAGGACCAGGCCTTAAGTATCTTGCCCAGGGCCACAGAGTCTTCAGTCAACACAGTGGCTGGTCCCATCATCGTCCCTACATGCTAGGGCTGAGGCAGGAGCAAGACTTTGAAGCTAGACTGGGCTATTAGTGAGATCCTGTCTCACCACAAAAAAGGGCTTTTAGCTGGGTTGGTAGAGACTTGCCAGCATGCATGCGGCCATGGACCCAGTCTCCCGCACGGTGCAGACGGCGCCCAGTGGCACAGGTTCGTAATGCCAGACTCAAATGTGGTTTAAACTGCATGCGCTGTATGGATGTGCTTCTTAAGAACAGTAATGTCAGCGCACTCACACAGTGTATAGTTTTGTTGTGTAGCTGGTCTTTTTTTTTTTAACTCTGGGCTTTCCCTGTTTTAGAATAGGCTCTCTCTACCCAGTCTGGCCTCCCAGATGCTGTGGTTCCAGATGTGCACTGCCTGACCTGGCTCTGAGTGATGTCCCCACTGTCGACACTGACCTGTCGAGTCTCTTCTCAATGATGGGGACATCCAGTCCCATGGCTTGCTTGGTGATCTGTAGCATCTCTGCGATGCACTGCAGAGTATCTGAAACCCAAACACAACAGCTCTTAGCAAATTCCTCCAGGCACAAGAAAATACCAGTCCAAATCCAATGTGTGGCCACGGATTTAAATACTAGTTTATTACCTTTAGCTTAGAGAAAACTGTTATTTGCTTGCTATCCTCCACTTTACTAATTCAACATGTTCTAAGTGATGACTTTATCGAGAGCAATAGAGCTGAACAAACAGCAGTTAAACATTTGTTAGAACTCACTGTGCTGGACGCTGGGGTGGCGGCCCTGTTTGCTGCTAACACTACAACTCAGTACTGCACACATCCTTGCCGACTACACCTTCCATTCCAACAACAGGAAGAGGGCTATCTCAGAGCACAATCCTCCTGAGCCATCTTCCTAGAAATCAGCTCTCCCGCACAGTGTCCCACGCAATGGGCTTATAATAGACACAACGCTTTTACTAAAAGACCTCCGAGTAATCTCACCTTTCCCATCTTCTTCAGGGCTGCGTGGTGCGGCTCTCAGTGTGTGGAAGTAGCCACTCGCTTCGTTACACCGGTAGTACAGGCGCATACAAGAGAACTTTGGTTTGCCAAAAAGAGTAGGCTCAGGACCTAACAGAAACGAGTTATGTTCAAAGGTGCTTTGCACACAACATTCTCATCCTTTACTTCAAATGCATGTATAATATCAGCTAACTGGGCATATTTCTATTCATAATCTAAGCAGAAATAAGATATAAGCGCGTGTCCATTTGTGAAAATGCTTTTATAGCATGTGTTAATCATGGGTTTCGCTATGACAGTTCACACATGTACATATCCCCGGCCATCCAGAGACCCCTAGGTTATATGCCCCTGTTCTCCTATGAACATGTGATTTAATGAGGCCACAAGAACACTTCTTCAGTCGTAATTGTTTAAGCTTTTTGGTCCCTGGACTAATCTTCATGAGGCACATCACTGGTCTCTAAAGAAGAGACAGGAAGTGCACCATCACATATGGCTTGGAGAACCCTGGCCTGTGGCTTAAGCCATGTGTTAGCATTTACCTATTTCTATTTTCTCCAGGTCTTCTAGGCTTAGTCGTTGGTACTGGTTTACTTTATCAACTTCATCATCGTAACTAGGGAAAGGGAGTGAAAAGGAGGTTAAAAACCAAATGTCTTGGCCTTAGTGCCAAAGCTGAGGTGCAATATAACAAGCTACCACATGCAGCACACATTCTAGAACAAAGTGAAACATAAGAACTATAAAATAAGAGTAACAGCCCAGGGCTGGAGAGATGGCTCAGAGGTTAAGAGCACTGACTGTTCTTCCAAAGGTCCTGAGTTCAATTCCCAGCAACCACACGGTGGCTCACAATAGTCTATAATGTGATCTGATGCCCTCTTCTGGAGTTCAGGCACATGTGCAGGCATACAAAATAAATAAACCTTAAAAAAATAAAATAAAAAATAACAGCCCAGCACTCAGGGGGCAGAAACAGGTAGATCTCTCTGAGTTCCAGGCCAGGTAGGGCTGCATAATGGGGAGACCCTAGCTGGGTGCAGTGGTACCCATCTGTAGCCCCAACACTCAGGAGGCAGAGGCATCCAGCCTGATTTACAAAGTGAGTCCAGGACAACCAAGGCTACACAGGGAAACCCTCTCTTGAGGGGGGAAAAAAAGAGAGAGAGAGAAACCCTGTCTGGGAGTGGTGGTGGGGGGTGGAAAGTAAAATTTAAAATAACAACTAATGGAAATGTTTACAAAAAGAAATCAATTACAAGGCAAAAAAAAATTCAGTTTTATAAACACAAAATGAAAACAAACCTAATTAAAATTAAAGTAGCACACACACATTAAAACACCTTAGTTAAGGAATAATACAACAGATGGGTCTGATACCCCAAATCAAGGAAGAAAACAGTCGTAGCCTGTGCCATAGGCATGTGGAATGACAGGAAAATGGCAGCTCAAAGCAAGCAGAAAATAAAGGGGGCATTTACTCAGGAAATACGCATTGAAGCTGCATCCTGGGCAGCTCAAGGAACAAGCACTTCAGCTTTGGTACTGGCACAGATAATTGCCTTTTTGGAGATGGTGCTAACCACCAAAGTCACATACATAATTGATCATATGCTTGTAACCAAGGAGACGCTGAAAGTCACATAATCATATGCTTGTAACCATGGAGACGCTGACGTGTGCACATGCGCACACACAAGCTGTACATCTGCAAAGCTGCATCATCCCGTGGCAAAAAGCAACAAGGAATTCAGTGTCTAACAATGGGGGAAAATACAGAAAGACAAGCCATGATACATGGCCACTCATAAAAAGAAAATTATGTGCGCACAGTGCCCAGGTTTTGATGAACTCCAAGTAATACCAAGCTCCAACAGTGATAAATAACTCAAATTTTCAAAGATGATTATTTTAAAGGCTCAATGAGATTTTTGTATATACATGAAGACAAAAAGAAAAATGTTAAGAATTTTCAAAAGCAAATATTTTCCAAAAACAAACTGAAAGCTTTAAATCAATGGCGACTTACTAGGCCACGTAGTAGGCGGAGTTAGAAAGCAGCAGCAGCACGTCCACCTCCCTGTGAGCAGCGTCAGTGAGGCTGGCAGACGACACCCGAGAAATTATTTACATCCACATTTTTTTTTTGCAAGCATATTCCTACTATGACAAAAGGTTGCCCAGGGGAACAAATGAAAATGAAATAGTTTTACTTCTGAAGTTAAATTTAATACAAAGGCAATCTATCCATTTGAGGAAAAAAAAATCTTAAACATCTTTCCCCACCCCCACCTTTGAGGTGGGGGCAGATCTGGGTAAAGGAGAGCCAGAGCCGAAGGGAGGTCTGTTCAGGCATGGCCAGCAGGGGGAGCAGTCCTCAAAGGAAAAAAAGGATAATGGGGGGGGGGGGAATGGATGGTGACAGAGAGGTGGTTACTGGGAAGAAGAAAGAAAACGTGACACCCAGAAGGAGAAATCATATGTTCGCCAGTGTTCAAAATAGCATACTAGACACTGAGGATATTTTTTGCACTACTAGAAAACAGCTATTCTGGAATAGTCTCAGATAAATTCAACAGTTGTGAACGTGAAGCAAGGCGAGCCACGCTCCGTTCTTCTCACTACAGATTTCACTTGGCTCTCAAGGAATGAGTAAGCACTGCCTTCAGGCCATTTTGTTACATTCTCCACTCCAAATACCAAAGCATTAGAATTCAGGTGAGTGTTGACCCATCAAACCAAGACTACAGTAAAATGCATATTTTGAGAATTTCTGACATGGAAATGGCCAAGGACTGAAATATTCAAATAACCGACAAACAGGCATAATATAAACTGAAATGAAATTTTAACCCAATATCTAATCTGGCCCGAGTAGCCTTTCCAGCCAAGTTGATAAAAATGCATTCTGACGGCTGATTGTCAGGTTTCACGTCAAGAAATTCCTGCCTTAGGATCTCAAACCCATCTGCTAGCTCTTATTATCAGAGCAGTAGCAAAACCAAACAACTCAAATAAGAAATAGCAATTGCAGGTGAAATTTAAGCCGCTAATTTGCCTGAGAATGAGGTCATTGTTAGAGGGCCCTGCAGAGAAGAGCGGGTTTACCAACACCGTCACCTCGGGTTTTCTGCATCAGCACCATCTTGCTGCAGCCTAAGTCCATCAGTTTGAATTGAAATTAATTCCTCAATGTTCCCCTACATTGAAGACATCAATGAATGAACTAACACAGTAGCACCTAATAAACCACGACCTGATTCTGGCAGCCAATATCTGAGTAAGAGAACACCACAAAATCAGAGATCCTGGTGGCTTAGCAGAAAATGACGCAGAATGATACACTAAATGGAATTGAGCTTTTTGCATGGATACTTACTGCATTCTGAAAACTGCTGCTTGAGCCGAGCCACGTCACAAAAAATTACATCACGACACAATTTTTACACGAAAAAAAAAACATCTAATTACAGTGTCACTTCCATCCTGGCTGCCTATTCTAGAGTATTTACATCAGTCAAAAACATTATGTCCTTATCTAAAAGCATTTGGCACGAAACAAGCGGTCGAATGTTGTCGGCCTTTTTTCCCCTCCCACCCCATTTTTACTGCAGTCTTAGGTGCAGTAAATAATCCCCCCTGCCCATATACCCACCCCCTATCCTTTTAAAAAAAGAAAAAGCACATTTGATACGAACAAGAAAAAAACAAAAACCCTTATGTATAATTCCCCCCCACCCCCAGCATTGCAGCGCCTAGCTGCTGCCCTAGTCATTCTTGTTTTCCCGCCACTGTGGCAAACCTTCCTTCCACACTATAAAAACAAAAATTGCCAAAACCACATGCAGCCCAACGACGGAGACAATGGTCGCATAAAAGGCGCTGTCTTCCGGGGACATTAACATCAGGCTTTGGAAAAGAAGTAATTTACAGGAAAAATACAGCCCCACAGGTACTTTAACCATAAGTCCTGCAAAAAGGAGGAAAATCTTAAAAGTCATGGCAAGAACGCCATCAGACTTGGGCTCCGCAGCGTTGGCTGGGGGAGCGCGAGGCGCAGGGGGCGGCTGCCTGTGCGAGCGCGGCATCTTCGGTCTGCACCGCACCTCGCGCCTGCAGAGAATGGCGCTGCGAAGCCTTCGCCAGTCACGCCCACTTCCGCTGCGGCTGGCTGCCAATGCGCGTGCGCATTGCATCTTGCGCATCCCGCGGCACCCTCCACCGAGAATATAGACCCCGGCCCGTGGAGGTGGGGAGGGAGGGCTTCTGGCTTACGCCTTTACCACAGTCTGGCGGACAGAGAGTTGCCGCGTGGTTGCTGCTGCCGCGCTCCTGCTGCCCAGCAAAAACCCTGCGGAGGGTAGCTGTGCCGGGCGCAGTCAGCAGCCGCGGTTTCGGCAGGTGCTCAGGGACCTGGCCGCAGCTCTCCTAGTTCCTTTCGAACCTAAGCCTCTTTCCAGTCACTAAAGCCTGTTCTGTGGCAACCGAGGCGACAAGAGTGCAGGCTGGAAGGATACAGTCCAGGAGAGAGAGCTGCCTCTGTCCCGTGTCTGCAGGGATGGACTGTGAGGCCGGCCGAGCGCTGCGTTGCCGCAATGCGCACCTGCCGCGGCACGCGCTGGACAATTCCTATGGCCGCTTCTGGCCTCTCCTGCGTAAGGCTCTGGTAAACTGCTTTCCAGACAGTTTTTCGCTACCGATACTTCAGTGAATGCGGCAAAATCTAATGCGCTGACGAAACAGTCCGTAGGATTATACAAAACTACAGTATTTTTAAAATAACACAATAGCACAGAGAATAACACATCAAATATTTATGTAACGACAATCCACTCCTGCATTTGCTCCCTGTCTTACTCCCTACACCCGAGTCCTAGCCCTGGTCTTGAAAAAAAATTATTCCAGTTCAGGGACAAAAAGACAAAAGGATTGACAGATAGAACCACCAGAAAAGATACTTCCCCGCAAGCCTCAAGACCCGGGTTCCACCCAAACCAAATCGTTCACGCAGGCAAAATTGTGTCTGGGCAAGGGCGCTTGCGTGTACACACACACACACACACACACACACACACACACACACACACACACGGTGCATTTTTGGTGGCATCACTGTGTAGATAAATCAGGCTGCTCTCAAAATCACTTAGATCCGCCTGCCTCTGCCTTTCAGTGTTGGGACTAAAGAGTATGCCAGCACACCTGGCCTAAATAGATTGAAAAAAAAAAAAGACAATTGAAAAAACAGGTAAGGGAGCAGGGCGTGATGGTTCACACCTTTAATTCCAGCACTTGGGAGGCAGAGGTAGGTGGATCTCTGTGAAGCTGAGCCTAGTCTGGTCTACATAGTGAGTTCCAGGATAGCCAGGATGACACAGAGAAACCGTGCCTTGGGTGTGGAGGGGAGGACTACCAAACCATACACTACAAATAGGCGAACTGTGCCCTTTATAAATTATGTATCAATACAATTATCCTAGGACCGGGCGATGGCTCGGTAAAATGCTCCTTGCACAAACATAAGGACCTGAATTCAGATTTCCAGCATCCACATGTTTGTAACCCTAGCACTTCAGGTGGGGGTTGGGAGAGACGAGAGAAAGGCTCTTGGTGGCCAGCTAGTCTAGCCATAATTACAAGCAACAAGTTCAGTAAGAAACATTGTCTCAAGGGAGTAAGCCAGCTGCTGAGATGACTGGAGTCAAAAAAAAAAAAAAGCACCTGCTACATCTAAGCTCTAAGCCTAGGTCCATGTGATGGGAGGAACTGGCTCCCTGCGTTGTACTCTGATTATATGCACACTGCTGCTTGTGTATATATACACTGACACACAATAAAATTTTAGAAGGCAGGGCAGTGGTGGCACATACCTTTAATCCCAGCACTTGGAAGGCAGAGACAGGCAGATCTCTGTGAGTTCTAGGACAGCCAAGACTACACAGAGAAACCCTGTGTCAAACCCACCACCCTCAAAAAAAAAGTTGTTTTGTTTTTTTTTTTAAATTTTAGAAGTTCATCAAGGATGAATGGTTGAGGCAGGCACACGGTGACTTGCTGAAGCCCCCAAGCAGAGCCCAATGCCATGTAGCACTCCCAGAGTACCTTGTCCTCCACCAGGCACCCAGCAGCTCTGGATCTGGATCTACACCCAGTTAGCAAACATTGTACAGTGATGCTACAGAAAACTCAGATGCCCAGAGCATGTTGCTCATGGAGAGAAGAGGGAAACCACACATAGGTACATGCACACACACACACACACACACACACACACGTACACGCACACACAGCCTTAGAAATGAAAGAAAACCAGCAGCACATTTAAAGAAACTACAGCCTAAGCCCACACCCTAGCCTAAAAGCTCCTAAGCCTTAACAAGCTCTTCCTATGCTAAGCCACCAGCCGATTAAACACCTTCCATAAAGACAGAAAACAAAACCACACAGAGCTGGCGCTATGTACAGCTCAAGAGGCAGAGGGCTTGCCTGAGCCTGTTCTTGAAGCCCAGAACACCACAAAAAAGGGCTTGGTTGTGTACGCACCTCATTAAGGGACAGGAGCTAGTAAAACACGAGGACTTCTGATCCTAGTCATCAACGCAAGACAAAGGGTTCTGCAAATTAAAACCCTACTGCTTATCACAGACCACGGCATGACACTGCTCAAGCCAAGAGCTAAATGTGAGCTAAGTAGCTCCAGCTCCAGAACATCTGCCCACCGTCTCCTCAGTCTCTCTATCCCAAAGCCATAAAGTTTCTAAGAACGGTAACAATGAGACAGGAAAAATACTGGAAAAGGGCCAAAGACCTCAACCTCATATGCAATTCAGCCAGTCTAACATGGCCAACCTAGAGGAGAGCCTTCTGGGACCCAAGCGGAGAGTGTTAATCAGCCATGGGTGTCACACAGCAGACATATATCTGTTCCAGAAGTCTGCAGCTCTGACCTTCTGTCCCATAGCGGCCCTTGAGCAGCAGCACACCATCCTTTCAGACACCCCTCTTGCCCTGGGTAGCAGTGGAGCTCCCCGGTGAGCCTCTAGCCTGACGCAGGTAGAGGAAGAAGAGAGTAACCATGCGGGGCTTTGGCCAGTGAAACAGGAAAAGTACACTCCTATGCGACTCATCACCCAAGGAAGAATTAGAAGACAGGCCATTTATTATCAGGAAGCGAAGGAAAGCCAGGAGACCTACCCAGAGGCCTACACCTGAAGATGCCCTAAGGGACAAGAAGAAAGAAACATTTATGCCTTGCAACCAGTTTCATGAAAATCAATGTGAAACAATAAAAGCCTGGTGTGGATCTTTAAGATGCACCAACGGCTAGGATACGGGTTGTTCTCAGGAAACAGATAGAATGAAAAGAAAAGCTCAAACAGAAATAACTCAGCAGAAAGCTCAGCCTGAATCCAAAGGGCACACAAAGGACCCTGCGCCTCAATTTATATATGAAGACAACCTCCCTGGCAGGCAGACGTATAAGCCATGGGCTAGTTAGCACCTACAGACAGGGCAGCAGGAAGGAGAAACGGGATGGACTTGAAGCTTGCATCTTAGGACACAACGCAAATGAGATGCTTGGAAGGGAGAACCACTTGGTAAAAATCCACCAACTCTGATCTGCATGTTTCAACTTCCAGTGAAGAAAAAATGGGATCTGCTTTGTGGAGAGTACACTCCATCTACACAGCCCAAACACAGAGCAGAAGGCTGTCCACACCGTCGCTCTCGAGCATGCTGTTGTTAACGAGGTACTCTTTATCAAGAACTCTTGTCACGGGTGTACGGAAGACAGTGGCTCTCTATTACCAAGAAAGCCAAACTTTACTGCTGTTACAGTAGGGAGTAAGCCAGACACAGTAGCTACGGTCTTTAATGCCAGCACTTGGGAGGCAGAGGCATGAGGATCTCTGTCTGTGAGAGGCCAGCCCGGTCTACACAGAGACTCCTGTGACAGCCAGGGCGACATCATAAGATCCTGTCTCAAAAGAGGAAAAATAAGAAGCAGGGTGTGTCTTGCTAAAAACTGGAAATGGGTGGGGGTGAAGAAGTGAGTATTACATCATGCTAGCAGCTAACAGGGACAGAAGCCACTGTGTTCCTCTAAGTGCTTGGGAACCACTCCCTTTGAGGCTGAGGATAATCTTGAGTTTCTGATCCTCCTGCCTCCATCTGATCCTCCTGCCTCCATGGGCTTGGAGGCATGAGGTGCAAGTGACTGAAGCCAGGGCTTCTTGTGTATAAGGGAAGGAAGCCTCTACCAATAGAACCACAGCCCCAAACTCTGCACGTTTCTTAAAGACATGTCCTAGACTCAACTCTTGTTCCACCAATAACTTCACAGAACTGGTGAGCACTATTTTCATGGGTCTTTGCAAGAGGTTGCAATGACTCTTCACAAAGCATGCTTACCTTAATTTTGAGGCACTGAGTACCAGTTACTAACACACTTCAAATCATCTTTAAGATTTGGTTTTATTGTATGTGTTTTGCCTGCACGTATGTCTGTGCAGACCCTGGGCATAGTGCCTGCCTTAGAGCATTTAACAAATGTAGGTAGGCAGCATGCAGCTCACTGTGTGGGTCCCCTCAAACCTTTCTCTCGGGAGTCCAGCTTGCTGTACTGAGGCACACAGATGTGCAATCGGTAAGAGGTACAATGACGCTTATTTTTTATTGATATAAATTGGTTCTGAGCTTCCATAGAATAAATAGGTCAACTCCTACTTGACTTTTTTTTTTTTAAACAAAAACACCAGTTTTGAGTGTTCTTCAAAATACTGATGCAGCAGACCCGTTTAAACATTGTTCTACTTTGTTTCACTTTTTGAGACAAGACTTCTCTATAGCCCAGGCTGTCCTGGAACTCTTTATGTAGCCCAGGCTGTCCTGAACTCTTTATGTAGCCCAAGCTGTCCTGGAACTCTTTATGTAGCCCAGGCTGACCTGGAACTCTTTATGTAGCCCAGGCTGACCTGGAACTCTTTATGTAGCCCAGGCTGTCCTGGAACTCTTTATGTAGCC
>OU015757.1:9064753-9075045 GCA_907169655.1 Acomys percivali | reverse complement strand
GGAACTCTTTATGTAGCCCAGGCTGTCCTGGAACTCTTTATGTAGCCTAGGCTGACCTCAAACCCAAGCAGTGTCCCTGCCTCAGCCTCAAAACGGATGGGATTACATATATGAGTCAACACTCCAGGCATTAAAAAAAAAAATCAAGTATTGTATTTAAGTATTTCTTTTCATGGCCTAGGTTTTTTTTAGCACTTCCTTAATTCTGTACCAAACGTGAGTGTGCCTTGCGCTGCAACTGCCATGCTTGGTGCGATCAAGTCCACGTGTGAGGAACAACTGCTGGTGCTAACGGTGACAACTTATCAACCCAAACAGGAAGCTGGCTGAGTGCTGGACCCCGAGGCTCACCTGGGGTCGCAGTCAATCAGGGCCCAGCCCCCGTGGAATTTCTCATCCTCCGGCAGCAGCAGCTTCATGTAACTCTGTAGGAGCTGGCTAATGAGTTCCTGGTGGCTTCTCTGGTTTTCCTTATGCAAAGCTTCATGCTCTTTCTCCTTGGTAAATATGGAATAAAGATCTTCTGTCACTGGAATGCCTTGCATCAAATCTAGGGTAGAAGTGTTAATACTATCATCATCTTAGCTTTACCGATGTGTCTTTTAGAAAACAAAAGAGAATCTAAGACCTAAAACAACAGAATTCATAAACAAAAGCATAAAGCATAAATCTTTTCCACCTTAAAGCAGGCTCAATTTTTTTTTTAGACTGGATACTAAAAATGTAATAAAAAAAAAGAAAAATCAAATTAGATGTCATCAAAATTACGAACTTGTGTGTTTCTGGAAACATTTCATGGGTGAGAAGAATTTCATGGCTTTCTCAGTATTTGTACATGTCTTCTCCGGGGCCTGCTGACCCTCAGCTGCACTGTCAGCCGCTTCCTGCTCTGTGCTGTGTACAGTACTGTGTGTTTTCCTCACAGGCCGTGGGAGTAGCTCTATTGCATGTGAGGACGAATCTTTCGAGATGGACTTCATCTCAGATGTGAGCATTATACTGTAGACTTGGGTAATGAGTTCTCATTTATCTCAGTTGGTACCTAATAGAAAGATGGCCCCCTGGGTGACACTGAACATAATCCCCCAGGGGACAGGCCAGTAGGAATGGACTAGAGTGTGTGGACTAAGGGAGACGAAGCTTATGCTGACCCGGCACGCTCCCTGCTTACACACCCTGCAGAGGGCGTTGCTCACGGGGCTGCAGGTGAGGCCAACGGTCTGCATGGACCTGATGCAGATTCTAGGGTGGGCCTGATAACGAAGGAACCGGCCTTAGGGGCCTCATGAGAAGCCAGCTTGATTGATGGCATCATGGAGATCACCCAATCCTGAGTGAAGATGATATCCATCTGTCACTGAGGGGCTTGCTCTGGGTGCTTTTACAACTGTTCATCCTGTGGGGGGTTTGCATACCTAATACATAAAGAACTTCTAACAGCTCAGCAATACCATGTCTATCTAATTCTAAAATAAGCAAAAGCTTTAACAGACTAACTTCCTCCCAATGGGGTATGCAGCGAAAGCTTTAATAAGCCACTTGCAGTCTGTTCCTTATGAACACATTTCGGACACTGAGGTCTAAGGCAGCTCTCAGGAAGAAAGTCTGCTAACCACTGGCCTCCCAGCACTCAACGAGCTGCCATTACTGTTGGCTTCTCCCTCAAACATCAGACCAAGATGAACAGACAGCTGGAGTGGGGCAGGCGCAGAACCCAGCTTCTCAGTGACATAACAAGTAGGTGCCTCAGCCAATGGAGGCAAAACATTCTTTTTCCCTCTACTACTAACACCCTAATCTCAGCCAGATGTGGTGCACACCTTCAAACCCAGCGCTCAAGAGGCAGACAAGTGGATCTCTGAGTTTGAGACCCGCGAGTTCCAGGTCAGCCAGCACTACAGGGTGAGACCCTGTTCTAAAACATCCAAGTCGGGCTGGAGAGATGGCTCAGTGGTTAAGAGCACCGCCTGCTCTTCCAGAGGTCCTGAGTTCAGTTCCCAGCAACCACATGGTGGCTCATAACCATCTATAATGTAATCTGATACCCTCTTCTGCAGATAAAAGCACTCATATGCAATAAATAAATATTAAAAAAATAATAAATAAATAAAACATCCAAGTCTCTACATCATGTACATGTACATCTCTGGCAAACGAGTCAGACTTTCTGTTTTGTTTATAGAGATTAAATTCAGGGCCTTAGATTCTCTGACAAGTACTCCAAAACTGAGTGACAGCCCAGCTCTGAACCCAGCTTCCTCCTGTTAGGCTCCTCCAATTCCTGTATGGTATTTGGCTCAGGGTTATTTCACACGCGCTAAAATAATCAGGTGAAAGAAACAGAACCTAAAAATTAATCTTAGGGACCATAGACCATCTATGTCATATTTGTTTCTAATCCAGAACAGTCTACTTTTACTTTAATCCTGTAAAATAACATTTTCTTGAAACTCAAATGACCATGTCAATGTAGCAATTTTATGGGTAATCTACCAGCCAGTTCCTCTTCTAAAAAGTAGTGCGTTGGTTAGGATAATCTGTGGCTTATGGAAAAGGATGGTGGTATATTTGTAATGACAAATAACTAACAGGAAAGAAAATCATCTGCTTACATGGCTTGAGCAAATGGGAAAACAAATGAATATGAAGACTCTACATGTTGAGGTTTTGGGGTTCTATGTCCCACATACTAGCACCTTCAAGCCCGTTTTTCTATTACTCAAGTAACAAACTAATACATATGGAATTGTATGTTCCTTTGCTGCTCCAGCCAAAAACATTTGTCAAATGCTAAGCCTGTGAAAATTTGAATTTGATATATTAGAAACACAAGTACAGTACAAAACACAATCCATGCAAGAAGCTGAATTCTGCAAACTCTTGCTTGCAGAAGGGACCGTGGGCTAAGGAAGGGGAGCCTTCCTCCTTACCGATGACGGCCTGCCTGTAAGCATCCTTGAACCGGCTGAGGTAGTACCTATTCGCAGAGTTAACGCCATCTTTCATGACTCCTGCCAACTTCCTCTCTCCCGTCCTGGTGAAGTCACCCTATCAAAGAAAAGGTAATTGTGGAATTTTACTCAAATATAAGGATGGTCTCAAAAGTCTTTGGAACTTTCAGTTCAAGACGGGAAACACATACTAGTATTTGACTCTGATTTCAGCATGCCAAATACTTTTATGTAATATTTATTCATGGCATTGAGCCTTCAGATAAATGGCCCTCTAGGGGAAAGCCATTCCCGGCAACTTACGGAATTTCTAAGACAAAACCAACTATATAACAAGTACTAAAAAAAAAAAAAAAAAAAAAAAAAAAGATTTTTCAAGGCTCAAACCGGTATATATTCCAAACAAAAATTTAGAGGGTAGAGGAAAGGATTTGAGACAGTCTCATGTAGCCTCAACTGGCCTAACTCTGTAGCCAAGAATGACCTTGACCTCCTGCCTTCACATACCAGGAGCTAGGACTACAGGCGTGCACCATGCTACCCACTACAGGCGTGCACCACCCGGCTTTCAAAGCAGCTTTACTGATGTGGGAAGATATGGATAGTTCTCTAGAGTTTGTTATAGTGAGATTTAAGGTGTGTGTGTGTGTGTGTGTGTGTGTGTGTGTGTGTGTCCACGTACAGTCCATGGAGACCAGAGTTCCTACACCTAGTCTCAGAAGGAGGCCATTAATAGAGAGGTAGTGACTTAAAATGACTCAAAGATAAGGAAGGTACAGCCTCCAGCCCTATTCCAGACCATTAGTTTTACTGGTGACAACCTCAGAAACAAGCTGCGCTCTTGCAACCTTATTGGAGGAGGTGTGCCACCCAGGCTGGCCCACACCAGGTCCAGTCTCCCCCTGCCTACAGGTCAGGGCGTAGTGCTCAGCTGCTCTCCAGCACCATACCTGTCACGCTCCCTGCCATGATGGTAACAGACTAAACCTAGGAAACTGTAAGCCAGCTCCCAATAAATATTTCTTTTTTGCCGGGCACGGTGGCACATGCCTGTAATCCCTGCACTGGAAGGGGGTGGGGGAGGCTCTGTGAGTTCGAGGCCAACTTGGTCTACAAAGGAGTTCAGGCCAGCCAAAGCCATACAGATAAACCCTGTCTCAAAAAACCAAAAACCAAACCAAACCAAAACAAAACAAAAAAGCAACAACTTCTTATAAGAGCTGCCTTGGTCACAGCAGGTTGCAGGCTGCAGGCGTGCCCTAAAACTGACAATTTTTAGGAAAAGCATACCGACAACAAACTGGCCACTTTCATGGAGTCCTGGTACAGCAACATGTGCACATAGCAGGGCATGCATGTGGACGCTGATGAACTCTAACTCAAAGAAGAAAATGAAGCAGTGCTTGGATAAGGACTTGTAAGATTATTTTCTTTAATTAATAAAAAAACACTGTTAAGTCAGGTGCTAGCGGTGGTGCACACCTTTAATCCCAACACTCAGGAGGCCGAGTGAGGCTGGACTCTGAGTTCGAGGCCAGCTTGGTCTTCAATGAAAGTCACAGACATATACTCCCAGGCCAGATGAGGTGGCTCACACTAGTAATTCCAGCGTGGCCTACACAGAGGCCTTATCATAAAAACAGAAGGTTTTAATATGTATTACGCAACCAAAACCTAAAAAAGCCGAAGTCTGTTGAACCTTTGGTCCAACTTATTTTGTTTGGTTTGGGTTTTGCTGGGAATCAACTCCGGGCCTCACGCACTCCAGGCAAGTGCTCTACCAAACAAGCTACACTTTGTTAAAGGAGATATGGTTCTAGATGAAATAGTATCCTGAAGGGAAATCAACATAAACCTAATTTAAGTTGACTGAGCCGCTTCCTGCTGCCCATGAAGAGCAACCACAAGTTGAGAATTTGTTACCAGGGGCTATATCTACATTTAAGGGTCTGTGAAGAATAGCTTTGTAGGCTCTTCATAGAACTTAATTTATAACAACAAACACTGATAAAGCAACCCATCAATACACACTACGTGTCAGGAAACAGTCAGTAGCCTGTAACAGCCTGTCACAGAGGGCCTGGTATTCCCACTGAACAATTAGTGGGATGGAGTGGATAAGTGACTTGGCCAGGGTCATACAGTAAGAGGCAGGCTTAAGACTCACATTCAGAGAAGACACGAGCATCCCAGGACAGGTCAGGTCCTAGTAGACATATTTATCTGTTTACAGTTTTAAAATGCACATACAGCCAGGCATGTTGGTGTACAGGGAGGCAGAAATAGGAAGCTCTCTGTGACTTTGAGGACAGTTAGGCCTACATGGTGGAGTCTAAGACAGCCGGGGCTACATAGTAAGACCCTGTCTCAGAACAAAATAAATGCACAGAAAGCTTCAGATTTCCAGATTCCCCTAAGAACCTGGGAGCTACAGCAACATGGGACCCCTCAGAAAGAGCAGCCTCTCCAGAGACAGTGTGCTCTCCTCAGGTCCACACAGACTCCTGCCATAGTAAGACAGCCCAGGGAGAAACCAACCACAGACCTATCATCTGGAGCCCAGGTTTTTTGTTTTTTTTTTAAATAAAAAACAAAGTTGGTTTTGCACCTCAGATACAGTGATCCGCAGTGCCTGCTACAGATAAGTTACCTTCAGAGCAGCTGTCCCCGCGTACTGCTTGCTGATGGAGTCACCATTGTTAGCCCACATTATCTGGTAGATTCGGTTACATTTCACAGGTAGTGGCTGCTCTGGGGGCATCACACCTAGTTTTTTAAGCTAAAATAAACATATTGGTGGATAAATAATATCTGAGAAACACTGCATTAAATATATACTAGAGAAAAAGAGAAAAAGTTGACATAATTTAGGACCCTTGTATAAACAAAACGTTTTCAGATTTTATTCTTTTAACTGCAGGTGTTAGGGGGGTGCACACACTACTAAGAACACGGGGAGGTCAGAGGACAACTTGCAGGAGCCAGTTCTCTCCTTCCACCGCGTGTGACCCAGGGATCCAATTCGGGTTTCCAGGCTTTGTGGCAAGCGCTTTTCCCACATCGCACCGGTTCCCTCAGACGTTAGTTTTGAGGCAGAGTCTTGCTACACAGCAGTCCAGGCTTGCCTAGAGCTCTGAGTCCTCTTGACTCAGCCTCCTGAGTGCTGAGATGACAGAGTGCACCAGCACATTTTTCAAAACAGAGCACTGCCAGGTGTGGTGATGCACCCCATTAGTCCCATCTCGTGGAAGATGAGGGTCACAGGTGGATCTCTGTGAGCTCTGGGCCAGCCAGAGGTACATAAGGAGACTCCGTTTCAAAAACAATAATTATTAAATAAGGAAAATCCTGCTGACAGTTACTATAGCCAAATGAGTATAATACTTACCCTGTTTTAATTTTTTTAATGTGCAGGTCATTACTACTACATTTTGCCTATTTTAAACCTGCCTAAGAAGTGGAACCAAATACCAGAAAACCACGAGCAAACAGCAACATGAAGAGCAGCTAAGGAACTGTAACCATGCCAGGGCAGAACTCAAGGGTTTCTGGGGGTGGGTTGTTTGTTTTGTTTTTCTTAACCTGAGTTATCTCACTTACTCATCCCAGCAACCATCTGTACCCCATTAACCCTGTTAACAACAAAAAAGCTGGTAAGACTCAGGTTTGAGGAGGTTTCCTGGAGTCAGTATCTTCCATAAGGGCTGAAATTCAAGAGTCTTACTAAATATGCTTTCAGAGAACAGCATAGAGTCCTCAGTGAACAGTCACAGACTCTACGGGGGCAGGGACGCAAACCAGAACTATAGTTGCTTCCACTTTTGGACTGTAGCGCAGGACGCTGGGTACCACGTGTTAGGGAGCTAAAAGACTGACAATGAGACTCAGGTCCCAACCAATTGGGGAAGCAGCAGCTGCCATCCTCAGGGCCGAGGCACAAGGGAAAGGGGAAGGAACCAGCGAGTCCCAGAGAGCCATCCATAACAGGGGTGCCACAGGCTAAGGGCCTTGTCGCTTTCCATCCCTGATCATGGACTTCTCTGGTTCACGTCCCCAACCAGCGCTACCCCGACCTCGTGCTGCCAGTGCTGGCCACACAGAAGTGGGGCATGCAGACCCCCAGCCTCAAACAAAGAAGCGTGGGGCTGAAGCCCAGAGAAAAATGGAAAATGACCACACAATGCCCCGCAACACATTTAAAATGTTTCCAAGTTGAGAATTTAAGAAAATGTTACCACACACTATTTACTTCTAAGTTACATTTCCCAGGGTTTTTTTTCCAATCTGCATGATTTTAAAATGTTCTACAAAATATTTGAACTCTAAAAAGTAGTTTCCCTATTTACTTACATATGAAGTTTAAGCCATTCTAAAGTGAATATTTAGAATCAAACGGACTCCAGATTACCTGCTGTTCCATGACCACTCGTGCAATGGCAGCTTGCACCACGTTGGTGCGATCCAGGCAGTCCATGCAATTAACTCGAAAAATCCCTTCTTGCTTACATATTACCCCAGCTTGATCAACCCTTGTCAAGAGAAACGTGGGATTAATTTACAAAACTTCAAAAAAGTTTTCAAAAACCACAACTCTTAAAAACATGGCACCAGCAGCAGCACTCGCCGGCAACTGTGTAGGAGCTCCTGCACATGCCAGGCAGCACCCAGTGCCCCATAGAGCTTATAGTCAACTACAAAGTAACTCGGCAGCGTGGCACTGCTATCCCACACTGGAGAACTCAGAACCCCAGGTAAGAACACCAGAGAGCAAGTAGCTTCCCTCTCTCTGAAGCCGCAGAGCTGCTACAACCCCAGGCACGGTATTTGCACACAATTATAAACATTTTAAACACGCCTGTTCTTCCTCCAAGTGGAACCTTCTCAGGCACAATCATCGGTCCCACCACCTGCCGAGGAGTCACACAGTAAGCCGGTGCCCTCTAATTCCTCAGCCACCTGTGTCTCTTAACATCTAATCAAATGTTCTCTCCTGGCCTTTAAGATGATTTTTTTTTCCCTCCTCCTTACATCTACCTCCTGGAGTCTGGGCATCTTTTCCTTCTCTGTTAATTTCAAAATGCCTAAAAACTGAATACTTTTAAGCTTCCCTTCCCATATGAGGGATGGCAAAGGAGAAAAACAGAATGGGAACCACAAACAGTGAGAGGAACAAGTTCAGGTCCTTTAAGTGCAGCAGCAACCTTCTACTCCATTTTCTAGCCACCTGACGCTGTTCCCTGTCTACAGGCAGCACTACCTAGTGAAAAGGAAGTAAACTGAGCAGGGAAAACACACACACACACACACACACACACACACACACACACACACACGCACACATGCACACACACTGTCAGCATGATGCTGTTCTGATGATGCTTAGCTGTACTAGATGAACACATGACTTCACAGACCACGAGTCAAAACAACTTTTTTGAAATACTGTGGTGGTTTGAATGAGAATGGCCCCATAAGCGCACATATGTGAGTGTTTCATCCTCAGTCAGAGGAACTGTTTGGGAAGGGTTAGGAGGTGTGGCCTTGCTGGAGGAGGTGTGGCCTTGCTGGAGGAGGTGTGTCACTGGGTGGGCTGTAAGATCCCAAAAGCCTATGGCTCCTTCCCTCTCCACCAACCTTCTACTTATGGATCAGACGTTTGCTCTCAGTTACTGCTATAGCACCTGCCTGCCTACCTGCCGCCACGCTCCCCGCCACAGTGATGTCATGATGACGTCACAGTGTCATGGGCTCTAACCCTCTGGAACCATGAACCCCAAATGAAGTGTTTTCTTTATAAGTTGTCTTGGTCACAGTGTCTCTTCACAGCTACAGAAAAGCAATGAATACAAATACCTACCAACACCACTTCATGTCAAGAATAATGTCGTGAATGGCATCCGTTAGGGTCTGAACATTTTCAAACTTCATTCCTCGGCTAAATCCCATTCCCCAAAACAAAAACCAAAAGTCAATATTTAGTATATAACAGAATTATTTTTTTTTTAGTTTACTTAAGCTGAAGGGGGCTGGAGACGTAGCTTAGTGTTAGAGCACTTGCCTGGCACGCATGGGTTTCAATCCCCAGCACCATTAAAACAAACAAACACTGAATACAGTGGAACACACCTTTAAACCCCGCATTTGAGGGGCAGAGACAACTCCATGAGCTTAAGGCCAGCCAGGGCTATATAGTGAAGTGAGACTTTATCTCAAAAACAAAACCAAAAAGATATTATTAAGATAATACTCCTTTTGTATTGAAATCACATTTTATTTACTTAGTCTGTGTGTGTGTACATGTGGAGGTCAGACGGCAACTTTCAGGAGTTGGTCCTCTCTACCGTATATATTCCAGGGATGAAATTCAGGTGGTCAGGCTCGTTAGCAAGTGTCTTTACCCACTGAGCCATCTTGCCAGCTCCTTAGGAACTTTAAAGTAGCTCAAAAGTCTTAAAAAGAACTGCTACTGCATATAGATGATTTTGATACTACTGTATATTCTATAGCAAATCTGCACTTGAGAGCACATGCTCAGACACAGCGACATTACAAACAGCCGCCTCTGTCCCTACAACCCTTTACAGGCGAAGCCAGCTATCACTGACCAATCAGAGCAGAGGGATAGACAGCAGGATGCCTTTGTCCTCCTGAGGCTGCGCTTAGAAGCCAAAACTGGAACTTGAGTTCGCGATACATCTTGGAACAGAAAGACTGAAAATGCTTTGGCAACAACTTAGCGGCCCGGTCCAAGCAAAGCTCACAAACACTGACAGCAAGTACGCATGACCCTCCTCCCTTCTCAGCGGAGGAAAGGGCGTCGTCCTTCCCAGGAAAGAGGAGGGAACGTCAAGTCCTGCCCTCTCACCAAGACCCTCACCAGTGCTCGTGGAAGTCAAAGGAGACGTAGGTGAGCTGCGAGTTGTTGAAGAGCAGCACCTGCCTCAGGTAAGCATCGCCAATAATCTTCTCCCGCCCAGCCTGGTCTACCAAGTTAACGATGACCTGTGAGGATGAAGAAGAGCCACAGCAGAAACAAGATGAGCTAGGCCTCAGCACCGCCATGTGAGTGCAACACTCACTGGGAGTTGTATTTTATAACAGCTGCGCTTAGAAACTACTCCACTCAAGCATCAATGTCTTCCATAAAATTAAAATATCTGTTACATAAATTTATCTGTATGAGAACTGCTGACATCAATGGTAACAGTTCTGTAAATCCGCAATAGCCAACAAATACTATGTAAAAACATGCTTCTTCTTAACAGCAAGAGTTTTTTTTAAAGACTTTTAATCGTGTGTGTGTGTGTGTGTGTGTGTGTGTGTGTGTGTGTGTGTGTGTGT
>OU015757.1:9050432-9064743 GCA_907169655.1 Acomys percivali | reverse complement strand
TGTGTGTGTGTGTGTGTGTGTGTGTGTGTGTGTGTGTGTGTGTGTGTACACCCCTGGGGGTCAGGGGCATCAGATCCCCTGGAAATGGAGTCACAAGCAGTTGTGAACTACCTTATGTTGGTTCTGGGAGTTGAACTTGAATCCTCTGGACATTTACGGTCTTGACTGCTGAGCCATCTCTCCAGCCCAAACAGTAGGTATTTTAAATAGGTAGAATAACTTTTTTTAAAAAAATCTACAAATTAAACATTGTACTGAATATGTAAAAGGTAATCTGAACAGACAGAAATATGTACCATGTGGCCAAATCTCAAGGTCCAATATCATAAAGATGTCAAGTCTCCCCAAAATAATATATACTCAACAATCCCAATCAAAATTCAATCAAGGTCTTTTCTTGGACAAGATAAATTAACTCTAAAGTTCATCTGAAAGAGTAAATATTTGGGGGAAATGAGAAGCAATAAACACAGAGTAATTTGTCCCATTTGGAGCAATTCTACACATTCTCCATAGCAAGCAAGGCTGTGGACCTAGACACAGACTACCGGCCCAAGAGAACAAGTCTGCTGGAGCGAAGACGTGAGTGCACTGAGGAGCACAGGGTGCACTAAGCACACCACTGTGGGCAAGCACACATGACTGTCAGGGCACTGGGAGAGCTGTCTTTGTCCACAAGGAAGAGAGGCAGCAGCTCCCTACATCTCTTTAGTGAATCACAAAGTAGATGCATCAATGACCTAAATGTTTTTCTTCAACTTATTTAAAAAGAAAAGTCACTTTTCCACAGCTGTAGGTGGGAGCATGACCTTCCAAGCAAAATACAAAAATCAGAAGACAAAGGAAAAGATAACAGATGTAGTAACAGAAACAATTGAATTAAATCTGTGTACATTTTAAGCAAAGATTAAAAAAAAAAAAAAGCCCCAAGGACCTCTCCTGAGAACATACCTGCCACACAAATCAACACTTTACTACAGAGAACCAAAAACAGTGTAAGAAAAAAAAAATGGGTAAGTTCACAAAAAACACAGTAAAAGGATGTTACAGTACTGTTAATAGTAAATTACAAATGTTAAGATATAAAAATGGATTTTACCTACATACAGGTAAATTTAAATATGAAACTGAGACAACATTGGTGAACATGGGAAAACAGAAACAGGGCCCCACTGCTTCTGGGAGTATAAACTGTGTGCTCTCTCAAAAATGCTTTTAATTTACTGTCATGTGTGTTAGGTGGGCGGGCACATGCGTGTGCGTGTGGTAGAGATCAGAGGACAACTCTGTAGAGTCTCACTGGTTCTGGTATGGTATCTCTAAAGAAACAGGATGCTAAAGATCAACTTTAAATGGATGTGCTGTTCAATTCAACAAGTTTGCTTTCACAAATTTAATCTGTAAAATCAACTACTTCTTGAACTTTAAAATCTTATTTACTATTTCGGGTGGGGGTGGGGGAAGGACATGAGGACATGCCTGGGTGCAGGGGGAAGCTTAGAGAACCACTGTGTAGCGGCTGCTCCCCCCCCTCCCCATTTATGTGGTCATCTTGCCAGCTCTGTGCTCTGGATTACTTGCTTTTCTTGCTTTCTTGAGGCAGAGTCTCACTGTGTAGCTCTGGCTGGCCTGGAACTTGTTATGTATACCAGGCTGGCTTCGAGCTCACAGAGATCCCCCTGCCTCTGCCTCCCAGGTGCTGGATTAAAGGCGTGTGCCACCACACCCAACTTTTTAAAAAAAAATTTTAAAAACTAGTTTTTAATGTAGCCCAAGCCTTGAACTTACTGGATAGCCAAGGCTGGACCTCACTCTGTTGACCAGGCTGGCCTCAAAGTCAGAAACTTTCCTGCTTCTGCCTCCTGAGTGCTGGAATTAAAGGTGTGTGCCACCTCAGCTTGGCTGAGTTCTGGTATATTCTAATGGTCCATCAGTGGGTAAAGGCTAACAGCCAGAGACAAGTAAAACCGAACTACTGTGGAACAGTACACATGTCATCTCCTTCTGCCCTGAGCTCACTGTGAATGTGCTGGTGTCTGGTAATTTTTGATACAAACAATACATCACTGACTCAAATCTCAGAGCCAGGCTGGAAGCAGCAGCTCAATTCAGTCACTCCAGAAACCATGGAGGACTCTGGTTCTTTCTGCCTTTCTATTCGGCCATTCCCTCTCTACCTTTTTTGACTCTTCCTAGCAGCATACTGCATAAACATCTTCCTGGCTCATTCACAGTCCTGAGATAGCTGCAAAAGTCCGGCATCAAATCCAGACACGACAACCTCAGGGGCACTGTTGGTTCCGGGATATGTTTTATTACAGCAGGGCGCTTTCTGCACATCATCCACCATCTGTCAACAGCCCCAGCCTAAACCAATTATGGGCTAGAGCAATGCTGTCACGACGAGTGAGTCACACTGACGATGGGCCTCTCACTCCAGAAAGCAATTACCCAGGAGAGGGACACAGATAACACAGACAAATGAGCACTGCCAGGCTGCCGCTGGAAGCAGGAGCCGTCTGCTCAGTGCACACACCTAGAAATTGATGCGAGTCAACAGGGAGCAGGGGACGTGCGTGGGAAGACGTCATTTCCTTGGCTTGCACGCCTCAGTGTTGCGTTGCTCCTTTCCACAATTTTGTGTTACATTTAAATATGGCTTATTCATCCTAATGCTACTTACAGTTAGGAATATTATTAATCCATGAATCAATGTGAGGGAATTATAATGTGGAATAAGACCAAATTGTTTTCCTGAGCACACGCAATCCCACGCACCTCCCTGGACAGTCTTGCTCAGATGCTGCAGTGTTCCTGCGTGAGCGCCCCTGACTGAACACAGTCGTAGACACGTCCTCTATTTAAGTGCTAATTGCTCTCCATCCTTTCCCGTACTTGGTGTTTCTCATCTTTTCATCTTTTTTACTTCAGCCACCTCGGTGTGTGAGTCATGGCTTTAATTTGCATTTCCCTGATGATTAATGTGATGGCGCACCTTCTCACATGTTTTTTTTTTTTTTTTTTTTTGCTTTATAAAATATCTTTTTACATAAAGATTCTGTTCAATTATTTTTTTTCCAGTTTTCTTTTGTATTGTACATCATTTTTAGTGGGCTTAGAAGACATGGAAGTGCTCCTCTCTCGCTCTCCCCTCTCTCTTTGTCTTTCCTCCTCTTCTCCCCCCCCCACTCCCCTCCCCACCCCCGGCTGCATGGCAGCTGAGAGCTGCTTCCAATAAACCTGCATTATATACTTCAAAAAAAGAAGATATTTAAATATACTGTAAGATTAACTATTAAAGATTTATTTTAAATGTGTTTTGCCTATATGTATCTATGCGTGTCATGTGTGTGCCTGGTGCCCAGAGAGGTCAAATGACAGTGTCAGAGTCCCTGGAACCGGAGACACCCATGGTGGTGAGTCTCCATGTGCCTACTAGGTGTCTAACCTAGGACCTCCGCAAGAGCAACAAATGCTCTTACCCACTGAGCCAACTCTCCAGCCTCTCCTACTTTCTGAATTTCCTTTCATTCTCTTCATAACGTTTTTAAAAAAATACTTTAAAAATTTATGCATATGAGTTTCTATTGTGTATAGTCAGAAATAATAAGAATATTGAAAGTCAAAATTAAGTTAATCTTTCCCATCATGGCTAGTGTTGTTTTGTACATGTACATATCTTTGAGTGGTAAATGCACAGCACAGTGCATGAGCAGAGGTCAGAGGTCAACCTTGGATGTTGCTCCTTGCCTTCTGCCTTGTTTGGGGGAGTGTCTGTGTTCTCTGCAGCTGCACATGCCAGCTAGCTGGCCCACTAGCTTCTAGGATTCTCCTTTCTCCACATCCAGCTCACCTGAAGAGCTGAGAGTACAGACACAAGGCAGCGTCTGACTGTATGTGAGCTCCAGGCCCATGTCCTCCTATCTGAGCACTGTGTACTTCACCCACGGAGCCATCTCCTTGTTACTTTGTTTTTTTTTAACTATTTTGGTTTTTTGATTATTGAAATAGGGTTTCTCTCTTTAGTCCTGGCTGTCACGGAGCTCACTATATAGATTGGGCTGGCCTCAGACTCAGAGATCTTCTTGCCTCAGGCTCTTGAGTGCTGGGATTAAAGGCATATACCAGCACATTTCTTTGTTTGTTTGGTTGGTTTGGTTTTGGTTTTTCCAGACAGGGTTTCTCTGTGTAGCCTTGGCTGTCCTCGACTCACTTTGTAGACCAGGCTGCCCTCAAACACACAGTGATCCACCTGCCTCTGCCTCCCAACTGCTGGGATTACAGGTGTGCGCCACCATGCCCAGTTGTTTCTTTCTAATTATGTGTATCTGTGTATGTTTGTAGGTACTTTGTGCGTGGTGTTGTGTGTAGTCCACACAAGGAGGCAGGAGACGCCAGATCTCTCCGGTAGCTGGAGTAACAGAGGGCTGAGAGGGGGC
Source organism: Acomys percivali (assembly GCA_907169655.1). Lineage (NCBI taxonomy): Eukaryota > Metazoa > Chordata > Mammalia > Rodentia > Muridae > Acomys > Acomys percivali. The sequence goes on along the minus strand of OU015757.1, from coordinate 9,060,304 downwards.
TAGGACTCAAACTCAGGTCTGCTCAGGACGCTTAGTCACTGAGACATCTCTGCAGCCCAAAATAACTGTTTCCTAGATGAGCATTACTCCTTACCAAGTGACTAATAAAATGTGATAGGCAACCATACATTTGACACACAGGAAGATAAAGTAAGTGCTTTCGTAAATCCTGCTTATGACTCAAAGACACACTCTGCTGTCTTCAATGTTTATTAGCCTTTCACTTTCAGAGTCTTTCTCAAAACTATTCTTATATAAGCTAGATGGATAGTGGGTACCAAAAACAAGTTCAGTTAAGGATTAGCATGCTTTATTTTAATTGATAATAACATTCAAAGTAGCTGTACTAACTAATGCTGCTGCTAGCAATATTTGAGTTTCTATTTTTAAAAGCAAATAGCTGTCTTTATCCATTATAAAACTATCTAAATTTTAATGTGATTATTAAATAATGATTGCTTTGTCTTTCCTGATTTTTTGCTTCCTGTTCCCTATGAGTCTGTGGTTGAAACTACATGATATCTAAATATTAAGAATTGAGTCCTTCACCACTGTGTCTCTACCCATAAGCCAGGAACTCCTTTCCTTTTCTTTGAGACAGGCTCTCGCTACCTTGCCTGGCTAGCTGGCCTGGAACTCTCTATGTAGACCAGGCTGGCCTGGAAAACGACTCCCATGTCACTACACAGTCAGATTGGCCATTCTTAATAGATAACAGCATTACTTTCTATTACTAATCTTCTAGCAAAGTTGTTGCCCTTGTTTTCAATCCAGCGGTTTTCAGCCCACTCTGCTTTCCGTGTGTCGTCCTGAGATGCTATCCCAGGCGGTGAGAACTGACAGCACCTAACGCTGTCGTCTCCAAACAATCCGAGGCAACTGACTCCCGGCGTTCTTACCTCACTCATGTTTAACCTTTATGCTAAATGCACCTGTCCAATTATGAACAGTACATTGGTTTCTTTCATGGGTTATACATTTAAGGAAATGTTTCTTATGACATATCAAAGCCCACCTGTTTTTTGTAAATTTTCAGTTGTTCTTCGAAATGGGCACAGAAGCAGTCAACCGTTTCCTTCTCACCTGCAAAGAAGCAACACAAATCTATTTCTTCTCCTTCCCATGCTGTGACAGGTTAGTGTGCCCTACTCCAGCTCTTGTTTGCTTGTGTTTTGTCTTTCCAGACAGGGCATCTCTGTGTAGCTCTGGCTGTCCTTGAACTCACAGAGATCCACCTGCCTCTGGGATGCTGTGATTAAAAGAGTGTGCCACCACTGCCAGGCCCATTTTTCCTTTTTAATAATTTATTGACAACTTAAATGAAAGACTGCCTAACCATCATTTTTCAAACTAAAACTTTTGTTTTTCCAATTAGACTGAGCTAAAATATCTGAAAGTGCCAACTGTGAAGTTGTAAACACGCACAGGCATATATATGGCAGCGCACACACACACACACACATATACACACAGGCATGCACTCACACATACCCTCCCTTTCAGTAAAGGTTTCATGTGACTTATAATAAGAAAACAAAAATGATAATTTGGTACTAAGGTTAAAATAGTCTAAGAAAGTAAATCTCTTATTTTTTTTAAAGCACCTCTAACTGGTGTCCTGTGCACTGCCATCTAGTTAACATCCTCCCTGCGTCTTCAGACACTGGCTGCGTTCATCTCTTCCCAGAGTTAAATGTTCTAAATGATAAGCTTCAAAGCAGCAGCAATTCAGAATATGAAATGAAGCCGGGTGTGGTGGCACACGTCTGTAATCCCAGCACTCAGAGCTAAGGCTATACAGAGAAACCCTGTCTTGAAAAACCTAAACAAACAAACAGCATCTGAAATGAGGTGTTTTTCTGCAGAGCCGGAGAAACTGCAATGTCCAATGAAGGACTTAGTCCTGAGTCTACGACCACCTGACTGTCACCTGTGAGGACACGTCGTGGTGGGAGGGAGGCTTGGCTTTTGTTGTTGTTCTTACGACAGAAATTGAACAGGGACTCAGCAGACTGGTCAGGAAACTATACCTCAGCCAGATCCCAACCCTGCGAATTATTGTTTTAAATGAAACAAACTTAACCTCGATCTAGCAACTGATATTTTATTTCTTTTTTCTTTTTCTTTTTCTTTTTTTCAAGACAGCATTTCTCTGTGTGTAGTCCTGGCTGTCCTGGAACTCACTTTGTAGACCAGGCTGGCCTCGAACTCACAGGGATCCACCTGCCTCTGCCTCCTGAGTGCTGGGATTAAAGGCGTGCGCCACTACACCTGGTTGGCAACTGATATTTAAAAGAAAAAAGAAAACAAAAATTCTCATTGAAATCTTCACCTGCAGAACAAATAATTGCTATGCTTACTTTTGTCCAGCCGAGGTCTTGGATTATAGCGATACCCAACCTGGCTCCAAAAGACGGGCACAGAGCCCCGAGTCTGCGTGAATGACAGGGTGTGGTTATGGACATGAACCAGCTGCTCAGTCTCCACATAATTGGCAACATTTCCATTTTTATCCACTCCTCTTCGTTTATAGCGCATTCCTGGGAGAAAATTAAACAGAAGGCAGCAAAAGTTATTAAAAAAAAAATGCTTAACTTGGCTTGCTGCTGGAGCACATGCTTGCTATTTCTGTGCTCTTGCAGGCTGAGGCAAGAGAATTGCAAGTTCAAGGCCAGCCTGGAGCTGTATAGCAAAACCCTCAGCAAAACAAAAGAACCTGGCACTGCCTGACTAGATTGTGCTTTGAAGGCCTTGGAAGCCTATACACACAACCCACAGGTAAACACCAACATCCTCAAGATCACAGCAGGACCCGGCACTGCTAAGCTGGTGCCTTTGAATGAAAGACAACAGTTTCCCAAAGGGGTCAGTTAGCACTCTGAAAGGACTGGTCACGGTGACACATCCCAAGTGACTTTCTTATCGTCTGTCTGCATGCCGCCTGCTCCGTCTGATTTGCTAATTTCCCCGCTCCTCTACTGTAGAAATCAGTCTTTAACTGCATCACAGCATTCAGAGGTTGGAGCTAACTACTTTCAAATCCATGGCTGTCATTTGCATTTTTAGCATGTCCACAGCATCTCCATTTTGCATCCCGCATCTGACTTGCACGCTCTTACCTGCTCTGTGCCTACTTCTGCGAGATATGAGAGCCACTAGGAACCGTGGGTGAATGTCATCAACACAGGTGGGGTCCTGAGGTGGGGTCTCGGGGCTGCTCTTCTCATCGTCTGATGACTCGCTGTAGTTAACCACGAGCTCTTCAATCTGCACGAAGCCCTGGATAACCGGGATGACCCAGAAGTCCACGTCTGGAGTCTAGGGTGGAAATGGACACGTCATCTACACTCTGTACCGCACCAAGTACCAGTCCACACAGACTGCCGGCCACTACTGGCCGCCTACAGCAACACAAGCCCTGTCTCAGCCCCATGTACTGGGCATCGGGGAGGAGGAGAGCCTTCCCTGTCCTTTACAGTGGTTTTCTTAAGGGCCGAGTGTCAGGGAGCACAGCCCGGGTGCCAGACTGTTCTGCAGAAACTCAAGCTCCACCACCCACAAACTCACTGACAGAAGCTCACTCACCTCACTACGCCTCAGTGTTCTCCTCTGCAAAATGGGGCTACTACCGCCTCATAAGACTGTTGTGAATAATCAACAGCACATGTAAAGTAAAGGACAGTGCCTGCCATAGGGTAGTTAACAAATGTAGCTCTTACAAGTATTCCTCATGGTATCACAAAGCAAAGCTTTAAAGATGATTTTCAATCCCCAATTGCATTAGCCTATAACAAAATAAAACCAATCCCGATCATTTCATTACAATACAGTTTATTCTTAAATAATAATAATAATAACTTGTATATTAGCTGGGCATGATGACATAAACCTGTAATCCCAGCACTCAGGGAGGCAGAGACAGGTGGATCTCTGTGAGTTCGAGGCCAGCCTGGTCTACAAAGTGAGTCTACGACAGCCAAGGCTACACAGAGAAACCCTGTCTCAAAAAACAAAACAAACAAACAAAAACTTGTTTATTTTTATGGGTATCTGCCTGTTCGTCTGTATGTGCACCAGGTGCCTACAGTGCCCGCAAAGGCCAGAAGACGGTGTCAGGTCCCCTGAAACTGGACTTACAGGGGATGGTGAGATCCTCTATAGCCAGGTCCTCTGGTTTCCCCACTGAGCCATCTCCCCCTGCATCTTTTGAGGTAGAGCTTCCCTCTGTACCTCACTCAGGCTCCAGACTTCTGGTGGTCCCTTTGCCTCAGCCCCCCACATGCTGGGCATGCACCACCATGCTCAGTTGTGTTGTCCTCACTTCTGGGAATCAGAGCCAGAGCCCGTGCATGCCAAGAAAACACTGTACAACTGAGCTCTGTCTCAGCTGCAGCTGAACTTCATAGTCTACTCTAGAGAAACATCAGCCTCAAATCAGAATAGCAAATGAAAAGGAGGGAGCATTTCCATAAATGTCTTGTTTTAAAGTGTCATCTAGCATAACTGGGAGGGTACCGTTCAGAGATTTCTTTTTCTAAATTAAACATACTCAGACCTCACACCAAGTGCTAGAGGTAGAGCCATGACAGAAGGTTCAGCACCATTCTTTGCTACATGTTTGACACCAGATCTGCTACAGGAGATCCTGTCTCAAAAACAGCAGGGTAGGACTGAGAAGAAGCTCAGCCAGGAAAGCGCATCTGTGTTAAAAGCCAGGTGTGGGCACATGCTTGTAACCACTGCTGGGAGGTAGAGGCAGGTGGGTGCCTGGGGCTCACCATCTGGCTAGCCTAGCCTAGCCTACACGGGGAGGCCCAGGCCAGTGAGAGACCTTGTCTCTAAAGAAACCAGGTGCCTGAGAAACAACATCTGACATGCCATCTGACCTCCATATGTACACATGTGCACACACATATGTGCACACACGCATGCATGAACACACACACTCATATGCATCATCACCACCAAAACAATAATAAAATACTCAAAACATTGTCTTGTGACAGGGTCTCCCTATGTAGCCCAAGCTGGCCTGGAACTCACGATCCTCCCATCGCAGCTTCCCGAGTGCTGGGATTGCAGACTTGCACCACCATAGCCACCTACAGCAGCTTCAAGTCTACCTTTCCTTTTGTCACTATGCGCTTAGGGTCACACTCACTTCACGGCTTCATTTTGTTTTGTGTTCTCTGCTCATCAGCTCTTTGGGAGCTCAGGGCTGGAAAAAGTGAGGCGAAGGGTTGGCTTGCGTTGGCCTGCATTCATCACTCTTACCTTTATTCTCTCTCCTGTACTTTCATTCTAGCAATAAATCCAAGATTCTTGACAGGAACATAGAAACATATGTTTCCAAATGTCGTCATCATCCTAAGTCATCAGCTTTAAAAATCCGACAAAAGCTCACCAAGCACTGGAATTCCACATTGTCCTCATAAACACAAATACTCATTATAAACAGCTTATCTGTCTCCTGTCAGTGAGTTATGAGGGTCACAGCATGATCAGTATCAGAGAGCTGAGAGCAGCCTGTGACTCAGCCTCAGAAGCGACATGGTGGGTATCTGGCTCAACTTGCCACTAGATAAGAAGCCAGTAAGTGTTATGAACCATCAGTAAAGGGGAAATGGAACAAGGAAAATAACTGAAAGGCCAAGAAAATGGTGACGATGCTCCATTACTTTTGTCTAGTGCTCAGTGTCCAAAGCACACAGCACACAGGAGCCCTCAGGTGTTAACTCTCCACCATACACAATAGGAGCTGATGGTTAGTCATGCGACAGGGCTTAGAATCACCCAGAAGATGAGTCAGATCTCTGGTGCATCTTTGGGTGTTTCTAGAAAGAATTACCCACAAAGGGAAGATGTGCCTTGAATGTGGGTAGTATCAGACCGTATACAGGGGAGAGAGGCAAGTCGGTATTCCTGTCTCTCTACTGCCTGGCCCACCATGACAAGATGCTTTCTTTCTCTGACACAATGACGTACTGAATTCTCTGCAATCATCAGCCAGAATAAACTCTTCTTCCCTCAATCTGCCCATCTCAGACATCCTAATCACAGTGACAAAAAAATACCACACTCAAGTCCTTCTGCACAAAGAAAAAGAAGAAAGTAGCCATCAAATCAGAAAGGGAGCAGGAAGGCTGGCTCAGAGGGCAAAGGCACCTGCCACGGAAACCTGACGACCTGAGTTCAATCCCAGCATCCCACAGTGAAGAGAGGCCCAACTCCAAATAGCTATCCTCTGACCTCTACACGTATGGCATATGTGTGGGCAAACACACATACACACATGCACACGCACACACGCGCATACACACACAAATAAAACGTAAAACATAACAGAGAGAACTCCACGAAGTCCTCTCCTCACACCCTGTAGTTTTCCCTAAGCACTGCAGTACTAGTCAGGCCTTAAAGATCGATCCATCTACCCCAAAGCCCAGAAGAAAAACCGGAATGGTCTCATTACAGAACACTAGGCTTCTGCATTCCCAGTGGATGTCAAACAATAATAATTCATCCTTACGGGACTCTGCGGACATTACTGGTTCCTTGGCCCTATCGCTACCCCCACCCCCCTTTGTCTGGAGACAGGATTTTGCTTGCTCTGCAGCCTCGGATGGAGCTGAACATACTTATAGAGCCCAGAGGACCCAAACTTGTGACAAGTCTCTCGCCTTAGCCTCCCACGTGCTGGGATCACAGGTGTGTGACAACTAAATAACTGCTGAAGAGACAGGCTGTCAGCAGAGGCGGTGGAACTGTAGAACGCCTGAAAGTAATGCCTTCATTTCCAGGTAATGATTCTCTTCCGTAGGGGGAAACATCCTAATAAGATCTCAAAATTCACCTTAATCAAGTGACATTTGTTTAACAGTTGCAACCAATGGTGTCTTAGACGCATTTACTCACACCAATCTCAGTGAGATCTTGGATCATGTACTTATTCCAGAAAAACCGGTCATCAACCTAGAAAAAGTGGAGGAAAAGATCAGCTGAGGAGCACTTTACTTCCGCCTCCTATGAAAGGCGGCTGGGCGCTGCTCCAGGAGCCAGCATCGCCCTGCGTGAGCTGTACCTTCTGCCAGAGGGGACGGCCGTCGCTCTCCCCAGTGCTCTGCCTCTGCACAGAGTTGGTCAGGTCATAGGTCAAGCTATAATAGAAGGACTCTGAGTCCATGAACATCTTCAGCAACTCCTCAAGCAACCGCCTCTCCAGCCGCTCCTTTTCTTTACTTTCTTTAACCTGTAAGAGGTCAAATCTGTAAGTACAGATGGGAAAGGCTAGAGATAATGCAAGACTTCAAGTAAGGACAACCCCCAAAACACGTGACAGTCTTCTGATACATTAAAAAAAAAATTAATTAGGGGCTGGAGAGATGGCTCAGTGGTTAAGAGCGCCGCCTGCTCTTCCAAAGGTCCTGAGTTCAATTCCCAGCAACCACATGGTGGCTCATAACCATCTGTAATGTAATATAGCGCCCTCTTCTGGCTTGCATGAGTACATGCAAGCAGAGCACTGTATACATATAAAATAAAAAATAAGTCTTTTAAAAAATTAATTACCCTCAACTTATGACTAATCAAAGATAGATTCAAAGCCCACATCAATCAAATGCTTACTTTCTTTTTGTTGGGAGCAGACACATTGGATTTGATATTCGTAAACGTCTTTAGTAGAAACTTGGAGTCATCAGGAGATGGTATAATCTTCTCTGGCTTGTTAATTCCAAAATGATGCTTCTTACAGAGCTAAATGAATTTTTTAAAAGGACGATTCATTATTAAAAATTATCTGCCTTAGATGTTCGAATACAAGTCTGGAAGTGAACACTACTGCTTGGGCATTCGGCTTAAAAGTAGACCCCAAGAATTAGTGAAATAACTAAGTAGGTAGAGTACAGCTATGGTTTCAATAATTAGAGACCACACCACAAATGAAACACAAGAATACAGGCAAAAATGTACTTAGAGCGAGAGGCAGCAAACCCAGGTCAGAGTCCAGTTTAATCTTACCTAACATGTCCAAAGGATACAATGTCTGGTCAGTTATTAATGCTTTGATCCACACCTGCTAGGCTGCAAGCATCACAAACATCTGTGTTAAATACTCATTTACAGTAACTACTTGAGTGTTTTGGTTGAGAAAGTGCCCAGAGTCCACTCTACGGGGAATCTTAAAAGCTGGACATTTCAATACTCTCTCCTCCTATCTTTACACACAATAATGAAATCAGCAAATAACATAACTTGGGCCCAGAGATTAGTTATATTTAAGGAGCAGTAATTAGTTGCCCTGGCCTGCGGGATTCGACTAAAACTCGGGAGGAAGTTCACCTGTTGGAATGCAAGACACAAAGAAGGAGAGCAAGTCTGATTGATCAAGCTCTCAAACTTTATTAGTCAGGCAGCAGCTTTTATAAGTCAGAAGGCAGGGAAGCATATTGCTATAGCAACCCAGCTGCAGGCTTTTCTCTAAACACAGGGAATTCCAGGCAGGGTCATCATGTCCTGCCACACAGGGTATCTGGCTCCCTCTTTGTCTAGTCTAACTGCTAAACCACAACAGGGTCGCTCCATCTCTATCTGTCTTTAGTCTAACTGCCCACCCACAACAGGGTCAGCTAGTTTCTGGTGAAAGGCAAGCTCTGGGAAAAACAGAGACTTGAAGGTGCAGGCTCTGACAAGATGGCTGAACATTGGCCATATGGCCTATTGTCCCCAACAATTAGTGGCTATATATAAGAAAAAGTGCAATCCGATTGGCAAACGAAGGAGGAGGGAGATGTGAGTATGAATGTGTTGAAGGAAGAAGAGGGGACAGACAGTTCTAACAATAGCCGGTGAGCGTCAGTTAAATGCTTTATTTTATAAGCTGCTTTGGCCACAGTAACCAGCAGGTCAACAGAACAGTTAGACAACTGCCTTTGTTGTTATTTCCTCACCTGCTTTTACCTCAGTTTGGAGGAGAGTGCACTTGGGCCTACTACCCCTTAGCTTCTTATTAGAAAATCCAAAGAACTCTGGGAGCTGAACACTTATTTTTTTAATTTGTTTAAAAATAGGGACTAGAGAAATGGTTCAGCGGTTAAGAGCACTTCCAGAGGACCCAGGTTCAATTCTCAGCATACACATAACTGTTGAATGCTGCAGTCCCAGGGGATCCGACACCCTCTTCTGTCTCCAAGGGCATCAGACATGTATATGAAACACAGACACACATGCAGGCAAAGCAACCACACACATAAAAAAAAACGTTAATTAAAAAGAGTGCATTTATAAACTATGCCCCGAGAACACAGGACGTCAGTCATTTTCTAGTTAGCATAAACATTTACTTATTAGTATTTACCATAAACACTCGTCTGATTCTTTAGGAAATACTGATGTCTTGTATTGTGGGATAAGATTTTAGATTCAGTTGGGGGTATAGATAATATGTGGAATAAACTTTTTGATATGGAAATGAGAGATGCCCGCCATTAGCTTGTGTATTTGAATACTTAGTCCCCAATTGGCGGCACTGCTTGGGAAGGTTATGGAACCTTTGGGAGGTGGGACTAATGGATAAAGTATGTCACTGGAAGTGGGCCTTAAGGTTTTACACCCCTGCCCCATTCCTGCTCTCTCTTTCTTCCCTCCCCTTCCCTCCCCACTCTCCTGGGTGAGGATGAAAATGTGATCAGCCAGATTCCTTGCTCCCGCTGCAATGCTTTTCCTGCCTGTTGCCACACCTTCCCTAACATGATGGCCTGATGGCCTCTCACCTCTAAAATCATAGCCTTTTCTCTTCTACTTTGCTTTTGGTTATGGGGTTATGGGGTGTGTGTGTGTGTGTGTGTGTGTGTGTGTGTGTGTGTGTGTGTGTG
>OU015757.1:9027435-9050422 GCA_907169655.1 Acomys percivali | reverse complement strand
TGTGTGTGTGTGTGTGTGTGTGTGTGTGTGTGTGTGTGTGTGTGTGTCTACCATAAACTTCTGTTTTTCTATTCTTCTTACAAGTTATATTTCATAACCAAGATTAAAAGCCGATGTTGCTGGAGAAAAGGGAAACAAATGGTTTTACTTTCAAATTTGTTATCTTTATCCATTCCAAGATAAAATTTTAAACAGCTTTCTGATGGGAAACGAAGCCCGGAAAACGATGCGGCTTTCTATTACGGCAACGTGATATACCACATAAGATATGCCGGCGTGGAACGTAAGCCTTTGATGCCTTCAGGATATTTTTTCAAAATGTATAATGCATGTCTTCTCATTTGCCTCAGCCCTAAAGGTCCACCCAGAGCCATATGCTTTTATATTTTTTAAATGATACTCTATATTGGAAAGCATTCCCAAAAAAAGTTAAGCAGAATTACCAAAATGACCTAGGAACTCTATACTCAAGGGGAATGAAAACCTACGTATGCCAAAAGCTGTGTGGTGCAAACTGTTTACCACAGAGTTATGTATAATGGCTTAAAATGGAAACCACTCAAATGTTCCTCAGCCGATGGTAAGTAAACAACAAACAACAACACTCCTGCAACAAGATATTTGACATTATTTGACAATAAGGAATAAAGTACTAGTAAACGCTACAACACATACGCAGGGAAATAAGCCACACACCCACCTCAGTTAAAAACACAACTGAGGCAGAAACTACAAATTCTACTACTAGAATCTGCAATGAAACCGTTTCTGCTCCAGTTACAGAAGAAAACTTCCTCAGCAAATCTGAGGAAGCTGACCTAAACAGCTGGAGGGCTCTGCTGCAAAGGATGCAGCCTTGGGCACACAGAACAGTAAACTGACTTCAGTCAGAGACGGCCCGCTTCACCTAATGAGCACTTATATGTACACCCATGGACGACAATAGGAGTGAGGCAGGCAAAGTGCAAACGGAAAACCTCCTGGAAATCTCCAGTGAAAATGTAGTCAAATGGAAGCACATTAGCTGTAGTCATGACTATCCAATACTATTTCTTTCTTAAGATTTATTTCTGGGTTGGAGAGATGGTTCAGCAGTTCAGAGCACTGACTGCTCTTCCAGAGGACCAGAGTTCAATTCCCAGTACACACATGGCAGCTCACAAAACTGTCTAATTCCTGTTCCTAGGGATATGACACCCTCATACAGACATAAAGGCAAAACACCAATGTACATAAGCTAAAAATAAACAAATAAACAAAATTCTCTAGAGCTAGAGTTGCAGACCATTGTAAGCCATCTGACATTGATGCTGGGAACTAAACTCAGGTCTCCAAAAGAGCATAGGTGCTTTCAACAGCCATCTCTCCAGCCCCTAACCATTATTATTTCTACGTGGTAGTATTTTTTTCCTTCTCCTTTACAGTCAGGAAAAAAAAAAAGGCATGTTAAGCTTCTAAAAGCTCCTTCTGTTTATTTAAATTTTTGAGGCAGGGTCTCATGGAGCGCAGCCTGGTCTCAAACTTACTATATACCTGAAGACAATCTTGAATATATCTAGTCCTGCCTCACAGCACACACCTCCACTCCTGCCTCACAGCACACAACTCCACTCCTGCCTCACAGCACACACTTCCACTCCTGCTTCACAGCACACACCATCACTCCTGCCTCACAGTGCACACCATCACTCCTGCCTCACAGCGCACACCTCCACTCCTGCCTCACAGCGCACACCATCACTCCTGCCTCACAGCGCACACCTCCACTCCTGCCTCCACAGCGCACACCTCCACACCTGCCTTTAAAAGCTCCTTTTAATGGAGTGTACATGAACAGAAAGAAAGGAGGAGATGACAGATTTAAATTAATATATTGGGTTAGAGGAAATGTTATGATTATCAGCATAGTTATACATACCTCTACCACTACTCACTGTTGCCAAGTTCCTTTATTGTGATATGGATTTAAAGAGGAAGGCATGATAATACTTTCTCAAATATTCTCCCAAGATATGGAAATACTTTCTCTATAGTTACTGCAGTGGTTTGAGTGAAAAACATCCCCAGTGAGTTCTGACATGTGGATGCTTAATCCCCAGTTGGTAGCACTGTTTTGGGGAGATTTGGGAGCCATATCCTTGCTGTAGGAAGTACACGGTTGGGGTAGGCTTTGAGGTTTCAAATCCACGCCATCACTGGTTCACTCTCTCAGCTTCATGCTGTGGTTTAAGAAGCTCTTAGCTTCTGTTCAAGGCAACAGTGTTTGCCACTCTGACTGCCAGGATAGACTCTTAGGCCTCTGGAACCATAAGTTGCCTTGGTCATGGTGTTTTAGGACAGCAAAAAGTGTTACCCTCTCCCTAATTCATACAGGGCATAACATATTCCATTCCTAACGTGATCTTTGGTGACTCTAATAAGCATCAGAGCTCAACCAGCCTGGTCAGTCATCCTGGGGAGATGACTGAGTGAGTAAAGTGCCTGTCACACAACCCTGAGGACATAGATTTGGATGCCCAGTACCCATGCAAGAAGCCAGGCATGAAAGCTGTGCCTGCGGCCTCACCACTGGAAGGCAAAAGAGGCAGATCTCTGGATCTGGCCACACAACAGTCTGTGAGCTCTAGGCTCACTGAAAGACTGTTTCAAAGAGACAAGTGCTAAGCTGGTCATGGTGGCACACTCAGAAGGCAGAGGCATGAGGATCTCCATGATTTCAAGGCAGCCTGGTCTATGTAGGGAGTCCCAGGGCAGCTAGTATTACATATTACCCTGTCTCAGACCCTCTACACCTCCCCCAAAAACTAAAAAAAATAGTGGTAGAGCAAGAAGATACATGATGTTGACCTGTCCTCCGTATGTGTACATGCAGCAAATACCTTCATGAGCGTATACATGGACACATTCATATACTCCCCTCTTCCACACACATACACATGTGAAAACAAATTATGCCATGTGAGGGAGACCTCATTTTCATGTTATTTGAAGACACCTTTCCCTCACCGCCACCGCCACCGCCACCAAAGCGGCTCCATACACGCCGCTCATTTTACGGGTTCTGAAGGAGTCTACTGCTAACGCAAGGTTTGAAGACTACACACAAATTACATATCTGCTATCACACTGTCTCCATGATCAGAGACACCTCCCTTGATGCCCCCTTACCTCTAGCTCAAGCTCCTGAGGTTCCATTTCAGAAAGTGACAATACAGCAATTTTGGTAACTTTACAGACCTCATGGTCTCCTGGGAGTTTGCCCACCAACGCTTTCTGCCGGATTAAAATAAGCCACCATGGAAGATCTGAAAGAAAAAAGAAAAAAAAAAAAAAAAGATCTGATGAATGGATGGTTCATAGAGAGCTGCTGGCCTGAGGTGAATGACCTAACAGTAACAAAACATAAAATATACAATATACAAAAAAGCCTCTTAAACAAAAGGTGCCCAGTCTCTCTCAGAGAACTGAAAAGTGCACACAGTCACTTGTGGCTAGCCTTCGGGACCTAGGTTCATTCCCAGCGCCCACATGGCTGCTACAACTGTCTGTAACTCTTGTTCCAGGGGATCTGATACCCGATTGGACATCCACAGGCACCAGGCATGCATCTGGTAAACATCTGTATAGGCAAACAAAACACCTACACATATAATACAGAATAATCCAAACAAAACGAAACAAAAGCTTTTGAGTTTGCTATAATATCACGTCAAGATAACGCTGGCAGCAGCCTCACACCTCACACTTGTGTTGTGTTTATTACAACTCTGGCCTGAATCAGCAGGCCACGCCAAGTGATTGATCTATAGTGAGAGGCTTGTATCCTAGTAACGGTCCTACAATGACGAGGCCTTTTCACAACCTACTTACAGGACACATCTCAGTCATTAAGCAAAACATGCTACATTGTGACAGCATAAGATATATTTATTAAATCAAAGCACAGGGAAGTGCAACAGCCCCTCTCCGCCAGGGCTTTACTTTCTACAGTTTTAATCACTTGTGGTCAACTCTAGTCTAAAAGCACCAAATGGAAAATCTCAAAGCACAGGTCATCAAGGTGGGCATGGTGGTGGTCTGTAATGCCAGTGGCTCAGGAGGCTAAAGCAGGGGCATTGTGAGTTCAAGGCCAGCCTGGGCACCTCAGCAAAGGCAGGCACTAAGGGACTGGAGAGATGGCTCAGCAGTTAAGAATACTTACTGCTCTTGCAAGAGCCCCAGTTCCCAGCATCTACATGGCAGCTAATGACCACACACAGCTCCAGTTTCAAGTCACCCAAACCCCCTGCTGGCCTCACGCATGGCAAACAGGCTTTGGGTTTTACTCTCTCCCTCACCCCTCTACCTTGCTAAACTGTTAGGTGACATTCCTGAAGCTGGCCACCGAGGTCCATTCCCTTATTTGGCCACTTCCTCCCCCTGAGGCTGGCCACCAAGGTCCAGCTATCAAAGTACTGAAGTTCAGCAACCAAAGCTCCCTAATTAACATGCCCAATTAAATTAAACACCACATCCTAACATGGGCTTTCCCCTTTCCCTTTACAAACTGCCATTTGCCTATGGGCCACATCGTTCGTCTCCTCTCTATGCCGAGGCAGGTCTTTGTCCCTCCTAGATAAATATTCCTTCCCCTCCTTCCCTGTCCTTTGTCCCTTTGGGACACATAAATCTCCTTTGTGCTAAGAACTTGGTCTTGGGTGCCTTGTGCCAATTCCAGTCCTTTGGGGCATTCAATGCATACGGTGAACAGACAGACGTACATGCAGGCAAGACACACATATAAAATAAAATAAATCTTTTTTTAAAAGAACTATGTAAGTAAGGACCAGTGAGGTGGCTCAGTGGGTAAAAGCACTTGCTATGAAAGTCTGACACAACCTGAGTTCAATTCATGGACTCCATGGTGGAAGAAAGAATTGATCCCAGAATGCTGTCCACTAACACTGACTGCCACAGTATCACAACACTGTTCAAGTAGCCCTACATAGTACCCTGATGCTGTTACAATGTCATTACTGTTAATCTCTTATTAAGCCTAATTTGAAAATTAAACTTTATCAAGGTATTACAATTAGAAAAAAAATATTGTACAGCCAGGAAATGCTTATGACAGGGATACATTCTGAGATTAAGTGATTTCATGTGAGAACATTATGGGATGTACTTTCAAACTAAGACAGCTCTGATGCCAATAGGTCATGTTCTTTACTGACCACTGTGGCATCTTACTGTTGACCAAAATGTTACTGTTGACAGCAGATGACTGTGCACATGGGATATGGTACTACTATCTGCTATTTCAAGCATCCACTGAGGACGGAACCAAAAACTCCCTATTGGCTCATGTAATTAACATGCCCAACATCCTTTCTCTAGAGAGAAAAGGAAGTATCCAACCTAAGTTGCTCTACGCTCCATAAGAAGGAAGGTTTGGTAACACCATAAACATATATAATTCATTTATACAAAAACAAAAGGAGAACTAAGCCAGAAGTGAATTTGATAATTTAATGAAAAGAGGAAAAGTAGAAATGAGGTACAGGGGGACATAGGGGAATGGGACAGAAAAGAAGAGGGAAGCGTAAAGGCTGGGGAGATGGCTTAGTGGCTAAACACACTAGGTACATGGGCTCGATTCCCAGCACCTATATAGTAGCTCACAACCATCTGCAGCTCTAGTTGTAGGGATCCAATACTCTCTTCTGGCTCCTCCGGCACCAGGCATGCACATGGTACACAGCCATACTCTCAGAGAGTACACCACATACATACATACATACATACATACAATAATAAAATATTAAAAGAAGGGGAGGGGGAGTGATAGTTCGGAGCGCATTCTTAAAGATGAATGGTCTCTGAGTCTAGTTCTAATTCTTAGAACAACAGAAATGTTTCAAACAACCAGAATGTGAGGGGCCCCAACACAAAATGCAAGCGGTGAACCAGTCTATGGCAAATTGAACACAAAATCACATTACAGGAACTGGAAAGAAAAAAAGAGCCCCTAGCTGCAGCTGTGGATAACTGTGAGCCGCCAGGTGGGTCTGGGCACTGAACCAAGGTCCTCTGAAAATACAAGTGCTCTTAACCAGTGATCCATCTCTGCAGCCCCAATATACCCCTCCCCCATTTTTAAAAATTTAAACATTATAGATAAAACTAACATTCTCTTGATTCCCTTTGGCCACCACTCCTTACTATATGCAAGGTCTTACTCCAAGCTCCGCCTTGTTAGTTCTCTCTCCTGAGAACAGCAGAGACGGAGTAAATGGCGTTAGTCCCTTTAATTTTGCATGAGGGTTTAAAAAAAAACAGTATAATAATTATTTTATAGGTGCCACTTGCTGCTCTCTTAGAAGCTTTTAATCTCTCCATATAACTGATCATATTTTTGTTTTGTTTGTTTGTTTTTTCAAGACAAGGTTTTTTCTGTGCAGCCTTGGCTGTCCTCGAACTCAGAGATCCGCCTGCCTCTGCCTCCCAGAGCGCCACTGTAGCTGGCTAAGGACTATGCATTAACAACGTGAAAGTGAAAGTGAAGATGAGGTGTATTTGCGGTTTCTCACGTTTGCATACACTTATGGCCTAGTACTGCAGGCTAGATTCCTGAGACCAGAGTCCCCTCTCCCAGAAACAGAGCGCACACACTGCCAGAACACCCACCCAGTGGTGTGGTATTGAGGACCACAAAAAAGCCACACTCACACTGAGCCAAAGGTAGGGGAGGAGACTGTTCTCATATAATGTAATTTTGAATACAATGATTCAAATCAATATTGTTGTTATTGCTAAGACAACTTTGTTGAGACAAGGTTTCACACAACCCACGCAGGCTGGAATTCACCATGAAGCGTGACTCTGAGCTCCTGAGCCTCCTACCTCCACCTCCCAAGTGCTGGGACTGAAGAAGAGAGCCAGCAAAGCCCAAAGCCTCACACGCTTCTGCAATTTATGCCTCAGAGAGCCACAGAAAGAGCTCTACACTTTACCAGGGATTTCAGAGGATGAAAATGTACTGGTAAAGAAAAAAAAAAAAAAAAGATTAGAATCTGTTCACCTTTCCTTTGTTCTCTGTGAAGTTAAGAATAAGAACATTTAGATATTTCTCTGTCATTTCAAACTGACATCTAAGGTAAGAAATGTGAACGAGATGACTAATTGCTCTTAATGTGCTTGGAGGCTGTGCTCAGGTGCATTTTTTTTTTCAGTGCTGAAGATCAAACCCAGGATCTCATGTACACTAGGCAAGCCGGGGCTACAGCTCCAACCCAAGCCCAGCTTGTGTACACTAGGCAAGCCTGGGCTATAGCTCCAACCCAAGCCCAGCTTGTGTACACTAGGCAAGCCTGGGCTACAGCTCCAACCTAAGCCCATCTTGTGTACACTAGGCAAGCCTGGGCTACGGCCCCAACCCAAGCCCGGCTTTTAACTATGTTTCTGGTGACTTGAGTATCCTGTGAGTTTCGAAATGTTCCTTCTCTGTGTTTCTTGCCTTAAACCTGTGTTGATATTAATACAGCTCTGCCAATTTTTATTATAGGTTAATTTTTGCAAATTTTTCCCCTTCTTTGAGACAGGGTCTCAGCATGCAGCCCTGGCTGGCCTGGAACTCACTTTTGTGAGAGACAATTTTTTTTTCTATTAAAATTAGCCTGGCAAGGACTCCTATCTCCTGACCCTTCCCCTTCCCCCAAGCCAAACTGTGACGTTGTGAAGCCACATTCCCTCCAATGGATGCGACAAGGACCACCTACCTACGTTAGGCACAAACACCAGACTCCATCTTGGCCAAGTGTGGGGCTTGGTGCATCCTTTTTCCAAAAAGAATTGCTTGGCTGCACATGCTCGGCTAGCTCTCCAACCCTGAGCTGCACTTCAAGACCCCTAAGAGCGCTTTACAGTTTCTTTTAGTGCACAGTTATGTATCTTAGTTTTCACAGTTTTTGTTGTTGCTGTTTGGTTTTTCAAGACAGGGTTTCTCTGTGTAACCTTGGCTGTCCTGGACTCACTCTGTAGACCAGGCTGGCCTCCAACTCACAGAGATCCACCTGCTTCTGCCTCCTGAATGCTGGGATTACTGGCGTGCGCCGCCAAGCCCGGGGTTTTTGACTGTTCCATAATGTCTTTCTATTCCAAAACAGGAGGGTGTGGTAAAGGCAGGATTACAGTAAGGCAGGGAACTTAAGCGGACACAGAGTGGGAAAGAGTCTGCCGCAGGCCCTGGCCAGCTGCGCAGCAAGAACTCCAGCACAGTGATCAATGCTTGCTGTGACCGTTGCTGACAGAAACAAACTTGCTTCTTTATATTTTTTTTCTTCTTTCCTTTTTGGTATTTGTGGTATATGTGTAAATGTCCGAGTCTCTCTCACACACTAATAATGGTAATACAAAAAGAGAATGTTAAATCAGGAATGAACCACACCTCAAGGCATAAGCCTATACGGCTTTCAAGTGTGGCCTTTCTCTTCTCTTGGACTTCATAAATGAATCTGCACCTTTGTTTACAGTAAAGACATCCTATCTCCTCTACAGCTCCATGACCTAGGATTTACCCATGGGCTATGACCCCATCTAAAGTGCACCAGACTGAAAAAAATAATAATCCTTAGCAAGCCTCCAAAATGTGACTTCAGAAGCCACGAAAAACAGAACGCGTGAGTAGCACACAGACACTCAATCCCCACTCTCTCTTGAGAAGCCCACACCAAACACTCCTGGGTAACGTACTCTCTTAAGTACCTCTATTTCCTACTAATCCTTCATTTAAAGCTATTTAAGTATCTTCTTAACAAACTCTAACTCTGCTTCATACTGGCTTCTGCTGCAAAGGAAAAGAGTTAGGGAGATGGCTGGGCGGGCCAAGTGCAGGACAAGCATGAGGCCCACACACAGAAGCTGTGCAGAGGGTCAGAGAGATGATGGCTTGGGTCAGGGCACACTCCACCACACCTGTTCCACACACCATAACACAGAATTAATTACCTTTTTAAAACTGGGCTGGCATAATGGCTCTCCTGTATTCGCAGGGCTTGGGAGACAGAGACCCGGGACAAAATGACTAGCTAACTAGGTTCCTCAAGAAACCTCACCTCAGTAAAGACAGCAAGACATCGATCATCCATCTTCAACCTCCATAGGAACACACACACACTTGCACACACACACACACACACACACACACACACTTGCACACACGCATCCATAGTACAGACACAGACAGACTGAGTCAGAGAGAGACAGAGACACACAGAGACAGAGAGAAAGAGACAGACAGATAGACAGACAGACAGACAGACAGACAGACAGACAGACAGACAGAGAGGAGTCCCATTAGTAGAACTCTCTGAAAAGAACCCCTCAGGCTGTTATGGGCAACAGCAGAGACCTGTGTCTCAGGCAGCACTCCACCACCACTAACAATAGCACCCACTTTTTAATTTTAGCTTTGTGTGGTGTAACTTTTCTGTTGTTTGTTTATTTGTTTGGTTTTTTGTTTGTTTGTTTGTTTGTTTTTGGAGACACGGCCTTCTCTACATAGCCCTGGCTGTTCTGGAACTCACTACGTTGACCAAGTGACCTCAAATTCACAGAGACCCACCAGTCTCTGCTTCCATGCTCCACTACACCTGGCTGGCTATGTGAGCCTTTGATGGTTAATTTTATGTCAATTCAAGTGAACTAAGCCATACCCTGACAACTGGTATGTTTCTGGGTGTGTGTACATGCTATGTCAAGAAGAGATCAGCATTTAAAGTGGCCGAGCAGTGTGGGTGAGCGCCATACACTCTGCTGAGGGATGGAAGAGAAAAAAAGGAAAGAGAAAGAAAGTTAATGTCCCCGTTGGCCTGGCCTCCTGCCCTGAGAGACTGGCCCTGTGGTTGCCGGACCCTTGGGTGTGGACCAGGTCTTAACAGTGCTGGTTCCTCCCGTCTTCTGCATTGGGGGCTGGATTGGAAGCAACCCTCGGGCTTTGCTGGTTCTCAGGCTTGCAGATGGTAGGCCTGGGCCTCCAGTCACATCACAGTAACCCTTTCCTCTTCCTTCGTGTCCCCTCCTCTGCTTTGTTTCCCTAGAGAGCCCTGGCTCATACAGACGTTAGACAATGAGGCAGAGGCCGCTGTCATGAATACCTGACACCGTGGGGGCAGCTTTGGGACTAGGCTGGAGAATGGCAGGGGCTGGAAGTTTGGAGGTACATGCTGGGAAAAGCCAACCGTATCATGAATGCACCTTTAAAGGAGATTCAAGTTACAGCTCAGAAAGGAAAAACATGATGAGAAAGGCTCAGTCTTCTCAGGGGATCCTTAATGGGATGCTGACAGAAAGGAAGATACAGGAAGTCCTAGACGGACATGAGGACCACTTTGTCACAGAGGGAAAGACCTTGGCTGAAGTGTGTTCACGTTTTACTCTTTTGTAGAAGGAAGTAGAACTGAAGAATTATAAAATATTCAGCTGAAGCTATTTCTAAGTAAAATGTCATTGCTAAAACTCTTCTTGACTGAATATGGTAAAAATTCAAGACAAACATGACTCAAAGTCACAATTGTTAAGAAAAAAAGAAAAAAAAAATCAGAAGCAGAACTTTTAAAAGAATTGATTATTTCCCAGCCCATCCCTGCTGCAAACTGTGAGAAAGGCAAGGGCCTTCCGGAGAAAACCCTGAGGCCCAGCATCTGTTTGGCAAAGAAATTAGTATCAGTGACTAGACTGGCTCTCCTGGTGGGGAAACCAGCAGTGGGAGGGGTGGGGGTGGAAATGGCTCCTGGCTTCTGGGATTTCATAGAGCAGAGATATTTGGTAAGAATGTACACTATTCTTCAAAGCAAACAAGAATGACTCCAAAAAGGGTTCTGACATCACGAGACTCATCTCCTCAGTCTCAAAAAGGAAGACTAAGACGGACTCACTTTCACTAGGCCAGGTGGCCATTATGCAAAGCTAGGTGGCCACAGACACCTAGAACCCCAGAGCCACAGTCCTTCCTGAGCAGGAAGGAGGTAGGGCCTCCACCTCAGTAGATCTGGGAAGTGGAACTTGATTATTAGATTTGGTTATTTTTTAAGTTTTTTATATCTTACTCTGTGTGTGTGTGTGTGTGTGTGTGTGTGTGTGTGTGTGTGTGTGTATGCATGCATGGGCAACATGTCATGGTATACATATGGAGGTTGGAAGACAATAGTGCGAGTCACTTCTCTCACCTTCCACCATGTAGGTCCCAGGAATCAGACTCTGATTGTCAGGTAGAGTGGAAAGCATCTTTACCCAATGTACCATCTTGATGGCCCAAGGTATCTTTTTTCTTTTTGTATTTATTTACTTATTGGTGTGCGTGGGGGGGGTTCCTCTTACAACATGTGTGTGCAGGTGGTCAGAGGACAACTTGTTAAGTCTGTTCTCTCCTTCTCTCTCTATGTGGGTCCCCAAGGATCAAATTCAGACTATCAGGCTTATGGGCAGGCTCCATTACCCTCTGAGCCATCTTGTCAACCCATAAAACCTTCTTACTATCGATGCCAATAGAACTCACTGAGGAAAACAAATGGAGCTCAAGGAAAATGGGTTCATGACAGAAAAATGAATGAAAAATAGAGAGCCTGCAAGACAAGTAGGCTGGCTCTGACACTGAAGAAGTAGTAAACAACCCCTGGGGGGCTCAGAGCCATGCATCACAATGTGACCTCACTGCTCTACAGTGGAGGAGAAACCATCAGCAACCAAGGAGGCCAGAGTTCAGATCAGTCTCAAGGGAGGCAAGCAACTCTGGCACATAAAACCATAGAACAAGCTGAGAGGAGCAGAAAGGGTGGGGACATTCAGCACTCCGGCTAGGCAGGTGGGAGCATGAGGGACAGGAGAAAAGAAAGAAAAGAGCGGTCTGATTGTCTGATCATTGAATATCAAGCCACCACCTGCTTCCAGAACACACCTGCTAGCAGAATGGGGCAGCTAAACGCCTCAGACACTGATTTTACATTTCTCTTGGCGTGTGTCCAGAGGACAACCTGCAGCGTTGTCTCCTCCTCAAAGTGGGTTCAGAGATGGAGCTCGGGTCATCAGGCTTTGAAGGAAGCAGCTGCCTTTACTTACTAAGCCATTTCAAAACTGGCCAAAAAGTCTTTAAAAATTAACCAGGAGCCCGCTTACTGGTAAAAATCATACGTACGAATGAAATAAATCCTTCTGAGATTATTGTGAATAAGAAAAGGAATGTAAGAAGTTGTATTTGGAGAACATTTTAAAAGGTCATTTATATTTTGTAGACATGTTATACTACAAATACTACTGCTTTAAGGAAAATGTTCTAAAGAAACTTTCGTGTAAGGAGTAATCACCTGTACCTACTAGAATAGATTTGTTTGGGTTGTTGTTTTTGTTTGCTGTGCCAGAGGTGCTGTGCCAGGGCAATGTGCGTGACCACTAAGCACATGCTGTCCTCTGAGCTACATTCCCAGCCCTACTTCTTATCAGTTTTGTTTGTTTACATTTATTTATTGTGTGTGTGTGTGTGTGTGTGTGTGTGTGTGTGTGTGTGTGTGTGTTTAAGTCAATTCATCGGCCTTATTTTTGTTTCTATTTTTTAATGAGCTTTCCTTTTTTTTTGTTTTGTTTTGTTTAATGTGTGTCTTGTCTACATGTTCATCTGTGCACCAAGTGTGTGCAGTGCTGAGAAGGCACGAAGAGGGAATCCAAACCCCTGCAGCTGGAGTTATAGTTGGTTATTAGCTGCCATGTGGGTTCTCTACAAGAGCACCAAGTACGCTTAACCAATGAGCCATCTGCCCAGACCCTTGAGTTTTTATTGTTGTTGCTGTTTGTTTTTGAGACAGGATCTTACTATGTAGCTTTGGCTGTCTTGGAACTCACTATGTATACAAGGCTGGCCTCTAATTCTCAGAGATCCACTTATCTATACCACCTGGGTGCCAGACTTAAAGGTGTGTACCATCACCCTGGGCTCTTGTCTTTATTTTTAATTAAAACAAATCAAGGACTGGGGAGATGGTTCAACAAGTAAAGGCACTGCCATCAAACCTGATGGCCTCAGTTCAATCCCCTGGGACCCACATGCTGGAAAGGAAATCAGCTCCCACAGGCGTCCTCTGACCTCCGCACAGTTCACACACCACACAACAGGGGAACGGATTGTTCTGTTTTGTGTCAAGGTCTCTGTGCAGCCACCACCAGCTTGGAACTTACTCATTATGTAGCTCAGGCTGGCCTTGAACTCACGATTCTCCTGCTTCTATATCCCAATTACTGAAATTATAGGTTTTTGCCATAACGCCCCAGCTTTCATGATTTTGAGGCCCTTTACTGAGATATAAATTATACATCATAAAATTTGCCCATTTAGGAAATGGCGAGATAACTCAACAGATTAAGATAACAGTCACCAAGCCTGACAATCCTGAAATCCGCTCACATGGTGGGAAGAGAGAGCCTAGTCTGAAATCTGTCCTCTGACCTCAGTGCATGTGCTATGGCACACTTGCATGCAAGCATAGGCATGTGCACGCACACATACACACATGCACACACACATATATACACACAAACATATGCACTTAATTAAATTTTTAAAAAATTAAAAATAAAAGCAAAAACATGAGATTTGTAAATTTAAATATGAAAATAAAGTTTAAAAAAAATTAAAAATACGCACCCAGGAGGCAGGGGCTGCTGCATCTCTGTGAATCTGATACCAGCCTCATCTACATATTGAGTTTCAGGCCCACCAGGGACACACAGTGAGATGTAGTCTCACACAACAAACAAAACACCAGCCACTTGTAAATACACAACTCAATGACCATAATAAATTCATAGTTTTTAAACTTTCATCACAATCACAATCTAGATTCCTGATTTGTTGCTATTATTATTACTTGGTTTGTTTGTTTTTGAGACAGGTTCTTATGCAGTATAGACCAGCCTTGAACTTGCTCTGTAGAAGATGACCTTGAATTTCGGATTCCCCATTCCCCTCCTCCCCAGTGCTGAGATCACAGGAATGGCCACCACAATCAGTTTCCCTACATGTTTTTAATAATGTGACTTGCCAGTAGTTATTCGCACTTGGCACTGTTGGTGTGCACTGTGAAGGTGTGCACTGTTGGTGTGCACTGTGAAGGTGTGCACTGTTGGTGTGCACTGTGAAGGTGTGCACTGTTGGTGTGCACTGTGAAGGTGTGCACTGTTGGTGTGCACTGTGAAGGTGTGGCTCCGTACACTCCACTGCTAACTCTGTACCAGCAAAGAGCTATGGCCCATCATTAGTCTCATATTTTATAAATATTTGTTCCTTCCTCACCTGCCTGAGGCAATCTAGAATTGTGTCTGATGGGCCAATGGCTGGGCAGAAGAGGACGACGGATCTTCCAGGAAGAGAAAGGGAAAATGGGAGATCAGATGTGGGGTTTTTGCCAGCGTGACACAGGAAGGAACTGACTATCTGGACTGAGAGAGGTAAAAAACTAGCCATGTGAGGAGTCATGGGCCAGAATGGAGAGTCAGCCTAGGCCTAAGCTATTAATATTAATACGTCTCCGTGTCTTTAAGCGCTGGTGGGTCCAAGAAAGTCTGGCTGTATGGCATAACGTACACAGACATGGAACTCACGTTCACATTGGATTGCTGTGGCCGTCTGAATAGGAATGGCCCCCAGAGGCTCATCATATATTTGAAGGCTTGCTCTTCAGGGAGTGGCATTACTTGAAAGGGATTGTGGGGTGTGGCCTTACTGGAAGAAGTACGTCACTGGGAGTGGGCTCTGAGGTTTCAAAAGCCGAAGCCAAGCCCCGTGTCTCTCTTCCTGCTCCCTGGGCATCAGTTATTTCTCCAGCTCCGTGCCTGCCTGCCACCATGCAACTGTCAAACACTGAGCCAGCCCCACGTAAGGGCTTTCCTTTATCACAGTTGCCATGGTTACAGTGTCTCTTCACAGCACTGGCCAAAACAAGTACTATCAAAAGTGCTGCCCTAGGAGCCAGGCCTCCATGGAGCTGAGAGCTCTGCCTATGCTCCTGTCTCTAATGCCCTTGAGGAATACAGCTTTCCAACAGCTTTATAGGTTAAGTACTGAAGCAATGCTAATGATCCTCAATTTATTCAATGCTAAAGCACATGAAATATTTCTTGTCATTGGTCCTACAGCAAGGAAGCCCTCTATATAAAGAAGACTACAGTCAGTTTTGAAATCACATGTGTAACATATCTTACCATCTTAATGACTGAGATAGATCCACTATTTCCAAACTAGGGAAAAACAGATGGTGAGGCCTATTTTAATGAATGAGATCTACTTATGTGAATTCTGTCTGTGACTGTTCCGTACTATGAGGAGTAATTCGTTCAATTACTAAACAAAGGGGCTTGCCAAAATAACCAAGACAATTTTCAAACTATTTCTGATATCTCATGTGATCTGTATCTTTGCTAATGGATCTCTGTACTTTTTACATTTAGTTCATTCTGACCTTAATTGAGCTTATCTTCTTGGTCTTCAAAATGTGTTTTAACTTGAAGAGCTTTGGTGACCCATTTTAAATCTCCAGCCAAAAGCAATCTTTTCATAGATGCTTGCATGAAGACATAACTGTACTCCATATATTATACAGAAAATAAATGATAAAAAACATACATCACAGGCCAGGCAGTGGTGGCACGTAACTTTAATCCCAGCACTCGGGAGGCAGAGGCAGGCAGATCTCTGTGAGTTCAAGGCCAGCCTGGTCTACAGAGTGAGTTCCAGGACAGCCAAGGCTACACAGAGAAACCCTGTCTCAAAAATCAAAACCAAAACCATCCATCACATATATTCTACACAGTTGCTCATCCTGCTGTGTACCGTCCTCCCCCCCATCCCCCTTCCCTTGCCTCTTACCCTTCCCCTGTCTTTTCCAATAGCCTATGTCTTAAATATTCATTTTTCTGATATTAAGTTATACATTACTTCCTCAAAAATGCCTTCCATCCTAGGACTCAACTGGATCCAGACAAGCACACAGCACCCATACTAAACTCCATGGCTGGGTAATATATGCTATTAGTTGAAGTCTGTGGTCCTAGAAGTTTCAAGTTTTGTTCACTCTACAGCCTCCAGTGTCAACTACAGTCCTTGTCACACAGTAGGCACACCAAAAATATCTGTTAAATCCATAGGCAATCACTGAATATTTTGGAATAGCCCCTGCTATGGGCCAGTACACAGAGGCGCACGCAATAAAACCACAGCACGCCAGCCCCTATCTTTTTGGAGCTTGTCATACAGAAAGGTGGCAGATAAACAAGTAAACAAGTGAAACAAATAATCAGCATAATTATAGTAAGAACTTCACTATAGTTTTTACTTTCTCCTAGACACTACAATGAATAAAAGTATTTTGTTTTGAAGATTTGTTTTTAAATTTGTTCTGATGTGTCTGTCTATCTATCTGTATGTGACAGTGGCCTGGAAGGCCAGAGGGAGAGTATCAAATACCCCAGAGCTGGAGTTACAGGCAGTGGTGAGCTGTGTGATATGGGTGCTGGGAACTCAGGTCCTGGCAAGAGCAGCCAGCACTCTCATGGCTGAGCCACTTTTCCAGCCCCCAGGAAACATGGTTTTCATGATGCTTTTCTTTCTTCAGCCTGCCAAGCACGTGCACATTCCCGCATCTACTTCTTTTCCCCCTCTCAGTAAATCTCAACTGGTCAAACCACAGCCAGACGTTCAAACTCAGAGACGCAGCACGCCAAACCCTGAAGGTACACTTGCCTTTAATAGCAGAGGAAGAGCTTTCAAGTGGAAAACAAACAGCTCTACAGTGATACTTTCTGGCCACCAAGGCTCCTAGAACAATTTTTGGCAGACTTTATGAAGTGAGTGAGAGAACAGCTGAGCTCCTGGTGGCACACACCTTTGATCTCAGTGCTCGAGAGGCAGGAGTAGGTGGGGCTCTGTGAGTTCAAAACCAGTGTCAACTCGTGTATGAGGAATATAGTAAGTTCAGGCCACTCAGGGCTAAGGGCTACATAATGAGACCTTGCTCCCCACCCCACCCCCAAAAAATACAACTGAACATACTTTAATTTTTTTTTTCATATTTTGATACTACAACTTTTTTGTAGGGGGCTGGAGAGATGGCTCAGAGGTTAAGAGCACTGGCTGTTCTTCCAAAGGTCCTGAGTTCAATTCCCAGCACCTACATGGTGGTTCACAACCATCCATAATGAGATCTGGTGCCCTCTTCTGGTATGCAGGTATACATGCAGACAGAACACTGTATATAATAAATAAATAAATAAATAAATAAATAAACAAACCTTTTTGTAGTCTCACAATCATTTCTGGTGACTTGTTAATATCACCTCAGTTTTAGTAAATATTAATTTAAGAAAAACATTCCAAGTGTACTTTTTTTTTTCAAAACTATGTACATAGGTGGTCCTGTAGGCTACCTCTTAGGTTCTTTAAAGGAAAAACAAAAAGAAAGCTAAGCGAAGTGGACATAGTACGTATGTCTATACAATCCCAACACTCAGGAGCCTGAGGCAGGAGAATTACAAGCTCAACTCCATCTGGTGTGACAGTTCCAAGGCAACTGAAGAACATAGCAAGACCAAACACAAACAAAGGGGGTTGGGGGAGGAAGAAGAAGGAGGAGAAGGAGAGGGGGGGAGGGAGGGAGGGAGGGAGGGAGGGAAGGAGGGAGGGAGGAAGGGAATGAGAAGAATTAGTTATATTCAATGCTTACTACATCTAAGAACTAAGACAGTCCAGCTGCTTTGGGCCATCTGGCAACTGAGGTTCAGGTAGGGACCTGACCCAAGGTTGTCCTGTGATCTTTCTGGTCATATCTACCTCCTTACTATGTAGTCAGCCACGTTTGAAAATCATGTGGCCATGCAACAGAGACAGTTGAGACTGGAGGGAACGCCTGGCAGGGCTTTGTAGTAAGTGCTTTTAGGGAACATTAGGTTCTTGCCGTGGGCTGAGCCATTTCTTCTATTGAAGTCTGGACCTTAGAATGTGACCATATTTGGAGACAATCTCTAAAGAGGAATTACATTAAAATGAATTCAGCTGGGTTGGACTTTAATCCAGAATAACTGTTTTTATTTATTATTTTTAAAGATGTTACTATTTTTAGTTATGTATAATTATGCAGGGTATGGGCTTGTACATGTGACTACCGATGCCCAAAGAAGCCGGAAGCATTGGATTCCCAGGAGCCAGTGTTACAGGCTGTTGAGGGCCACCTGACCTGGGTGCTGGAAATCTAACTCAGGCTCTCTTCAGGAGCAGTATGTGGTCTCAACTGCTGAGTCACCCCCACAACTAGTATCACTGTAAGAAAATTTAAACACACAAAGGTGCCAAGGTAGGAGGCCCAAGGGAAGACAGGCATTGCAGCCATCTATAAGGCAAAGAAAGAGGTCTTGGAGGAAACTAGCCCTGCCAGCTCATTAAGTCTCCAGCATCACGGGAAGATGAAATTCTGTTGTTTAATGCCTCCCCCGACCTGTGATGCTCCGCTCTGGCTGCGCTAGCAAACTAGTATAGTTTTAAAAGTCACGAACGCCTGCTATGCTCCTCAGAGTCCAGAGTTCAGTGACAATCATGAGCAGCAGCACAGCTCGCCCACACCGTTTTTTAGACTGACAATGACATCTGTTCAAATAAAATCATGTTCCTATCACACTAGGCAAGAACAGAAATGCATGCATTAATATGTAGAGCGTCAGTGGGAGGAAACAGGAGGGAAGGAGAGCTTAAGTGCAGATGTTTTATTCCCCTCATTTCCTACCCCCGAATGATAAAATGTTCCCATGGGGAAATGCCCTGAAAATACCAGCTCAATTCTGACATGCCAGGAACACAGCTCCTTCTGGCCCATCTGACTCTGAACAAGAGAAAGAAGGGATGAGGGAGCCATGGAGGACAGAAGATGGAAGGGAGGGGGAGAGGAGGGTGGATCTTCCAAGGCGAGGAACTGGGGGCAACGCTGCACAGAGAAGACAAGGCTGTGGGGCGTGGGTAAGGGGAGAAAGAACAGAGCCCCCAGGCGAGCTTCATCTGCTTCTCCCCTAGTAAGTGACTACGGCAAGGACAAGGCAAGGATAAGAAGAGTGAATAACTAAGAGACTGGTTCCGTCCTTTTTACGCTTTCTTTCCCTGGTTCGCTCTCCTCCCGACTCCCTCTTCCAAAATGTCCCGTATTACTATTTCTCACACTGCCTCACACAAACAGCGCCAACCATACAAGTATACCTTGAGCACAGAGGAAAAATGGTCAGGGGCCACTGACTTCAATTTGGCCAGTGGTTTGTCTGCCAAGGCCACGCCCTGCTCCTCTGACTGCTCCGCTCATCTGGGAGAGCAGCCCTGGGATGCACTCTAAACTAGGTGACTTGGGAGGTCCTTGGCCAAGCAGGACCAATGAACCGTGTCTCTATTGTGTGAAGCAGACTCCTCCCTAGCCAATCTTTTTGATTGCTAGTCAGTCTCCACTGATTACCGAGACCCTCAGGGTAACCCTGAAGGACGAGAACCCCATCTTTAGACTGGAATTCTTTTTTCTACATATAAATAGGGCTGGAGCGTGGCTGGTAGAGTACTTGTCGCACATGTATGACGCTCTGGGTTCAGTCTCCAGCACCACCTGGACTCCTCCCCAGCACCACCTGGACTCCTCCCCAGCATCACCTGGACTCCTCCCCAGCACCACCTGGACTTGGTATGGTGTACACACTTGTCATCTCATCAATCAGGAAGGAGGCAAGATCAGCCTAGGCTACATGAGACCTCATCTCAAAAAAAAAATAAATAAATAAAAGAGAAATAGATGATGGAGATGTGCATCAAAGAGAAATGGATGATGGAGATGTGCATCAAAGAGAAATGGATGATGGAGATGTGCATCAAAGAGAAATAGATGATGGAGCTGTGCATCAAAGAGAAATGGTGATGAAGGACCTCAATCCTAAACGACATCCACTTTCAGCTTCAGTGCCCTGGGTTCTTATAAAAAATGTTTATGTCACAAGCGGATAGATTTGTATAATTAAAAGAGCCTTAATAAAATAGTGCCTTGTAATTTAAGACCCTTCAGGTACTATCTCATTCGGGACTCACAATACTAGAACACATAATGAGGCAAATTACTCTGGATCTTGCTTTACAGCTTAAGACATAAGGTCCTTGACCTGGGGGTTTGTCTTCTTGGCTCCCAGGTACTTCCTGAAAAGATGTCCCCACTATTCAGGAGAAAGGAGAGGATACCAGAATAGAAAGGAAGCGCCCAGGAGAGAGAGAGAGAGGCCCTGTAAGAAGAAAGCCATGGCAAGGTGTAGAAAGGCCGCATGAAGTCAAAGTGTGGCCACCCAGAGTGCTGCTCTACCCAGCAGGCAGATGAAAGCGGAACAGAGTGACTGTTGTCAGCCCATGGGATCCTGGGGCATTACACACTGCTGCTGTCTTAAACCACTCAGCCTTTAGGACGGTGGATACACAATAGATAATGAGGCAGATGCTGGGTTTCACTAATAAATAATAACAATAAATATCAACAAATGGAATCTCACTCTTGGTCCTGACTGATTTCAGTGATTTATTCACTTCTCTAAGATGTGACTGAAATCAGAGAAAAATAATCAGAAGTTTTATACATGTCATTTACATAATAGAAATTGAATTTTAGCTCAGAACATCCAGCTGTGAAATTATCTTGTCAGTATGTAAATGAATTACAGATATATATATGTAAATGCGGACAGGTAGGAGAGTGTTATTAAAATACTTAGCATGGTTACACAATGGCTGAATGCTTTTCTCCTTTGTGCTGAAGATTTTTTTTTTCCCCTGGGACAGGGTTTCTCTGTGTAGCTTTGGCTGAACTGCAACTCAGTTTGTATACCAGGCTGGCTTGGAACTCAAGAGTTCCACCTGCCTCTGCATTCCTAGTGCTGGGGTTAATGGCGTGCATCACTGCCACCCGGCTATGTTGAAGAAATTTTTAAAACCTACCGAAGGCAGGACACACAAAAAAACTTAGAGCAATATTATTTTTAGTAGGAGGGAAAGAAGAAGGAAGGAAGGAAGAGAGGGGAGGGGAGGGGAGGAGAAGGGAGGGAAGGAT
The DNA here is from genome assembly GCA_907169655.1 of Acomys percivali. Lineage (NCBI taxonomy): Eukaryota > Metazoa > Chordata > Mammalia > Rodentia > Muridae > Acomys > Acomys percivali. The sequence continues at coordinate 9,029,297 of OU015757.1, read as the reverse complement.
AGATTAAACAACCCAGTGAAGAGAAAGTCTAACAAATCATGAAATATTCAATAAGGGAAGAAGAAGGAACTCTAGTTTCATCTATCAACATAGGTTAATCTCAAAAACATTACCAGTAAAAAGAAGGGAGTAAATAGGCATGGTGGCACACACATGTGATCCCAGGACTCAGAAGGTGCAGGCAGGAAGGACAGAAGTTCAAGGCCGTCCTTTGTTATGTGGCAAGTTTGAGGCCCACCTAGGTATATGAGACCTCATCCTAAAACATAGATAATAATCTGGGCATGGTGCCACACACCTGTAATCCTGGCACTTGGGGAGGCAGAGACAGGTGGATTGCAGTGAGTTCAAGGCCAGCCTGGCCTATAAAGAGACAGGACAGACAAGGATACACACAGAGAAACCCTGTCTCAAAAAACATACAAATAAACAAACAAAAATAGATAATAAATAAAACTGCCAGGCATGGCAGTGTAACATCTTTAATCCCAGCAATTGGGAAGCAAAGGCAAATGGATCTCTGTAAATTCTCAGTCAGCCTAGCATGGTCCACACAGTGAATTCCAGACCAGCCAGGGCTACGTAGTTAGACCCAGTCTCAAAATAATAATTAATGAATTAATTAAATCAGCACTACAAGGATGACAAAGTGCCAAGCATACTGGAACACGTCTTTAATCCTACCACTCGGGATGCAGAGGCAGGCATATCGCTGTGAATTCTAGGCTAGTCTGGTCTACATAGCATCTTCCAAGCAAGTCAGGGGTACACAGTAAGACCCTGTCTCAAGAAGAAAAAAAAAGAAAGAAAGAAAAGAAAAGATTTAATAAGAGATTAGCTGATAAGGAGCAACTTGCCAAAGCTTTTTATGCCCTAAAAAAAAAAATAAATAACAGAATGTAAGAAATATTTTTATAATAATGCATCACCACAGAACATGGACTAGAGAGATGATGATTCAGAGGGTCATGTGTCGGCATCCATGCAAAAGCTAGTGGTGATGTATCTGTAATGTCAAGTCTGGGAGGACAAAGACAGAGGACCTCAGAGCCCACTGGCCAGTCTGCCCAGCCGAATCCATTAGCTCCAGGTTCAGTGAGACCCTGAGCCCCATCTCAGAAAATAATGTAGAGAACATGAGGGAGGTAGACACCCAACATTGACCTCTCACACAGGCATACACATGTATGCATACACACCCACACAACACACACATACATCTCACAGAGAGAGAGAGAGAGAGTTTTTTAATAATTCGAAAAACAATGGAATTTACATAAAAATCTCCAAAATATAAATATTAGCACATATTGATTAGGAATATATATCCAAAAAGAGCCCTGATTTTCGAGGGAGTAACCAAACTCAAGACTGATTCTCTTCAAGGGAAGGACACTCTTAGAGGAATGACAGTGATAGCTATGAGGTCAGCAGCATCTCATTTCCTAATCTGGTAAGAGATAAGTGCATATACTTATAACACCCTGTACTATTTATCTGTGACAAGCATCCCTTTATATTTATTTTTAAAACTCATAATAATACAATTTAAAACACAGCAAAGAATCGGAAAGCAAAAGGAAATTAAAAATTGACTCCAGCAATATGTTTTTGTAATTCACAAAAACCAACCTAGCATTTAAATGTTCAATAATCTTATTTAAAACTTAAAAACAACAGTGTTACTAGGTGTTCTTCCGTAGCCAGAACTTGGAAGGCTGTGTTCGGAGAATCGTAAGTTCAAAATAAACCTGGGCTACAACACTCGGGAGGCAGAGGCAGGCGGATCTCTGTGAGTTCCGAGGCCAGCCTGGTCTACAAAGGGAGTCCAGGACAACCAGAGTTGTTATACAGAGAAACCC